>WOVY01011788.1:0-355000 GCA_013436015.1 Rhipicephalus annulatus
GTCCAGAACCGAATCGCGGACTACATAGAGCACAATGATCTCTTCCCTCACTACCTTATTGGCTTTAGGCCAGGCCTCTGTACGCAGGATGCTAAAACTCATTAGTGTCAAATTTTAGATAATCATACCAGAGACACAGGGCGATTCCTAGGCTTGGATATAAAAAAGAAGCGTTTGATAATGTCCGCCATGATTCTATTTTAGATGCGATCTCAAGTCTCAACCTAGGTTCCTCATTCATGCGTTTGTCAGATCCTTCCTGTGTGGTCGAAAAGCCATACTTAAAGTTGGAGATCTAGAATCGATGTGGCAAGCGCTGGGAAATAGGGGCACCCCGCAGGGATCTGTTCTATCACCCTTACTTTTTAACATCGTCATGGCTGGTCTCTCGAGGCAGCTTTCTGGAATTTCAGATGTTGGTCATACAATCTATGCCGATGATATCACCATTTGGTGTAGAGGAGGAAGTGATGGCACTGTAGAGGCGGCCCTGCAAGAGGCCATCGACACTACCGAGAGTTTTCTGGAAGACACAGGCCTTTCTTGCTCTCCGGAAAAGTCTGAGCTTCTCCTCTATAAACCGGTCAGGAGGGGCCGTCGACCGCGAGGCTGGGTGCCGCCCCTAGAGAATGACATCCACTTACGTACCAAAAGTGGACGATCAATCCCCAAAGTCGCTTCCATTCGGATCTTAGGTATGACGCTAGAAGCAACGGGCACCAACACCATCACGATTAAAAGGTTGGAAAAAAAGACAGACAGTGTTATTAGGCTCATAAGACGGGTGGCTAACCGAAGGACAGGACTATCAGAGGACAACTTGGTCAGGCTTATACATGCTTTTCTGCTGTGTCATTTTGCATATGTGGCGGCAATGCATGTCTGGAAGAGAATGGAAAGGGACAAGCTTAATGCAATGATCAGGAGAGCTGTAAAGAATGCCCTTGGGGCTCCCCAACTACACCCACACCAATCGTCTCCTGCAGTTGGGAATTCATAATACATTGGAGGAAATTGCGGAAGCACAAGAAAGAACACAGGTAATTAGGCTGTCTGGCTCAAAAGCGGGGAGGATGATTCTCGCAGAAATGGGTATTCCACCAGCTCAGATTGAGGCTCTGTACCAAGGGTTGACGAGGGATCAGAAGGAAAACATCATTGTCTCGCCTGCCCCGCGGAACATGCATCCACAACGTAATGTTGGAAGGAGGAGAGCGCGCGCTCGGGCCCCTTCTTCGCCAAGTTGCGGATCTTGACGGGGGGGTGCCTGTTTCGTGGACGCGGCGCAATATGATGGCCAGAGAGACCGATTCACGGTAGTGGCAATCAACCACAAAGGAATTACAATTAATGCGGCGTCGGTATGCGCAGAACTGCCAAATGCAGCTGAGCAGTGTTGCCATCGCCTTGGCTCTTTTAGATCAGCGTAATGAACACATATTTAGCGATTCTAGAGCTGCCATTCGTGCCTTCAGTGTTGGAGCTGTGGTGGCAAAGAGCCAAAACATACTCGGTGATAAGTTGCTTACAACCCATACCATTACATGGTTCCCCAGCTCATATGGGAAAACATTGGACGGAGGGATCATAAATCTCAATGAGTTGGCCCACTCCAGGGCGCGAGGGTTAGCTGTCGCGGCCATGGAGGACCTTTGGGTCGAACTGGAGATTTCGTAAACAGGATCCGCCAACTACATATAATGAACTAACCCAACATTTCGCTATGGATAGGAGAATCTTTCCACCTCCACATGCGAAGCTAAATAGAGCGCAGGCGCTTACATTGCGATTACTTTCAAACAGAAACTTACCCTAACCCTGCCTTCTTCACAAGCTTTATCCTGATGTTTATTTAACCAACTCGTGTACAAAATGTGGCGGTTTAGGCCACCTTACACCACATGCTCTGGGAGTGCCCTTCGGTACGTGGCACCGATACAGCATCGTCCAGAAAGTGGGACTCCGCTCTCCGGAGTCCAGACATACATCGCAACTTTGGCTGTCCAGAGGGCCCACGATGCGGCGCTAGGGCTCGGCCTTACTGTCCCATCGTGGGAGCGGCCCGCCGTGTGCTAGGGCGCACGCCTTCGGACTTGTCAATAAAGTTTTTCCAAACCAAACCAAACCTTCTGCAGCGTACGTGCGAGATGAACGCTTTCTTTTTTTTTCTGGGCTGTGCTGGAAGCAATCAAGAAACCACCACCACGCCTACTGATGTGAGCGTGAAGTGAGAAGACACGCAAGAACAACACGTGTGTGCTCATAACGTCGTCCCCACTTAGGCGTCAGCTGTAACTACAACCTATTTCGAAATGTCTTTTTTCACTGGACGGCGCTTCATGGTACATAAGAACAACCGAAGCAACAGCGTGTCGAAGATTCGAGCGCTGTAGCGTTATATTCCAATAACACTAGATATTAGAAGTTATGTTTATATTAAACTACTATTACCCCAAAAGAACATCTACGTATGTGAAATCACAATAATACTTGACTATGTATTGCACACCGTTTGTTTGTGTGGCTGCTACAGACTAATATCAAAACAACTACGCTTACATTTTGTTTGAATTTTATTTGATTCACAGATGGGTTGCACAGTATCGCAGAGATGAGGTATAGAGTGTGAAACGCTGTTCAATATAACGTTAACATGTGTCATCATTTTATGTTCGCCACGATAACGAACCTTTGGCATGTACAGTATATAGTTTCGTATGCATTCTCTTTTGACTTCACCCGTCTATCCCTTTCCTTGACTCTCAGGCTCGTGCAAGAAAATATATTCATTGTTGTATAACCCAAATAGTGTTATACCGAGAATAGTTTGTGAGAAAGGCAATGATCATAAAACAAGATTCCTAATTGAAGAAAGTTCACTGTAGTTATACAAGACAATTTTTTTCAATTGAGTGGTGGTTTAGGTAGCATTGTCTGAGTGGTGCCTACGTTCTTGAATACATACCAGTAATAATTAGCTGCACTTTCAAACGTAGGTGAACAATTAAGTACATTAATTGTTTTACCAGCTCTTCTCTCTGCTCGTTAACGTGCGAGGTTATGATAAACGAAACGCGAAAGAAAATCGAGATGCAACAATTTTATTCTGAAGAATACTGAAAGATACATTATATCAATATGTTGAGATCAAAGGAAAGGCACTACGAGGCATCATTTTGATACCCGGTTTTAGAAATATACCACGAGTTTATGAACAAGCTCGTCTTTAACAGTGAAAAAAAAACTCACGCCTTCAAGCTACTAGCACTAGTTTGAGAAAATCGATTCGAGTGCGAACAGAGATGTCTGGCAAGAGATTCAAAGCAGGAAAAGGCCTGCGTAATGTCTCGGAATGATGCTGTGTTCAGAGATAAACCGTCACGAGAAAAAAAGAAGAACTTTCGGCGCTGGGCACGACGCAACAAAATTTGCTTTCAGTCGGGGAACGTCAAAAGATAGGGCTTCTAGCGCCCCTTGGCGTATCGCTTTTGTCTCTGTGCATAATGCAATGATGTCAGAAGAAAGGGCGCTGGGCGGTGATGTGGGTGCCAGACACGAAATTGCCATTAACTTATCGTTTTCAGTTTCTGCTTCCGTATCCTGTCTTGTTAAATTGTGGGTGGCTTGGCGTTGTTGCACAGCAACACAACACAAACGCTCAAAGAGAAGTCACATGGTTCTTTATGCAGTTCTCTAAGACGAGTGAAAGGCGACGGCCGTCTTTTTCTTCTGAGTATATCGTATTGACTCTTCCCCCCTCCCCCTCTCCGAAAGGTTTTTCCCTGGCTCCGTCATGAGAGACCGTGGAAGCTTTCTGTCCATCAAGCGATCTCGCTGTACTTCTGGAATCGGCCCACCTTTGGCACAGTGACGATCTCATCTGAATGACATTATCACGCGACGTCATAATACATGACGCCACAATGATGCAACCAATTTTGGTGCCATGAGGCGTCATGATTGCGTCGCATAGCGCGACGTCATCACTTGTTGATTAAGTGAAACGGAGCTGGACAAGCGGCGGTGACATGTCGCGTTCGACGCCAGGTTGATGGACTGTTACTGACTTAGTGCTCGTGTACGTGCTGTGCGATGTTGCTAGCTTTCTTTCTCTTTCCTTTGTCTCTTTCAATGTCCCCCGTCCCATTCTCACCAGTAGGGTAGCAAAATGGTTATTCTAGACTGGTTGACCTCCCTGCCTTTTTCTTGTCCATAGCGTTAATTCTTATTGATGAGTTTTAGCATCACACGTGTTGGTGGTGATAACACCATCGGTCCGTTTCTATCGTTTGGGTGAGGCTTCTAAGGTTATAGCCTTAAAAAATAGAGCTATGTGAATTAGATCAGCCAACAGCATTAACAGTGAATGAGGCATGACGGTAGAAAGTAACCTACGCAAAACATGTTTACGTTATTCTAATAAAATAACCTCGTGTAAAATAATTCTTAACTCAATCGACACTACAAAGACCACACATCCATATTACATGTCCACGTGTTCTCGAGATGTTCATGTCTCATGGTGTCGGAAGTGGACGACACCATGAAGAAATTCTATTTTTCTGGCTTTATATTTCAAGAGTGAAGCTCCTAAGCCGTGGGGGTTTGCCCATGCATGTCTGTGACCGGTTCTTAACCACCTAGCTGCATGTCTCACTCAGCAGGTGGCGCCAGTGTGAGTGACAAACAGACGAACAGACAGAGACAGACAAAACCCCGCTGTGTACAAGTGGGTTGCTATAGATCACAGAAATGGTGAAGTGGCGCGATAGAAGATGTTTTCGCGTGTTATAATAACTGCATTGAGCAAGTACCGACTAAGTAGGCGAATCGACACCAAAGAGACAGCGCGCCGAGGACGCATTATGGATGAACAAGCCCTGAGCGGCTTTCACCCTAACAATTCCCCGCAGCTTCCACAGTGCTGCAAGAATCACTGCAAGGTGCTAGCGAGATGAGGTATGATAAACGCAAGGGCTAAAGCAAGGGATACGCCAGGGTGCATGAACGCTGACGGTCTAGCGCCACTACGCATTACTTCCAGAAGGACCATAGACGCCACCATAATTTTTCAGTTATCTCAAATGCAGATACTTATACATGCACACGTCTGCCCTGGTGTTACTTGACACAGATACAGCATACCGAAAGTATATTAATATGACATCTAAGGTATTTATATTTCGATGCTACGTAAGGTCACTCGCAGATGCCGATACTGCAGCCACAAGAACAGCATACGTGTAACGCTATACGCCCCCTTGCAGAATCGCTAACTTGAGTATAGAGATTGAGTAATACATTTGAGATTTTAATACAATGTTATTCAATCAATCTTACCAATCATTATTCAACTGTGAATGTGTGCTGCATTTCTCAGTGAATTACAGATTTGAGTGCTAGGAGACACTTCACTGCTGCTGAGCACGACTCATCGTATAGGATAACTGAGCCCGAGTATCTGAAACCTGCTGAACCTCTCAACGAAGTTATTTTGGTTAACTGACAGATGCCAGTATACTTGATTTATAATGTAGCCTTAACGAGCTAAGCGGGAGTAACACACACTACGTGGAATGATATGACAAAGGTTTATAATCGAGTGCTTGACTTTGCGTATCGTAACACAAGGTCTAATCTGTATTCATCTCCAGCTCTTCATTAAATGTTTTTCTGCCTTTCTGCCCCGCCGCTGTGGTCTAGTGGCTAAGGTACTCGTATGCTGACTCGCAGGTCGCGGGATCGAATCCCAGCAGCGGCGGCTGCCTTTCTGACGGAGGTGGAAATATTGTAGGCCCGTGTACTCAGATTTGGGTGCACTTTGAAGAAACGCCACGTGGTCAAAATTTCCGGAGCCCTCCACTACGGCGTCTCTCATAATCATATAGTGGTTTTGGGACGTTTAAACTCCACATATCAATCAATCAATTCTGCCTTTCTCTCCCTCTCCATGTCTTGCTATCATGCTTGAGTATCGCGTTCAGAAAAACGAAACACTCTGAATTCTCTTCTGTAGTGGCAAGCCACCCTTCATCAATACACGTTTTTTTTTTTGTAGCAAACATACTGTCACGTGATAGCGACGTTAACGATGGCAGCAGACTGCATGTCGAAGATGAAAACTGTTTATTTGGCCGAACTAGCGGCCGGTAAACGGGAAGTCAGATTACAGCAACGCATTGGCACTGAATGCGGTGAACAGAGCCTCGGCCATTGATGAACTAACAAGTGGCGAAATGCATCGGCATTCATATATGTGCCATCGAATATTCCAGCGCTATCGTTAGAACCCACGCAGGTTCCAGAAAAACACGTAATGTTTTGGTTGTGCACGTAATGTAAACAAAATGATCTACTTCAGTCTGTAAGCTTCTCGAACATTGCAGGCGCGATTCGCGCTAAGAATCACGTACAGTGTGCCGGGGTGATAAGTAAACTTGAGAAAGCAGTGTGGCAATATATGCATAAGCGCGTACCATTGTCGGACTGTATACTGTCATACTACAGTTCAATAAGTTAAACATAACACTTTAAAGACGAGAATGTTAATAGACACGAACTATCTAAATTAAATGTGCAGAATTGAAAAACGCAAACTTAAATGAGAAATGGTTTGGAGGGTACTGAGTCTCATCCTACACAATGATATACGCAGGCTTGGTGTGCGCTTTGTCGCTATAGGGCTCCTGTAGCGGTCAAAGCAAAAGCGGGGGCGCCGAATGACATCCACAATCAAAGAGAACGGTTGTCCCTGCCAGATCAGCGAAGGCCCCAATGGAATTCAGACCACGGGTAAACGACGCGTCAAAGACCAGTGTGGCCCGCGAAGGGTCGAAACCTATCCCCTCTTTATTCCCTTTGTCCAGAGGCGAAAGGGACACTCGCATCCCTTCGATCTCCTTGCCCTATACGCCGCCCCTTTTTCTTATCATCTTTGCTTTTTTCTTCGTTCATACCCAGTGCAGGCTCAGGGCCCATCAGTGGAGGACAGCTATAGCGGGGGTGGATCACGCGGGTAGCCCGCGCTGGTGCAGATATTGGAAATGCCCCGGGAGATGCGTGTGGGCCATACCGGTCGTGATATCGTGCAGGGGTGGAGAGAGGGTAGGAGGATGAGGAGAAGGAAAAGAAGGAGTAGCAGCAGCCGAGGTTGGCATAGCAGGGGAGCGGCTTGGACGATCTCTCAGCGGCAGGATAAAAAGGCAAGCAACCTTTTGGCGCCAAGACCCCGCTCAATCTTGCCCTTCTTTTCCCGTCTTTATCTTACGCGTATTGTGCGGGTGGATCAAAACACGTGAAAAAAAAAACGTCACGATAAAGGTCGCCCTAAAAAGGCGCTCAGTGAGCGAGGCAAAGTGTGAGTGCTGCAAGACTAAGGCTTGGGGCCGTTTTTAGGAGAGGCTGTATGTTGGAATGAGAAGTTTGGATGCTGGTACAAGGAGCACACTAGAGGGGGCAGCGCAGTGAGGGCAGATTTGTTTGAGCAACAAAACCGCGCAGTTCCCGAGTGCGCATAAGATACAAGACGAAGAGTTATATTAATGGATGAGTACGTACCCCTGGACGCTGCTGTGCAACGATGACGTGCTGTCACAATTCACCTCGCAACTCGAATGTGAAATAAATGTTCTGTAATACTTTTATTTGCGTAGACCTGGGGTAAGCTAATTTGGGAATGGAGTAAGCAAATTTGGATTAGGCCTTATGGCCTCCTTCGGAGATGCTTCGGTGATTAGAATCTTCGAACAAGAAATATCGCTGCAGCGGAATTTTAACGAGTCACTTTGCCAAAAGTTGGTCCTATTGAGATTCGTTGTTCGCCAGTTTTAATTGCCTCAAGCTCTGTCCGAAGAAGACTTATGTCGTTTTTGCATTTCGTAGTTGAAATACTCGAGATTGTTGACAGGAAGGAGAGAATATAGAGTGAATGTGGAAATTGACTTCTAGAAGTGTTCAACGCAGAGAACAAAACAACTCAGTAACAAGACATTCACGATTATTTCGTTAATAGTAACAATGCTGGGGAAACTCGCAAGTCCTCACACCCATATTCACTCTGCCCATAAACGATGGCAGTCTTCCTCTGTGACAATTTTTCGCAGCAATAGACAGCTTGAAACCAACTTTAGTGCTATTTGTATACAAAATAACAGCATTTCTCAGTTCAAAATAAAAAAACAAAAAGACAGGTTTTTTGCTCCATATGGACGCCAAAAGACAGCATCATTCATAAGTTCTTTTTCTAAAGGGCAAAAACTATAAACTCAAGCCGTGGATGGGGCCAGAGCACAAGGACCATGGCTGCCACTTATTTAGGGAAGGGGGCCCATCCTACCCAATCTTGTCGTTTTCAATAGGAGTTATCTTCTCTTTATTTTGAAACTTGACTAAACCAACAATGTGAGGCCCCCCGAACTGTAAAGCTTGGCAATATCTGATCATAACGGGCCCAATGTATACCTTCGAAACTATACTAAATATCGGTTAGGTTTAAACGAGAAAAGAAAATACGAAATTGTTTCAGGTACTTTCGAAAAACGTCCTATGAGTAAACGAGAGTGAAGTTATTCCCGTGGCTTAGGGCTCGGTTTCTAAGGTAATGCTGCCAGATTCGGTGTGATATAGCAAGATGTGGTTACTGCGATGAACGTACAAGAAGAGCAAACTAGAATTTATACACCGTTCTACGCGAAGCCGAAACTAGCACTCGCAAAAGGAAGATCTGAACTTTTCTATCCTCTTCTATTTGCCTTGGAGTTGTGTGTCTGGCGATACCATTAAACCCGTGTACTTTTAGGGATCTCGTTTCGTCAGCGAAACTTTCCATAAAGCAAAACAACGTCGCTTAGGCCGAAAGACGCAGATGCACTTTGTTCATAAAAGTGAAAAGGACGTAAATAATAAGAAACAAAAAAAATTTGAAAACGACCATCTTTGGGAGTGCTGATCTGTCTGAGCGACGGAAACTATACGTGTATTTTGTTGTTATTTTTGGATACAAAAGACCCTTTTCTGCAAAAAAACGGCTACCAGTCTTTTTAATGAAAATGATTGAGTATCTTCGTTTCGACGAAGAATAAATACACCGGACTAATGTTTTTCAACTCATGGCTCGTGTGTTTATACTTGCGCAGGTCGTAATCAATTTGCTTAGGACTGGTAAAACACACGAGTTTTGTATATTTCTTTCGCTGCTTTGCTTTCGTCGTGTACTTTTTGTAGTGCATGCATGCAATATCTCCCTGCCCTTTTGCACTTAGATTTCGCTGTCATGATCATCCGCTTTCCTCGTTGCAGTTGTTTTACAGAAGTGCCACATAATACCGAGGTTGCTTGGCAGATACTAAAGCGTGTGTCTGCCGAACGTGTTTACTAAGGCTTTCCGAAATCAAAAAAATAGCGCTGAACGTATTTCCTAAGGCTTTCTGAGATTGAAAAATAGCGGCAGCGATGATTTAAAAGTCTAGCCTGACCTCAGTCTAAGCAATAATATTTTTGCGGCACGCTCAAAAAGGTTGCGAAAACTAAATTAGTCGCCGTTTTTGTAAGGACGGCAAAGGCGTCATCTGTGCATGAACAAAGGACAGCGTATGTACACAAGCGTACTGCGACTCGACGTCATAAAGTAAATACGTCATAAACAAACTCACACGAAAAATAACACCTAAAATTATTGGAACATGTATTCAACTCGGAACAGCGCAAACACATGTTCCCGATTCCGAAATCAGTCTTGGAGCTTGCAAAGGCACCGTAGATTTAAGTGGAGATGCAGCCAAACACAAGGTGGCATGAGTGAAATGCGGAAACGAAATTCTTCAGTGTCGGTTCGTATTGCAGAAATTAAGAACGTACAATGAACACGACGGAAGCAAGCAAAAAACACATCGGGCAACGAACACAATTGCGACTAACGCGAATAACATTTGCAAGGAGAACGGTCCTACAGGCCACACAGTCTGTGACGCGAGCAAAGTGAATTTAAATTATAACTTAAGCGTGTTTCGGAACGTCACAGAGCTGAAGCCACATTCGGAATTCTCTACTGCTATTGTGAAAGACGTTCGCGACGAAAAATCTATTTTTTTCATGCAAACTAATACCACTGTCCCGTTCGTACGGGCAAGACACAGCGAATAAAGTTTTCGCTTCTGCATAAAAAGAAGAAGAAAGAGTTGAGTCAAGTTTTGTGCCTGTGTGGTCACTTCAAGTTTTGCGAGAGAAAGTATTCTTGCGCACAAAGGACGGGGCTTCAAGAAATTAGCAAATAGAGGAATTTCTTCCGCATGAAAGCGGGAAACCGAGGTTGTAGTGCTGCTAATGATTAAAGTTGCGTATGGCTATGCAATACAAGAGGACAAATGTGAATGTTTTACAAGCAACAGTGTTTGGATATGCGCACCCAGGAAATGCCTATAGAACATTGCATCACTTTCGAAAAAGCGATGTGTGCCTAGTAAATCATCAAGGCTACCAGTTCCGATTTTCGGTTTTGCTTTTCCCTGTAGTACATTGTACATCAGCCATATGCCATTCCCTTTTTCTTGCTTAGGCTTTTTTCTTGTCAGCATTTCGGTGAATATAAAGATCTTCCATTTTCGCGATAACTGAATATTTATTAGTTTTCTCTGTTTCTTATTTTTCTAAATTTTTCTCCGATATTTTTTCTGCCCGAGTGCAAGATATCCTCTATGTCATTTTATGCTAGCCTTTTTTTCTGCTCTCTTTTATAAGATTGGCCGTACCTTTTTGATGTGTCAAGGAATAGGACATTCACAATCTTTAGCGTTGGTAATAACTCACCATGGCAACGCAAAACTGAACCCAAGCCTGTCAAATTCACATACAAAAAAAATACCCAAAGAAAGCTGGGACGCCTCTGAACTAACCTGCACACCCTGGATCGATGCATCGAGGTATTCATAAAACGAGCTCAGGGGCTGAAAATCCCATATGCTTCTTCTTGCCCCCGCCTTCTCGCGTACGAAGTTTGCAGCCCGAAGGCCTCGATTAGTTAGGAACTGTGGGAACATCTAAGGCGTTCCTTTCTTTATGCCCTGCTTGGGGCGCAGCTCTCTCATTGTGTGGCAGGGACGAAGCATGGAACAAGGCGTGCGTCTGCAGCGTTGAGCACCGCGTAACGCGATTATTGAAATGGGACACCATGCCAGCGATGGTGAATGCGAATGCACCCACCCAGAACAGGGACTGCCCCTAGCTAGACGTCTCGGCCTGTAGGTCTCTTTCCGGGACTTTTATATATACGGTAGTGTGTGTAAGGAAAGCCTCATTTCGTGACGGTTAAACAAAGGCATCTCTATATTCGCTAATTAAGGCACTGTTGATCGTCTTATTGCATGTATGAGCGTACGCAGACCTTCTAACTTGTTTTTTGTGTGGTGGATGGTCCGACGTTACCGCTTATTTGAGCGTGACCCCTCCGGAAACACGGCCGTCTTTCTTATGCCTATTAGGAAAGTTCGAGTGAATAGTCCTTGGTTCTTTTCTTTATTTAGGTTGTAGTGGTTGTTACCTGCATTCCTTATACTAGTGCTTTGACATGACCAGGACCTGGGGACATTTGCTCGTAGTAGCCATCTCCCGTCAGTACCAGCTGTCGCTTGCCGTAACTGAATGAAAGCCTGGCGAAACAAAAATCATATTCGCCGAAAAAAAGCTGGTTATCAAAAGCGACTGTAGGCTATACACAGAAGATACTTAATTATACACTCTGCTAAAATTAGTCCAGCAATAAAAATGACGTAGCTTCCCAGAGTGCCTAATTTCGCAACAACGGGGCCCCTCGCATTTCCAATGGAAGGTGTTCAAGTGTCTTCGGAACAGCGAACTGGGAGCGCGGGGGTAAATACAGACACAAAGCAAAGAATAGGCACAAAGCATGAGCGCTCAACTAACAACTGGTTTATTCTCACGTTTGAAGGACATATAAGTACACAAGGGTGCGCATGTCAACAGAAATAAGATGATAGTGTGAGCAGCAAGCGTGGCGTTCATTCGCAGCACTTGTCTACGAATTACCAATATATTTAAACTCACAGTCAAGTAGTAATAATTATGGATGGCTAATACAATGATTCTTATTTCTAGAAATGTGATATGCTTCGGAAATTTCACGCGTGGTTTGAAGCGGATGCCGGAAAAGTATACTTGTTTTTTCAAACAACCGTTGACACTTGCAGGAATCGCAATGTGAAGCTAAAACGGAAAAAGGAGTAGTTTTCAAGGAACTCAAATGCTCCCTGAGGCGTATGTTCAAACATCGCCCGGTCCGAAGCATATCACATTTCCGAAGCATAATTTCCGAAGCATATCGCATTTCTAGAAATAAGAATCATTGTATTAGCCATCCATCATTATCACTACTTGACTGTGAGTTTATATATATGGATAATTCGTAGACAAGTGCTTCGAATGAACGCCACGCTTGCTGCTCACACTATCATCTTATTTCTGTTGACATGCGCACCCTTGTGTACTTATATGTCCTTCAAACGTGAGAATAAACCGGTTGTTAGTTGAGCGCTCATGCTTTGTGCCTCTTCTTTGCTTTGTGTCTGGGTTCACCCCGCGCTCCGAGTTCGCTGAACCATCATGAATTACCAACTAGCCCATCTTTCCATCCTGTTGCAATATCTTGGGAAGCCACGCTCTCTCTAGTGCGATACTGAAAGTTTCCCAAATTGTTCCAGTAGGTCTCTGCTGTATATATACCAAAGTCGTTTTGATAGCTATAGCTTAGCTCAAAAGATATGAATTTTTCCGCTATTTCCCATTCAGTTATGGCTAGACGCCGTTGTTGTCGCCGAGATATGGCGCCATGTAAAGATGTCCTCTAATCCTGGGAATGACCTACCTTTTTGTGACAATAGCGTTCTAACAGGACCCGCTACACGAGAGAAAGAGAGAGAGAGAGAGAGATAAAGATGCAAGGAAAGGCAAGGAGGTTAACCAGACGCACATCCGGTTTGCTACCCTGCACTGGGGAAGGGAGGAAGGGGAGAAAAGAGGTTGCAGAGAGATAAGAAGGTACACACAATCACGAGCACACTCGGGGGAGCACACACAGTCTACAGGTGGTCGCTCAGGTTTGTTGACTTTAAGTAATGTAGGAGTACTTTAGTCGCTTTCTGCGCAACTGAGGCAGATTGCCAAGGTCCTAGAATCTGCTGCACACAAAATGGTCTGGAGTCAAGTTGATTCAAAACCATCCGGAGCTGGCATCGCTGTGTGTCGTAGCGAACGCAGCTGCACAGGACGTGTTCAATGATCTCTTCAGCTCCGTAGTAGTCGCATGTAGCGGTGTCTGCCATACCAATGCGAAAGGAGTACACCTTTGTGAATGCAACACCCTTCCAAAGGCGGCATAACAGTGTCGCATCGGAGCGGGAAAGTTGTGATGGCAGCTTTATCTTGAGCGAAGGATCTAGTTCATATAATTGACACCTTTGGAAGCTGGTAGACGACCAGAACGTGCGTGTAAGATCTCGAGCCGGAGAAGTGCTGTGGAGTATATAGAGGTGGGCAGTTATTCGAGGGTATAGTTATGAAAGCATTTTTATTTTATTATTTTCATTACCTGGCGTGCACTAGCATGAGGCAAAACTTTGCTGACACCATTTATATTTCCTTCTTTCTGACTAAGTGACTAAGTGTGAAATATAGATATATTTGAAGGAAATTATGTCTTGCGTTTCAGTAAAGCAGAGCATAAAACATTCGTTGCAGTGGAACTAGCTACTTAATTTCATATACGAGCTGTGTTCGACAGCTCAAGTATAATATAATTTCGATGAAATCAATCGATCAATGAGTCAATCGACCAATCATTAGATCAATAGATCAATAAATTACTCTATCCTCTCTCACCACCACGTCACTTCAGCATCAGTGATAACCCTTCGTTTACAAACATTACTTAAACGATCCTATAAATAGTAAACGACGGCCATAATTGAACTTTCCAAGAAGTGATCAGGTACTTGTTGTTGAATGCTTACCACTCTTAGTCTTCATTTCCTTAAAACTACCATGACGTCACATTAGAAATGCCTTACAAAAAGAAAAAAAACGATTGTGTGCCTATATTGGCAGCGTCGGTGCAGACGACAGTGATTAGAAATAGCTTCAACAAGGTAGTTGCGTACGTAGTTGAAAGCTGAGTGGATCATTAATGTAATCTCCATCGAGTTTGTCATTAGGCAGGGCACTTGAAGCCGTTCAGAAACGGCTTTTATAGCGCGGAAAATTTAGCAAACGACCTACAATTTTTCTCATTAATTTTGTTCTTCATAAACGCGCGGTGGCGTTATACGCTTATGCATGCGTATAGCCTGCACTGGTCGTATAGGCGAGCCGTCACCCCACTTGCTAATTGCGAGTGGAACACGGTAACATAGGCTCCTGTTTAGATTCTGGGAAATGCGAGCTGGTAATTGCTACCAGAACTTACGTGAAACTCGGGTCATAGGATACCGTGGCACAGGCGGCGTGACGCATCGTCTCTGCAGTGTATACGGCTAATCTTCTAGACCAACTCATTTCGCGCTCTACGCATGCTCTACCGAACTCCCGTGCAGCCTCGCCAACCTACGTTGCGCGTTGCTTGCCTAGCAAAGGTCCTACGAAACGCTTTTGGTTCACAGCACCGAGCGAATGAACTGATGCCTGAACGAAAGGAAGCCGCATAAACTGTATCTGAGTCACTGCCCGTTGCTTGCTCAGTTGCTAAAGCAGAGAGTCCGCTTTCGTGAGGCCACGTATGTCGCCACGTCCGTTTCAACAACGCTGAACGGCTGCGTAGTTGGCGTTAAATACTCCGCCAAACTTGTTACGTAATATTACCTTCGAGGAAGTGCGTCTAGTTATTTTCACCATTCGAATCTTGACTTCCTACCAAAAGCGCTTTTGTGTGAACCATCCAACAGCCGGTATCCTCTATCATTACATTGGGGAATCTTTCAACACAAGAAAGTGTTCAAAATGTCATGAATTGAATTCAATGGAGCAATTTAGACAGCACTGGAAAGGCAGATTTTCTTTGTGTGCTTGATACACGCCCTAATACAGCCGTATTGTTAACATTAACTCGATAAAAACAGCCTTGCTGTATTGCTGTTGCAAAAATACTCTCATTAATGCATTTATGTAGAGGGTGTACCCATTTAAACGTCCTTGCATGTTATTGTTCATCCGTGAATTTACACAGCTTTCATGCAATGGCATTATTCACACGCGTACTTTTGCTACCTCTACTCATTCCATTCTCTTCACTCCTCATAAACATTACACACACGAACAACATTCCGAACCATGTTTCTTGCTTATGAGACCCTACTTGTTCGCGTAGAAATTCTGCTGATTCCGTAAATTATAGGATCAAATCCCACCCATGGTGGTCACATTTCGATGGAAGGGACTTGCTAGATTTCCGATTAGATTTAGGTGCACAATACATAACCCCAGTTGTCTAAAGTTCGGGAGCTCTCCACTACGGCGTCTTTCATGATCGTATTGTGTTTCTGGTACCTGAACACTAGTATAGTGTTAATATAAGAATAGTGCATATTGTTTGCTTATTGTGGTGTTTCGTTTTGCTAGTGTGTTCTAGCTTGTTTTCATTAGGATTACTTTTTAGTTTCACTTAGGTTCGCGTAATACTTTAGAATTTTAATAAACTAGATTTTTACAGCTTGTATGTAACCTAGTTTGCTCAGTGTCTACTGTTACGCCAGTAAAGCTGAATACTATGAATAGGGGGCTAACGTAGTAGTGATTAGCTTAAAAGAATTTGCGTCTCATCTTTTTTTCTTTTCTTTTTAAGCTTGCGTAACGTTTTTCAAGTAGGTTATAATGGTTATCAAAATAACAAATGAACGATGAAAGAAAAACAAACTAATGTGTCGGTTCTGCCTGACAGCTTCAAATAACAGCTAATAAAGGGTGTCTGCGTCTCGGTGAGCACCATGGCTTTTCCAGGTGCTGGTGCGGAATCTGGAAGTTCTCAGTGCAAGCGGATGATCAAGGGAGATGAAAAACAGGCCTTCATAAGAGGCGATAGCGATATGATCCTTACCAGAGCCCGCCACCAACAGGAGATATCTACCTTACGCAGCTTGCCTAACGCTAACGCAGTTCCAACAAAGAACAATGTAGGAAGAAAAGACATGCTTCTTCCAAAACTTGATCTACATCACCATCATGAACACAGCCGGTGCTCACAAGGATGACGGTCGTAAGCACGAAACGTTCGTTTCAATCGTGCTAACGTCACTACACACATCAGCGCCTGAGAGCCAGCTATTTCACGGTATTGTGTTGTTGACAGGAAAGTCAGTACATTCAATGTATACAGAACCTGGTGCACATTCTCTTTCAAAGTTATGTTCTGGTATACGCGTTTATAGATTTTCATGTTTGTCAATTCATGACAGTGAGTAGAGCTTTAACAGGACACTAAAGGCAACTACTAAGCCGACGTTGATTGTTAAAATAGCTGTGCAGAAACCTCGTAGTATTACTTTTGTGCCAAGGAAGGGCCTATTTTGAAATAAAATCACGTTTTAGTGGTCCGCATCGGGTTAGTGCACTTCAAATTACCCGCCTCAACAATCGGACCAACCGGACAGATTCACGTCACTGTTACTGCGCACAACGTTGCCCGGCTTTACTGCCCTAGTAGCAGCAGACCGAAAGCAGCGGGAGTCAGAGCAGTAACGACGGTCACTGATCAATTTCTTGCCATTGGCTTCGAGATTGCAGACGTTTTTTTGTTTCAGCTGCGCCCCACAAGATGGCACCACATGCACCGTGTAACCAAGCGAAAATTGAATTTTCGTACCACTCGAGCCATTCCCCATAATAAGGTCCAGCGGTTCTTTTTTCTGTGAATCAAACTGAAATGGACAAGGAGCATTTTGTATACCGTCTCTTGATGCACAGAAGTTCTTTTATATTGTGCAGTTAGATCAGTTTCCAGTGAATAATTGTAGGCGGTCCATCTGATGTCATCCGGATCATTTTGAAAATATCCTACTGCGGCGCTCGTGTTTTTGTGCATTTACCTTAATTTCTCGGTAAGTGGGGCACTGTTGTTGATAATATTGTCGTTTCAGATGTTGTCATTCATTGAGGTTTTACTCTGACGTAAATTCTTATTTGACTTTAGTGTCCCTTCAACTAGACCCGTTTAGTCGTTATCTCCAACAGCGGAAAGTAATCGCCAGTACGTTGACTTAATCTAGAAGCTATAACCCGTTCACGAAAGCCCCGGTAGATATTTTATCACTTGTCCATATATCATGGTGAAGGATCATATATGTTCCTCTCTATTTAATTTTTTTTCTTGCTTCCCTCCTTTTAAACGCTCTTCTCAGTTCGTTCCCTTTTCTTAAACAGCGCATGGAAATCATCTCTATGCACACGCTGGCAATACAAACACCACAATACTAGTAAGTTTTGTAATAGTATACGAAGTGTTAGGACTCGTTGGGTACGCAAAAACTTTTCTATTTGTAACTTAGTGTGAGCACCCAGAAAGATAACGAATGACACACGTGCTATAGTGACAAACGTTAACGTACCCTGTTATACAACTGCCTATACCTTAATTCAAAAGACAGACATCCTCTTTTACGATTCTCCGAACTTCTTTTTCTTACATAGTTCAAGATTCTCTGGCATTACAATCACTGTTTAGACGAGAGGATAGCCGTAAAATTAAAAATAAAAAAAAGCTCTAGCTATACATAGATTTCATCCTTCGATGAAACTACAGCTACAATCACGAATTTACCGTTCCAATACGATGCTATCATGCTGCTTTTGCTTGAATGTTGCATTCACAAAGTCACACTCGATTTGCATCAGTACGCTGGATGTCATATAAGGTTATTGACTGGTGCCATCCCGTCTGTAGTTGAGGCAAGGGCCACGGAGGCTCCAAGGGACAACAAAGGACAGCAACTTATTTAGAACTACAATTCATACGGCAGCATCATTCCAGGGACGCTGGGTAGTGAGGTGACGACAATGTTCTCGCTCAGCACTACTCGACCAGCGCGGGTGGCAGCATCTGTACTCAGCGGCAGAGGCACCTAGACAGCTTGTGTGCGTGGTTCCCATAACCTTTATATGTGACTACTGCGGAACTGAAGAGACAACTCATACGTCATGTGCAGCAGCACTCGCCACACCGAAGGGAAGCCCGCTCAGGATGCTTTTGGACCAACTCACCCAGAGGACATTTTCGAGATGTACACAACATCAAAAAACATTCGCATTGAACAAGGAAACAACAATAATAAAAAACGCTACCTAAAGACATAAAACCAACAAATCTGTGCAACAGCCCGTAGAGTTGATGTGCCCCATCAAGCGTGCCTTGAAAAAGAAGGAGAATTCCCCTTCTTACTGAAATTAACAGCGAGGGTATCATTCTGGCATACTTTGTGCCTTCAAGTTTTGCTCAGTTTCCATCTCGTAAACATGTAAAGCGTCACATGACAGATGTAGACAAAAAAAAAAGGTGCGATGCCCACCGTCACACGTATACGAGCGCCGTGACTGACATCCCAAGTTTAAATGCACTGATGTACTCAACAAAAACGACAGGAGGGCGACCACCACCATAGCTCAGTTGGTAATACGAGATTCAAATATTTCTGGCGCGATACGAGCTTCAATTTCTTCGCGTTTTGCATTAAGTCTAAGTTAATTTTATCACGTTCATTCCGCAATTACTTCAACTAACGTCCCTTATATCTTCCTTGGGTTCACTGGCTGTTGGTTGTCTGCCCGAGCGCCCTTGCAATTCTGTCTTTGTCTCTCCCTTCTTCTCTGTCTCTTCTTGACCGTTTACCGCTTCTCGCAGTGTAGGGTAGCACCGGGCTTGAGTGAGGTTCTGTCTCTCTCTATTTAAGCACTTCTCTCGCACACTGTTGCTAGCCACCCCTGAATTATTATTCTTCTCACGCGCCAGCAACCGCTGCAGTATCCTGCTATGTGCCAGCAATCATACGCCACCACCCGCCAAAAAATATCCAGGCACATGCTGTCGGTACGGTGAACTCTGCTCACGAAGTCAGTGCTGCGATGCCGTGGAGCTCCTGAACGTTTCTGGCTTGCAGAGTATCGATTGACTTCTGAGGCGGCGGTCGGAGGCATAGAGGGAAATGGGGGGTGAAGGCGGGGTGCCTGTTGAGTACGATGGTTGACTATACGCCTTCTCAGCGATTCCTTAATGGTGTTGAGGGCGACCGCCAAAGTGCTGACAACGCGAACACGTGTCACCGTCGTGTATTGACAGATTTCTAACAGAACGACCCGTGAAGGCAACAAATTGGATCACTTGGAATTGGGCAAACCATGCTTTCTGGTTGCGGTATAAAAGGAGGTTTCGTGGTTTCTAAATGTAAAGAACGTGCGTCGACAGAAAACCTGTGTTTCCTCCCCCCCCCCTTTTTTTAATGAAATTCAGTAAATGGTTCCTTTTCAGACCCCGGCGTTTGCATTCCTTTTTGAGGCGAACGAAAATCCCTGCAATCTTCTTTTTACAAAGTTCATTGTCCAATTGCTCGGTGAGCGTCGCCGCATCGTGACTGGCTGAAATATTATCTTCGGGCAATCTGTAATGCGAAACGTTTTGGTTAACACCACAGGCCCTTGTACGCTTGTAATTGGGCGTGGATTTTCATGACTTGAGTAAGTCAAACTTATTCCAACACAAGCCGCAATGGTGTCTCTGTTTGACAAATAACTATTTCCGTAATTAAAATTGGTTAAATGAACAAAATAAATATTCTTAACAACATCAAATAGGCAATGTGCAAGCGCTTTAATGTATACATGCTTTCTCACATTACGACTTATTTCGATTTCCCAATTAGCCTGAACCTCATACAAAATTCAGCTAGGTGGCTTTACACCTTATGCTCTTTTTGATCAAAGAGATACTTTTGTCATGCTTTAAATTTGGTAAAACAAACGACTGAAGCAAGATCGTACACAGTAAAGCAGAGAATGAGAGAAACATTACGAGGATATATATATATATATATATATATATATATATATATATATATATATATATATATATATCATCAAGACAATGACCGGCCTCACTTACACTTAGGACAGACTGAAAAACGTAGCCCGCCTAGTGGCTGCTTTTGATAAACGTGTCCCTTTTTTACTCTGTTGTCTTAAGCTAAAAAACAAATTGAGTCCCGGGTTACCGTAAAAGCTAATTAAAGAGCCCATTTAAGTGAGGCCTATCATTTTTCTAAATATTCGAACCACGTTAAAGTGCCTCGCTCAATGGGCTGTCTCTGATTGCACCCTTATATAACTCGAGCTCTCCGTGAAAAAAAAAAAAACTCTAAAGAAGTAGGGCCACTCAACTAAGAAAAATAACTAAACTGAGACGATTTCTCTTAGCTTCTTTTTATTCATTTACCTGATCGTTCGTTTATTTATTCATTTGTTTATTTAAGGAATTGCGAAATGTGTTCATGCGTGCTTATGACGAAACAGCAAGATGATGTATGAATACGCTTCAGGTATTTTTTTTTTGTTTGAGTACGCTTGCCGTATTTTATGCAGACACAGTTATAAGTGCATGAAAGCTACGTTCTCAGATACACTGGGTGCGTTAAAAAATCCTAATACATTCTAGCTTCGCATCGTAGAATCAACCACGTGGTGTTTTAAAGTATTTTGAAGCTAAGTTTATGCTTCATGAACACGTTGCAATCTTAGTCCTAGCAGTACGAAAATGTCACGGCACACACATAAAAAACTATGCGGAATCTCATCCTCCTTCTTTATTATTAGGGTAATAACTAACCTCTTCTATTTTTTTTTTCAAAAAGTGGTCATATATATATGTGTGAAGCAACCAAACCAAAACCTCAACCTAACTGGTCTAAAGTTTCCAATACAGAGGTGATAGTGTGAACTAATCGCGCATAATTTCAGCAGAGGGTGCGGAAAGTGTTGTTGTCACTCCGTAGTAGCGCTGCACCTCTTCTCTCACCAGGTGGCACGTGCGTCGCGCGCGTGCCGCCGGGGCGCCACTGATTATACCTCTCTCCACGTGTCTGCACTGCATAAAATTAGGCGGCAGATCCGATTCCAACTATGGCGGATCGATGCATTCACTATACTGTGCATTGTATGTGCATTGACAACTTCGTGACTATGAAAATTCCTCACAAGTCATCACCTTACATTAAGGCACGTAAACTACCGGCATCTTATTTTCAAATTAACGTCACATATCGGGCTACGCCCTTCGAGCAGTAGGAAAACGCCTCAGCTGTTGCAAGTTTTCGCGTGCAATAAGCACGGAACCGCCACCATTGTATCTTAACAGCGCTGGCGAAAAGAGTCAGTGCGGAACACAATGAGAAAAAATACTGCCATGTAAATTCTGCCATCGCGACGCCCAGACTCTCAAGCGAAAAATAAATTTTAAAGAAACGGGCATATTCTTCGAGACTTTCAGGAATGGGTTGAAAACGAAATGGCCTGGTTTTCAGGACTTCATGGATTGGGATGGAAATGAAATGGTCTGGTTGTCAGGAATGCGAAACTTTGCGCGGAACATTGCAAGCTCATATCTCGTGCTTCGCCATTCATGATTATTCTTTTCATTCTATTGTCGACGTGCTTTTCTCACACGCTCGGCTTGAAAAACAAAACACACAAAAAGACAAAGCGAGTGATTCTTGGTCTGTCTCGCGTCTCTGAAGAAGTGTCACGCGTCTTCCACCACTTTTTGCCATTTCTTTCGCATAGCGTTGAACAGAAGTTTAATCGGACCGTGCGTGAATCATGCAAAGCGGCTCGAATAACTCGCTAGCACTTTTGCTTCATTTCTGCGACGCCAGAGACGCCTGACAGCCGTTGTCCAGTCGGTGTACGTAGAGGGAATTGCTTCCCGCGCGCGAAAATTTAAATTCAGAAACGAATGGGTTTCGTAGCGTACGAAAAAAGAAAACTGAAAATGATAGAGCTCGCTCGGCGGTTCAGCGTTTCATATAGCTTTACGATTCGGAGTACGAGAGGCGGAGACAAGGCGAAGTTTATTGCATATAAAGCAGATGCCGCGCAACGAAAGAGATCACATAAAAAATAGTAAAACTTTGTTCGAAACCTAAAATTCCGTTAACTGGAAAGCTTGCTTACTATATTATAGTCTATAAATAAATTGGCTAATGTATAAAGGCTTTCACTATCATAACAGAAGTGAGAACATCGCTGTGCAAGCAACTCTACCTATGGCTATATTATTATTATTATTATTATTATTATTATTATTATTATTATTATTATTATTATTATTATTATTATTATTATTATTATTATTATTATTATTATTATAAGACCTCTGTATTCTACCCGCCACTTAATGTAAAATTATCTGTATGTGCTGAAATTATACGAGCTACAGCAGTCATTTTCACCAATCTTCAAGATCAGCTTTCAAGAGAGGGGACAACGCGGGCTTTCATAATTACTTGTCAACCGTTGATGGAACCCAGGTTACCGACAAACCAAACGTTGATGACCAAACTTAGCAGTTTACGGAGCTTGTATTAAGCAGCATGCGTAAGTTTATACCGCAATGTGCACCTAGCTTAACATCGTAAGTATCCCCACTGGCTTTCCCCTGAACCATAGGTGCACTGGAGCATAAACATCGCGCACACAAGAATGCTTAATGTTCTCCGTTTAGCAAGTAGAAGAAAGAGTTCAGCTTTTTCGATCTGTCTCTAAACGCCTATATAAGCGGAACCAGAGTTCATATATTGCATTATTAGAAAGAAAAAAAACTTTCCTGACAGGCCAGCTGAGTTTTGGTAGTATGTACAGAAACAGTCTAGCAAAAGTGGGTAGTCCTTCAGGCTACCAGATTCGGACGACGTAGAAGCGCGTGCCGTCGCTAATTGTTTTGCCGCGCATCTTTTATCCGTTTATAAGTCCTCAGACTCTAGTACTCAGATAAATTTGAGTTGGGCTGTTGTATACAACAGCCAAAGGCAGTTAGCACATCCAGTGGTGTCTCGATGGATGAAAAGCTCATCTGATCATGCATTAAGCGCAACAAATGGTCCTTATCACGTGGCCAAGATTCCATCCGTTCCGCCATACTAAAGGTTTATGGTATTATATTTGCCCCAGTATTTATTGCAGTATTTTACAACTGTCTGAAAGCTTTCGCATTTCCCAGCAAGTGGGAAAATGCACGTGTTTTTTCATTATTTAACTCGGGCTGCAAACATCCGCTTACCACGAAAACGACCCGGGTTCGATCCCCACTCGGACCCAAACACCGCACTGTGACCAGAATTTTTTTGTTTTTATTTTTTTGCATCATTCTCAATTTTTCGGTCATACACAAGATGATTTTTCACTCACAACCACAGATCGACGCCGGCGCCAGTATTCCCTCGAAACGAGCTCCGTAGCGCTATCACGTATTTCTTTCTTCTATCCTCGTTTAAAATATTCCTGGCTTCATACATGCCCTGGAATGCAATATGCCATCTCCTCCATGATTATTTTCTTCATTTCAATGCACTGCATCTGAGCGAATGCGCATTTCACGCTCCACAATAAAGAGAAAGACAGATACTATAACTGAAAGGATACCACCAACACCGAAGGATGTGCCCTTTAAATTCAGGAAGCAGAAAGCTCGCAAAACGACTTGACCTTTAACGCTTCCCACGTGGCTGTGAGTAAGCACCGTGTTGTAGTGGCTAACGCTCCAGTTGGCGTCAAAAACTCTTAAACGATGCCTCTGCAGAATGGAGACGTGCTTAGAATTGATGTTGCGCTTGCCGCCATTCCGAGGGGATGGCTACTTACACGAAGAGATATAGTCTAGCCCGGTATGTCACGCCGTTAACATTTTGTGCGTCTGAGAAATTGTTCGTACAGCAATAGCAGGCAGCGGCGCGCTGTCGCGTATCACTAGGGTGCACGTATTTTGCGCGGGAGAATGGAAAGAACGGTGTCGAGATCAGACGCAACAAAGCGCTTTCATTTCCGGTCTTGAACTGTTCTCGCAATGACCCCTTTACAGGCCACCACACCATGCGAAAGCAGCGGGAACAAATCAAGTGCATATCGCAGGAGAATAAAAAATACAAAAAAACCATCGAGGTAAAGTAATGCTGTTTGGTGCGTTTATTTCCGAGTATGTATTTGGCTATACTACAGGCATTTACATTTGCGTAATTTTTAAGCTTCTGCGAATATTTGACTGCTTCAAATTTTGCAGCACTGAATTTGCTTCGATTTGAAGTGAAATTACAGAAAATGGCCAAGTATTCGAAATGAACGATTACGAATATAAGCCCCTGTACAATCACTTGTAAAGGTGGTTTTGCTGCAGTAAGAAAAAGATAAACCGTGAACACGCCTATACAAATGTTGATTACAAATTTGTAGTTTTTGTAAAGGCGGTTTTAACGTTGTAGAGAAATGCTAAACCGTGAAAATATTTTTAGAAATTATTCCGCACTGCTGGTCACTCCAACGAGGCTTCAAATGGGTTTCAATGTGGCCTTGCTGGTGATCCATGAGTAAAATCCTGATGCAGTGCGAAACGGAGCGCGTACTCGACGAGGTGCATAAACACGCTGCACAGTGCATCTCGAAGTCGCATGTTTATTACCAGATTAAAGCGCTAATACACCGCACTGGCTGGGCAGGCAGTTGAACGCACGAAATTCACGAAGAAAATTGGCCTATAATCAAGCAAATTCATGGCAGACACAACAACTCTCTAAGTAACTGCTTGCAATGTAAGACCGCATTTTGGTTTATTTTTTGGCGTAGCGCAAACCCTCAGTTCCTCTCCTGCTATCATCATCTACTTGAAGGTTAGTTCTAGCATTGCCGGCTAAGTAAGCAGTGGTAAAATTATGGCAGTAGCCCTATAGGCGTGCGTAGGATTTTCCATCAGGGGCGGGGGGCGGAAGAGAAAGTTCATCGCCGCTCACCGTCCCCTTTACCAGTCAAAGTGTGGGACAGACTTCGCCATACGCACATCTTAGGTGACCAGGGGGTGATGAAGCTTCTCCCAGCGTGCTCACGCCTACGGTAGTAGCAATGGCGCCACCACCTTTACAACTAGTACGCAGACGAAGATATAAAGATGGGAAAAATAAATAAATTATTTACAGTATAGACAGACAGAACTAAGAGGCCGTGTGGAAAGAAAAAGAAAAGAATTGGCCCCGTATCTGTATGTAATCTGCAAATGACGTTGAAAGACGACAGTCTTGAGTGTGGAGAGAGTGAACAATTTATTTGATGTTCTGCGCAAGAAAGTTGGTGAATAGTATTTTGGAGGCGCTGCGTTAGAGTGCCACGAGCGTGCAGCGGAGGCGAACGAGAACATCAAGGCACGTCACACGTGAGACATGAGCGCCACCTGGCAGTGTTCTTGAAAAACTAAGCGCGTGGCTCTGAGACTGGTGTACTCGCCCGTCTCAGAGGTGATAAGGTGTGGAACGCAAGGCGATGGGTAGGTGCCACCACCATCGCGTCTTAGCAAAGCGTTGGAAACACTCACCGTTTCGTGCAAGCGTTGCATGGTCAGAGAAGCGTGATAAGCACTACGGTCCCTAAAATTACTTATGTATGCCTTTTCTAGAAAAAAAGATGCACATGCAGAATATATACGTGCTGTTATAGTGCCCCAGACTTGCGCAATAATCGCTTAATAATTGACAATTGCACAAGTATGAACTCTAAATCTTGCGCAACATTGGTGGGCGCTGCGGATAAGGTCGGCCGTTTCAAGTACCCGGTGCCGTTAAGACTGGAAAAACAGACAAATGTACAGACAGACAGACAGACAGGCAGACAGACAGACAGACAGACAGACAGACAGACAGACAGACAGACAGACAGACAGACAGACAGACAGACAGACAGACAGACAGGCAGGTAGACAGACAGACAGACAGACAGACCAAAAGTTTTGCGTCGAGGGTCCCCAAGAAGGACTGTCATCTTTAAAAAACACGCGACTAAGCACTGGGTGCAAAGTGGTTCATAGAGAGAAAAGAATATAGAACGGTTTTTTTTAACATATATTTCCTTCTGCTTCGTACGTGCTAGATGCCAACACGTGGTCGTAGAAGTTTGCAGGTTCAACAAAACCAACGAGATAATTGATTTGGTCGCCAAAGAACAAAAGACCGCCTTGTTAGCGTATGACTTTTCTCTCTTCTTAGTAAGCCGATTTACGAATGACTACATCATATCATTATTTCGGCCCCCTGGACAAAAAATGCGACAGAAGTTCAAATAAATTGAGCAAAGTAAACAAGAAACGATGCTGTAATCGTCTTAACTAATCTTATTAATGATACGCTGGTGGTCACAGATTGTCGGGGTGGGGGGGGGGGAGGGCGGTATTTGTCGCTTTGTGTCTTCGCGATGGTCAGTACAGTGATATAACAGTGGCACAAAGAATAACACACAAGCCCCCGCTGGTTTGCGCTTGATCCAATTACGTTGGTTTGGGATACCAGTGTTGGCATTATACTGGTCGTAAACATTGAACACTCGGGAATAGCGAGGACCCTGACGGATGTTTTCCTCGATACACCACCAGAAAAAATGTTGAAGAACACATAGTAAATACCAAAGTGTGTTCAGCGAAAGCCTGTGGCCATTCGAATAAGTATGCCATGTTTTTAACACCCTTTCTCAGCCATCACGTGATTTGTGAGAGAGTGTTAGGGGATAGACCACAGCGGTGGTGGCGCAATTGTTGCTATGCGCAACTGCGCCATCACGTTAGTGCTGAGAAAGTGTGAGGTGCAGAGGCCACAGCTGGCACCGTTCCAGGGCACGGACAGCTGGACAGTCAGTGCGAGTATGAGACATTAAAGGCTGCCGCCTTAATATTACAGTCAGCTCGTGTAATACGGGTGTAAAAAAGAAGAGCCAAAGAGCACAAACTAAATACCTTCGGCCCTATGCAAGACCAATTTGACTGCGCAGAAAGCTGAAAGAAAATGGCGAGATTCTCGTGCCAGTGAATGCGTGTACTCTAAACAATACTCAGTAAGCGGAGATGAAATAAACTGGAGTTCTTTAAAGTACTGAGGTTGAGAAGATAGGAATATCGCTTAAAGCGGTCATGCTGATCTGATTCATCCGCGACGGCTCTCTCAATTGACTCAAACAAACTTCTACTTATTTCTCTTCCAACCTTATCGGCACACTTTTATGTTTGCGTTTTGTTACTCACTCTTGTTTTAAGTGTGAATACACTTTATAAGCGACCCCAAACCATCCACCGCCGTCGGCGGCGTCCGCAGTCTTCTCTCTATATTTAAAAGAAAGAGGACTTGGCGGGCCGCAGCGCGACGCTCTACCGAATAAGCCACGGACGCGACGCTGATATCGGTGTCAGTAACGCGCCTTATATCTTTAACGCCGCTGCGCGCGTCCCCCTCCTCCTTCGCTCGCTCCTCCGCTCTCCTCGCTCGCTGCAGCTGCGCGCGCACCCCTCTCTCTCGCGCGCCCGCCTTCTCTCTCAGTCTCCCGTCGAGAGTGGGTCGTGCGATGGATGTCCCGGAGGCAACGCTACCATCAATAACGAATGCAGTACAACCAAATGCCATCAGGTCTACTTCTTCGTCTATTTTCCTTCTATTCTTTTTATCCCTCCTTCCCCCCACCCCTATAAGGCACTGCGCCGTGTCGCCTGAAGGCAGACAGAAATTAGGTGCCTTTTTCCTCTTCCTTATAACCACTACCACCACCACCACCATCACTGCACCCGTCGTTGGAGGTGACGGTACCGCGGTGGTTTCGCCGACGTTGGAAGACAAGGCGGCGCTGGGAAGGGCTCTTGAGACCGAACGTAAGTGGGCGAAGCGCGCAGCGGATGCCGAACTGCGTGCTCGCGAGGCCGAGTGCAAACGGGCGAAGCGTGCAGCGGATGTCGAACTGCGCGCTCGTGAGGCCGAGGACAAGCGGGCGAAGCGTGCAGTGGATGCCGAACTTCGCGCTCGCGAGGCCGAGGACAAGCGGGCGAAGCGTGCAGCGGATGGTGAACTGCGCGCTCGCGAGGCCGAGATGAGGCGTCAGCATCGAGCCGCGAACGCGGCCCGAGAAACGGAACGACAACGCAAGCGTCAGGCGGAGAAGGGCGATGAAGGCCGGCGTCAAGACGCCGCTCGCAATCGTCAACGGCGAGTGGACGTTCCCGAAGCCGTTCGAGCCAGTGAACGTGCCGCGCGGGAGAGGGTGCGAGCCCTGGACTTTGCTCGTCCAGACGCGTCGTGAAGTGTAAATAAATAATACTTCGTATATAATGTATCTGTGTACAAATGCTTCATGACAAACAACACTTAAATTCATTAATTACACTTTAATCATCATCATCATCAGTAATAAAACTCCCAAGCATTTCCCCGAGGCTGAACATGGTTAAGTGTGAATGCACGTGGTGATGCTATGAGGAGGAGTAAAGTTAAAATCCGTTGGCATTCGCCAGTGAGTGAACGTATAACTCCCCCGTGTGATCAAATTGCGATTCCCAGGAACCATTACACCATAAAGGCACCATAGTGTGATTAATAAATATAATAGTGCGAATTAATAGACACACCTCATAGCATCACCCCGTGCATTCGCACTTAACCATGTTCACCCTCGGGGAAATGCTTGGGAGTTTTTCTTCTTCTTTTCTCTTTGTCTACATTTCTGCTTTCAGGCTATATTGCAACTTTCAAGTTGGTCGAGCTTGGAGGACGTTTGTTTAAAAGAAGAGAAAAATAACCGCACAATGAAATTACTTCATAATCAGAACATGAAGGACTGATTACAAAAAGAAGTTACACTTTTTTTCGTTAAATGGTCGTTCAATCTGTTGCGAAATCTTTCATTTACGGTCCGGACAAAAGCACCGTTTCCGTGTTTCAAAATCGGTGAAACAAACAAACCGATCAATTGATTGATTGTCCCATCAATCAATGACTGGGGAAGGACAGCGCGAGAGCTTTTCAGCGATTGTGTAAGAGCGCCATTGTAGAGGCCAGGCTTTGAAACTTTGAAACGCCAACAAAACTTCGCGCTTCTTTCAATACCGTCGTTATTGATGCCATACGGGTGGGGTACTTTCAGGCCACTTTCAGATAACGCAAATTTGCCTGAACAGTTTTAACGTTACTACAATAACGCTAAGAAAAACGGAAAGAAAAATATTAAAGAAAATGACAGCGTGGGATGTCTCGGGAACGTCATTAGTGCTTGACTGTGGCAGGCGCCGCAACAAAGTAGCCACGGACGCTGGCCAGCACTTTCCTGGAAATAGCAACTAAACAACATAGTGCGAACGAGAAGTAACGAAACATGGATCCCATATCCCGCTCTTTACTCATAGCTTGCGCCCCTTGCGGCAACAGACCTTTGCTTCACATGCAGCGGACCATAATAAAGCGAAGCGCGACATAATGCCTAGCAACGGCTTTCCCGGTTTCTCCGAGAAGAACCGCGCGAACATCTTCCATGTTTCGCCCTTCCGGAAGCAATGGGGCTTCTTTTTACGAAACACC
This sequence comes from Rhipicephalus annulatus, assembly GCA_013436015.1. NCBI lineage: Eukaryota > Metazoa > Arthropoda > Arachnida > Ixodida > Ixodidae > Rhipicephalus > Rhipicephalus annulatus. Next base: position 29,613 of record WOVY01011788.1, read on the forward strand.
TGGCTCAGACTCGGAACGTAGCTGTCGTTTTGATACCGGCCACGCCGGAATGCAAATGAGGAAGTTTGGAAAGGGGTGATTACTTCGACGCCTTCTTTATGTCTTACTTCGTATTTCTTTCTTCCTTTCGCACTCTGACGACGGTGCCTCGAATGTCACTGCTCCCTGGCAATGAGAGGTCGGAAACGCTGTATGCGCGAAACGCCAGTCACCTCTTTTATGAGTGTGTAGTTAAGAGTTCCAGCCTGGATGGGACGAGGGTTGCGAGTCGAAGTGAATGCGGTCACGTGAGAAAAACACGCTCGTTAGGAAAGTGTACGTCTTCGGATGCCCTTTTCGCTTCTTGGAATGCTGAGATGCAGATGAGTCATCGAAACGCACGGACATATTTACGTTGTACTAGACGGGGCACCTCTGCATGGGATGTCATCTATGGCTTAGGTATAAACCATAAATAAGCTTGTTAAAGCTGGTTAGTTAAAGCAACTTTGAAGCACAGAACGATATGGTTCCGGCGTGTTGCCGTAGTCAACTAAGTGAAAAGGTTACTAAATGAGAGCCTCGTATTCGACGATACAAACTACAGGGGGATGTCACTCAGACGCATGTCTTTTGAAAGTGATCCATGTGTTTCTGACCTAATCTAATGATATATGAAAATTTAACCAAAAATAATTCTGCTCGTACAAGTTCGGCAGGATGTACCATCGTAGTATGTTTGCTCGGTCTTTCCAAGTGCTCAAAATGGTGCTCTTGCCGACGTCATAAAAGTAGTTGGCTCTTGATAGCGATTGATGGTTTGAAACAAATGCGGAGTTAGTTGAATATACTTTACGAACGTTCGAAACAACATCTGCTAGGCGTCCAGATAGCTTCCCTATTCAAGAGAAGCAAAAAGTAGCGCTTAGGCGTTTTAATTAAACGAGACGGGTCCGGTACAGAGTCCGAACTAAACATATGGTACGTCTCTTTGTACACGACGTAGGGTTCATCACTCCGGGGCAGCAGCTGTGCCCGATGTAACAGAAACAAAACCTACGGAAAGGTCACGCACTGCACCAAGCCGCAACTCACCGCAGCCTTAATTAAACGCTGTCTTGCAGCGTTCACACGCGCGTCCCCAGCGGTGCTCGTCAACGCAAACGCCCGAACAGCGCCTTCCCATCCGCTTCCCGGAAAAGCCATACACAGCTCGACGTGACCTGGCGTGCGATTTTCAGGATGCGCGCTGTGCCGCTGGCCAAATGGGCAAGCAAAGAGGGAACGCGTCGCCTGCATTTGTCAAGCCTGGATTGCGCCTAAGGCACCCTTAGCGACCGCACGTTTGCGCTTCAGCCTTCAATCGAACTATCCTGTTGTTGATGTGGTACACTGTTAGGAGGTTTACCAATGTGTTTAGAAGAAAATAGTTAACGATTTAGAGTACTTGGTACCATACTGTGAGAGAGCATATGGCCGTCCGATGGGCCGGTGTGTTAAGAAGTATTTAATGGTTTAGAGTACTTTGTACTCAACTATGGGAACGCGCAGAGAGCCGTTGATTAATCAATATGTGGGGCTTAACGTCCCAAAACCACCATATGATTATGAGAGACGCTTTAGTGGAAGGCTCCGGAAATTTCGACCACCCGGGGTTCTTCAACGTGCACCCATATCTGAGCACACGGACTTACAACATTTCCGCCTCCATAGAAAATGCAGCCGGGATTAGATCCCGCGACCTGCGTGTCAGCAGCCGCGTACATCAGCCAATAAACCACCGCGGCGGGGCGAGCTATGCGGCGGCCGTCCCTAGGCTATGTGTGGGGAGGAAAGAGCATCTATAGACCTATTAAATGGCAAGCATTTCATAGCGAATTTCAGCGACTTCGCGCATATCTATCTATCTATCTATCTATCTATCTATCTATCTATCTATCTCTATCTATCTATCTATCTATCTATCTATCTATCTATCTATCTATCTATCTATCTATCTAGTCGCCTACGACCTTTAGCTCTCCTGGCTGTTTCGATAATGGTATCGATACCAACTTGGTATGGCATAACATGGCTGTATGAAGGACATATTTGACTAGTCATAACACGAAAATCATGACATGTATGTCATGTTTTACATTTAATGGTCCTGCAGCAGTTGCGGTCGTTTCGTTCACATGGCATGTTGCAAAACTGATATGGTATACTTGCATGGCAAACACAAGCGACAGACCCTAACGTGAAAATCATGATATGTGTGTCATGTAACAACATGACTATATGCCACGCTCATGATGCGCTCGCGGCCGTTGCGCTAGCGTCACAAATACCTAACTTTCTATTGCGGGACGTTAACGGATGACGAAGGTATGTGACTTGTGCAAACATGATAATTATGAGATGCGGGGTATGTAACAACATGAATACACGCTACGCTCATGATGTGTTCGTAGCCGTTTCCCTAGTTTCACATGTACCAAACTCGGTATTACGCGACGCGAACGGACGACGCAGGTAAATGACACATCCAAACTTGATAATCACGACATGCGTGTCATGTAACAACTTGACTACACGCCACACTGATGATGCGCTCGTGGCCGCTTCGCTAGCTTCACGTATGCCAAATTTGGTACTACGTGACGCCAAGGGATGACGAAGGTATGTGACTGGTGCAAACATGATAATCATGAGATGCGTGGCATGGGAGACGATGACTACATGGCACAGTCAAGGCGCCAACACTTTTCGACGTGACGCGGTGCGCGCGCTTGCCGGCATTCATTTCGTCGCGTCAATCAGGTGTGGCCACGCCAGGTGCCGGTCCTGCCATATATTAGCTGTTTTGAAGCATGCGCGTTTCAGCGCCTCTGGCGTCCCTCCGTCACGAAAAGAGGGAGACGCAGCGTTGTCTGGGTAACGCATTGGCGCTAAATGCAGCATGTCGCATTTCACGCCCGTTCCCGTCCGGCCGCGCCGACGGACGCTGGTCACGCCTGCCATGGCGTCGCAATATGGAGTGCTCGCATTTTGCTAACGTAGCGTCGCTGTGCCCAGCGTGCGCGCGCGTCAACGCTACATCGAGTATGTTGTGCCCTTCATGATGCGCTCGGGGCCGTTTTGCTAGCTCCACATATACCGAATTCGGTGTTACGTGACGTCAATGAATGACGAAAGTATATGACTGGTAAAAACTTCATAATCCTGACACGCGTGTCATGTAAGAACATGAATGCATACCACGCTCATAGCGTGCTCATGGTCCGTTCGCTAGCTCCACATATACTAAATTTAGTACCACGTGACGTGAATAGATGACGAAGGTAAACAACACATACAGACATAATACTTATGACACGGAAGTCAAGTACGGCATCATTTACCCTACCTCGTAACGTTGTGCGGACTTATTCACATATCAACCTTTCTCATTCGTGCTTCGCATATCATCGATTACCACAGTACGTGGGATCTACCGATTTCTTTGTTTACAAACACAGGCCCTTGATGACATCTGGTTTTGTCTACCGCAGTGCTCCAATAGCATCAGTAGACAAAAAAAATTGGCAGATCCCACGTACAGTGGGAATTGATGATATCCGAAGCATTAATGAAAAATGTTATGTCACTTTAAAATCAGCACAAAGTTACCAGGTTGCGATAAATGATGCCGTACAATACTTCCGTGTCATGATTATAACGTTTGGATGTGTCATTTACCTTCGTAATCTATTCACGTCACGTGATACCAAATCTAGTATATGTGGCGCTAGCGAAACGGCCGCGAGCACGCTATGTGCGTGGTATGTTGTCATGTTCTTACATGAAACGCGTGTCAAGATTATCATGTTTGCACCAGTCCTATATTTCCTCCTCCATTGACGTCACGTAACACCAAATTTGGCATATGTGGAGCTTGCAAAATGGCCATGAGCGCATCATGAAGGGCTTAATATATTCCGATGTAGCGTTGACGCACGCGCACGCTGAGCTCAGCGACGCTACGTTAGCGGAACGCGAGCACTCTACAATCTGACGCCAGGTGCGACCAGCGTCCGTCGGCGCGGCCCGACGGCAACCGGCGCAAAATGCGATATGCTGCATTTCGCGCCGATGCCATGGAGCAACATTACTCTATGCTGATGCGTTATCCCGACAACACTGCGTCTCCCTCTTTTCATGACGGAGGGACGCCGGGCGCGCTGACACGCGCATGCGTCAAAGCAACGCTGCGCGGCGTGCACCTATGATAGATAGATAGATAGATAGATAGATAGATAGATAGATAGATAGATAGATAGATAGATAGATAGATAGATAGATAGATAGATAGATAGATAGATAGATAGATAGATAGATAGATAGATACGCTCAAAGCCGCCGAAGTTCGCTAAGAAATGCTTCGCATTTAAAAAGACCGTTAGAAAAACACCCGCTTCTTTAATACACTTTCGTTCCCTTATTAGGCCAAATATATTAAAATAAACGTTCCTTCGAGCTGCATAAAAACTGCTGGAGATTGCCTTGAACATTACGCATGGTCTTTATATATCTCAAAAACTAATAAGAGACTTTTCTTGCCCTTGAAACAACGTGAAAACTTCCCTTCAGTTTCTATGTTACGAGATCGTAATGGAGTTAGTTGACCGGAAGTTTTTGGGGGCACAACACTTGCAAATTTTGAAACGGCCTATGGTATTGCGTGTGTAGAAAAAGTTGTTAACGATTTAGAGTACGACGTCTACTCTACTATGGGAGTGCAGAAAGCCGTGCGATATTGTGTATTAGACAATACGCGGTATTTAGTGTATAAATACAGGGAGAAGGGTAGAAAAAAAGGGTAACGATTTAGAGTACAGGGTACTCTACCATGGGAGAGCTTAAAAGCCATCCCGTGAGCATGTTCAAGACACAGACATTAATGGTACGTTGCCATACGGCGTGCACCGAGAAACAGGGAATTTTTCACGGTACAAATACAGGGGGGGGGGGGGAGGGTAGAAAAAGAGGGTAACGATTTAGAGTACAGGGCACTCTACAATGGGGGAGCTTAAAGCCTACCCGTGAGCATGATCAAGACCCAAACATTAATGGTACGTTGCAATACGGCGTGCACCGAGAAACCGGTAATTTTTCACGGTACACGTACAGGGGGTTGGGGTAGAAAAAGAAGGTAACACTTTAGAGTACAGGATACTCTATTATGGGAGAGCTTAAAGCCGTCCCGAGACCATGTTCAACACTCAGACATTGTTGTACGTTGCCATACGGCGCGCAACGAGAAACCGAGAATTTTTCATCGTACAGCAGTTCGGCCTTTAAAATAGCGCGCGTTTTCTGCGTACTTAGCGCGCTGTTGTCAAACGCGGAATGCTCATTCAAACGTGGGATTGTCAGGAATCAAGTGTGTTTGATACTGCACTCTTGTCTTTTATTGTGGTTGTCTAGTCTAGCTGTTATTTCACGTCACTGTGTTTCATTCTATCTTGTAACTTGTATATCGGCGCACGCATTGCCATCGTTTTTCCTGTAGCAATAAATTGTTGCTCTGCAAGGCACATGGATTGGATTCGATTTGATAAACTTTTATTTGGTCCTCCAAAACACAGATCACTGTGTTGCGGGCAGCTCCCACGTGGGGACTGAGATGCCAAGCTCCTCAGCCACCTCGCGGGCTTGGTGGACAGCCCAGAGCTGATCTGCCAAGGATGAGCTGCGGATTGCCGCCTCCCATCTGGCAGAGGTGATGTTCGATATATGAGCGAATTTGGTGCACTGCCAGAGCATGTGTTCTAATGAAGCTATTTCCCCACAATGTGGACAAAGATTACTTGGGTATAGGTCAGGGTACATGATGTGTAAAATTTTCAATGTAAGGGTACATTCGCGTTTGCAAAAGCCTTAAAGTAAGTGCTTGGGGCCGGGTTAGATTTTTGTGAGGTGGAGGGAAAATCCTTCTAGACAGGTAGAAATGTTTAGTGAGCTCGTTATATGTTGTAAGAATTTCCCGGTTATCCCCTTCACCGGTAGAACGCATCCCCGGGGAGGCGCGGTTTGAGAGTTCTCGCGCCGCCTCGTGTGCTGCTTCATTGAGATTGGGAGGGGAATCGTTGATATGCCCAAGGTGAGCTGGGAACCAACTCAGAAGATGATGCGTTATGTTCTTACCTTGCAGTATTGTCAGCGTTCTCTGAGACCGTCCCCTTGGCGAACGCCCGTAGTCCTGCCATGGAATCACTGTAGACGACTTCAATGTTATCCATCTTGAGTGCTAAGGCGATGGCCACCTGTTCCGCAATGATTGGGTCTTTCGTCCCGACCGTCGCTGAGTTGACGACATGGCCAGCCCCATCGACCACCACTGCCACAAACGCTTTCCCATTGGCGTAGGAAGCCGCGTCAACAAATACGACTCCTCGTTCTTCGTTTGAGACTTGACGAAGTATAGTCCTGGCCCTCGCTACTCTTCTTCCGATGTTGTGTTCTGGATGCATTTTTTTGTGGTATAGGAGATACCGTGATATTCTCCCTGATGTTGTCGGGGATATCATTGTAATTGCGTCTGATTGCCATTGGGTGTTGGCCCAGCTCCTGCATGATCATTCTCCCCGACCTTGTTGTAGATAACCTTGCAAACTGTAATCTCTCTTGGGCTTCTGCTAGTTCTTCGAGCGTGTTGTGAATGCCAAGCTCAAGCAGACGCTCGGTGCTGGTATGTATGGGTAGGCCCAGGACCTTCTTGATAAAGGCACATGGATGATGTTGCCGGAATGGTGGATGAGGACGGTTAGAAGGGAACACTGGTGCAACGCAGAGAAAGAAAGAAAGAAAGAGAGAAAGAGATAAAGAAACAAAGAAAAAAAGAACGAAGGAAAGAAGGAAAAAAAGAAGAAAGAATGAAAGAAAGGTGAAAATAAAATTACGAAATTGTTTTCGCTGCTCACGACTTTAGTTTGCCCTGTGCCTACAGGTGGTCTTAGTAAAAAAAGGCAGATCCCACGTACAGTGGGAATCGATGATATGCGAAACATGAATAAAAAATGTTGATATGTCACTTTAAAATCAGCGCAACGTTAGGAGGAGTGAAGGTAAATGATGCCGTACATGACTTCTTTGTCATGACTAACTTGTTTGGATGTGTCATTTACCTTCGTCATGTATTCACGTTTCGTGATACCAAATCTAGTATATGTGGCGCTAGTGAAACGGCCGCGAGCACGCTATAAGCGTGGTATGTTGTCATGTTCTTACATGAAACGCGTGTCAAGATTATCATGTTTTGCACCAGTTCTATATTTCCTCCTCCATTGACGTCACGTAACACCAAATTTGGTATGTGGAGCTTGCAAAATGGCCATGAGCGCATCATGATGGGCCCAATATACTCCGATGTAGCGTCGACGCATGCGCACGCTGAGCACAGCGACGCTACGTTAGCGAAACGCGAGCACTCTACATTCTGACGCCAGGCGCGACCAGCGTCCGTTGGCGCGGCCCGACGGCAACATGCGCAAAATGCGATATGCTGCATTTCGCGCTGATGCCATAGAGCAACATTACTCTATGCTGATGCGTTATCCGACAACACTGCGTCTCCCTCTTTTCAAGACGGAGGGACGCCGGGCGCGCTGATACGCGCATGCGTCAAAGCAACGCTGCGCGGCGCGCGCCTACGATAGATAGATAGATAGATAGATAGATAGATAGATAGATAGATAGATAGATAGATAGATAGATAGATAGATAGATAGATAGATAGATAGATAGATAGATAGATAGATAGATAGATAGATAGATAGATAGATAGATACGCTCAAAGCCGCTGAAGTTCGCTAAAGAATGCTTCGCATTTAAAAGACCGTTAGAAAAAAATGCGCTTCTTTTAGACACTTTCGTTCCCTTATTAGGCCAAATATATTAAAATAAACGTTCTTTCGAGCTGCATAAAAACTAATGGAGATTGCCTTGAACATTACGCATGGCCTTTATGTATATGAAAAACTAATAAGAGACTTTCCTAGCCCTTGAAACAACGGGAAAACTTCCCTTGAGTTTCTATGTTATGAGCTCGTAATGGAGTTAGTTGACCGGAAGTTTTTGGGGGCACAACGCTTGCAAATTATGAAACGGCCCTATGGTATTGCGTGTCCATGCGTCAAAGCAACGCTGCGCGGCGCGCGCCTACGATAGATAGATAGATAGATAGATAGATAGATAGATAGATAGATAGATAGATAGATAGATAGATAGATAGATAGATAGATAGATAGATAGATAGATAGATAGATAGATGGATAGATGGATAGATGGATAGATGGATAGATAGATGGATAGATGGATAGATAGATAGATAGATAGATAGATAGATAGATAGATAGATAGATGGATAGATAGATAGATAGATAGATAGATAGATAGATAGATAGATAGATAGATAGATAGATAGAATAGATAGAATAGATAGATAGATAGATAGATAGATAGATACGCTCAAAGCCGCTGAAGTTCGCTAAAAAAAATGCTTCGCATTTAAAAAGACCGTTAGAAAAAAAACGCGCTTCTTTTATACACTTTCGTTAAACCCCACAAATCAATCAATTTTATACACTTTCATTCCCTTATTAGGCCAAATATATTAAAATAAACGTTCCTTCGAGCTGCATAAAAACTGCTGCAGATTGCCTTGAACATTACGCATGGTCTTTATATATATGAAAAACTAATAAGAGACTTTCCTTGCCCTTGAAACAACTGAAAAACTTCGCTTCAGTTTTCTATGTTATGAGCTCGTAATGGAGTTAGTTGACCGGAAGTTTTTGGGGGCACAACGCTTGCAAATTTTGAAACGGCCTATGGTATGGCGTGTGTAGAAAAAGTTGTCAACGATTTAGAGTTCGACGTCTACTCTACTATGGGAGTGCAGAAAGCCGTGCCATATTGTGTATTAGACAATACGCGTTACTTAGTGTATAAATAAAGGGGAAGGGTAGAAAAAGAGGGTAACGATTTAGAGTACAGGGTACTCTTCTATGGGGGACCTTAAAGCCATCCCGTGAGCATGTTCAAGACACAGACATTATTGGTACGTTGCCATTCGGCGTGCACCGAGAAACCAGGAATTTTTCACGGTACTAATACAGGGGGTGAATAAGAGGGTAACGATTTAGAGTACAAGGTACTCTACTATGGGAGGGCTTAAAGCCGTCCCGAAACGATGTTCAAGACACAAACATTGTTTTACGTTGCCATACGGCGCGCACCTAAGAACCGGGGAATTTCTCATAGTACAGCAGTTCGGGCTTTAAAATAGCGCGGGTTTTCTGCGTACATAGCGCGCTGTTGTCAAATGCGGAATGCTCATTCACACGTGGGATTGTCAGGAATCACCTGCTTTTGATACTGCACTCTTGTCTTTTAACGTGGCCGTCTAGTTTAGATGTTATTTCACGTCACTGTGTTTAATTCTAACTTGTAACTTGTATATCGGCGCACGCATTGCCATCGTTTTCCTGTAGCAATAAATTGTTGCTCTGCAAGGCACATCATGTATGATGTTGCTGGGATGGTGGATGAGGACGGTTAGAATGGAACACTGGTGCAACGCAGAGAAAGAAAGAAAGGAAGGAAGGAAGAAAGAAGAAAAAAGAAGGAAGGAAAGAAGGAAAGAGAGAAAGAAAAAAAGAAGGAAAGAATTGTGAAAATAAAATTACGAATTTATTCTCGCTGCTCACGACTTTAGTTTGCCCTGTGGCTACAGGTTGTCTTAGTAAAAAAAAAAAGGCAGATCCCACGTACAGTGGGAATCGATGATATGCGAAACACGAATGAGAAATGTTGATATGTCAATTTAAAAATCAGCGCAACGTTAGGAGGTGTGAGGTAAATGATGCCGTACATGACTTCTGTGTCATGACTAACGTGTTTGAATGTGTCATTTACCTTCGTAATCTATTCACGTCACGTGATACCAAATTTAGTATATGTGCAGCTACTTCGTCGTCCATTGACGTAACGTAACACCAAAACTTGGTGTATGTGGAGCTAACGAAATGGCCGCGAGCGCATCATAAAGCCCCCAGTATGCTACAACGTATGTTGACACGCCCGAACGCTGGGCACAGCGATGCTACGTTAGCAAAACACGAGCACCCTATTCTGACGCCAGGCGCGCCATGCTGCACGATGACTGGTAATGCTGCGCACGCGTAGGGTGGCTAGAATGGGGAGGTGTGATGAGCGCGGCGCTTTTTGCTTGCCGGAGAAGGCCCTTCGGCGCGCCGACGCCGCTAGGGGCGCTGATGGCAGTGGCGCGGGTTGTGAGCGGCGCACTTCGCAGAGTTTACCTCGGGTGCGCTGCTTTTTTTTTTTCCAGAGGTCGTAGCTGGTTTACAAGTACTTCGTACATCGGTGATTGCGATGGGTTACTCTGAAATGTCTGAATGCGTGAACGACAAAAAAATGTAGATCCAGCGTCTCCGCATTACGCTCGTTCGCAAAACTTAGTGCTTCAGTTCAGCCTATTGAAGAGTCCCAAGGGTGGCAACATGGATCACTTAGTGAAAGAGTCGCTTTGTCTGTAGAAAAAGTGCTGCATGAGATGGAATGAAATGAGGAAGACTATGAAAGACTTCCATCTGATGCACTAGCAGTGTCTGTCACCCATGAATCATGCACCGCTGAGCGGTGGATGGTCACCCTGTATAATATGTGGCAAGCTACGATGTGGGAAATCTGGTACTTCGTAATAATCGTGATGAGTGCAAAAACACCCGCCTTAATTGTTTCGCAGTGTTGGTGGTTACACGTTGTAAGTAACACTGTTAGCTGGTGTAGCACGTTACTTCGGCAATTAGTATTTGACGCACTCGCTATACATGTGGAAATGGAGCTGCTGCTTAAATTGGGCGAGTTGTAGTTGTCAGCAATTCGTTCCTGCAACGTGGTAGCGCTATTTATCAGTTGTTTCCAAAATAAAATTTGCTTCTCTTGATAGTAAAGGTGGCGCAGCACTAAGTTTTCAGTACCTGGAAAAGCAAGGATCACGTTTCTATAAACAGTTGCAATTCTAGCGGGCCCTGTGTAGGTTAAAGGGGCAAAAATTGTTTACATTGCAAATACCTGCGATTATGGTCGGCTAGCAGATGCAAGCTGCCAGAATCACTGTAACTTTTTTAGGTCAGTGATCATATATTTGCGGAGAGGGTTGACGGTGAAATTATATTTCCGGCTTTCTGTAACAATGAGAAATGAATTTAAACATGCACCACGTTGTTATAAGCCATCACATGCAACTTTCCTGTGCCCATTAGGCCACTGTGTTCTACGTCCGCAATCTTGTGCAAAATTTACTAGTTTAATTCACCTAAATTAGCTGTAGTTGTCTTGGTCAGAGACATCATTTCTTTTCTTTCAATAGGTCGAGGAGCACGGGACTAAAAGCTCGAGCGGTGGACAAAGCACCGACCCAGTCACAAGTTGGCAAAGCAGCTATACACGACAGACATTCATACATGTAGAATAGAAAATAAACTTTACAAGTATAAAATGGCACCAAGTACGAATACGAAAGTTATGAAACGAAGCTCCACGAATAGAGAGCGAGGAAATACATATGTATCATACTTGGTATGAACATTAAAAGCAAAAATCAATAAGTGGAGTGATTGAAATTCCGGGAGATCTACTATTCGGGAAAGTGAATTAGCTGGGCAAAGCATCTAATGTGACGATTTTGATTATTTAAAATTACATATATCTACAGCGCCATAGTCGGGAATTACACGTAAGAAATAATTACACATAATAATATAATGATGTGTCAGAAATCTTCAGGATCAAACTTTATACTAATACACAGAGACAATACACTTAAAGATAAATACAGTAATAAGAATTTTTTAAAAATGCGCAAGACAGCCAATCGTAGCGACATTTCTTGCAATATTTAAATAGATTCATAGAAAGTTCTCAATGGCAAAGAAAGCACAAAGTGTCAATGTCTTCTTGGTTTAAGGTGGTTAATAGGTAAGGTAGCCTGTAGGACAATGTTCATCCTAAACGGTTCTAGGAATAGGTAAAATCCACATTTATGTCTTCGTGCCTAGTGAGACAAACACTAGGGTTTACGTTTATCTTTGCAAGATAAGCTATGGTACTACAACCACGTTTAACGAATGCTTCATGACATGTCAAATATAAATACGAGGCGCGGGCACATTGATTCAAACTTCTGATCTCGGAGTGTAATCGACAAAGAACTCCAGGTGGTCGAAAGTTTTGGAGCCCTCCACTACGTCGTCTCTCATAATCATATGGTGGTTTTTGGGACGTTAAACTAAACATATCATGGCCTTTTCAAGAATGGTTTTCAGAGATGAGACTTTTAAAGAGCTTAGGTGCCATGTACTGCCCTACACTTGCTCGATCAAAATGGTTTTACCGAAAACGGGTCACCACCTCCCAGCGTGGGAGCAATTTTTGTGAAGAGCGGGGCGTGCTGTCTCGTTTGTCTCCTCCGCAATGTTACCGACGCCGGTGCATGCAGCGCCCCAAGCGGCATCGGTGCGCTTTGGGGACCGGTTTCGGCGGCCGCTTTTCACACCTCCCCATTCTAGCCACCCTAGCACGGGATCATATCTTACCTCCTGTATTTAGAGGCAGCAGAATTCTATCGCAGATAGAATACTGCTGCTTTACGAATTTCATAGAAAAACAATAAGTGGCCCATTGATTATATAACCGCAGTTAAACATAGCTCAATTCGCCATCTTCAATTCTTGTGTAATTTTCTTTTTCTACCACCTGATGGCCCTCAGAAAGCCGTGTAACTATCAGAAATGGCTCTTAAAGGAGTACTGACTTCATTTTGAGGCATTCCGAACGAGACATTATTGTTTTGTTTTCATTTTATTCACTACAATCGCTCTGGACACACCAGAGTTAGACCAGAAGTATAATATATTTTACTTGAATTTCCAAGCTTTCATCACCGGAATCTGCAAACCAGCCCGCCTCAATGGTCATTTTCACGTGAAGTCCGCACAGATCACTCGGTTCGCGAAGTCTTGTGTCCTGAATGCAGCATAAATGGCAGAAATTGCTGTCGAAGTCGATGTACGACAATTCGCGAATCATTGCGGGGACGTGAACGATGCGCCACTGACAGCAAATGACATGGTCGTGCTAGTAGTTCACTAGTTGCATTCTTCCTATGACGTCAGACTTGTGTTGACATGAAACTGAGAAGCCGCACCCTCGATACCGAAACTATAAAAATGCTCTTTAAAGCATTGGTAATAAAAGTAAATTTAAAGCATTCCCTAAGGCAATACATTGAATATACCTTTATTTATTTTGCCCTGTGATTTTTAGGGTTTTCTACACACGTGTTTTAGGCCTATAGTTTAGCGCAACACGTCTAATAGATAGCGCATTGAATGCCGTGTCAGTACTCCTTTAGTGTGGCGCCAGTGGTGTAATGACTGCTACAGGAGATGCGGCAGCACCTTAGAAATATGTCTGAATATGCCATCGAACGATGAGCATGACGCTTGTCGCCTTAGGGAGCTAAGGTTAGCGGCGTGCCTTTTGAATTTCGTTAGATTTATTGCGATTGCAATTATATGGGTAGTCTCGTAGGGTTTCTGCTGTCACAGTTATGTCTCGTTTATATAGTTTCAATAAATAAGATCCCCCAGCGCACTACCCGTGTGTAAAGGCGCACAAGCGGGGGCGATGAACGTGGCTGAAGCAGAGACCAAACGAGAGAGAGGAATAAACATCTTTACTTAGCTATTTTCTTTAAGTGACGTCTTCGGGGTGGTCTCTTCCGTCCAGAAGACCAAACGAACCGGCCCATCTCCGCCGTTGCATGGGTGCATGCAATAATATTCCTCCCCGCCTGCTAGACCGGCTGTGGGATGTCCAAGCAGAAAGAAAACGTCTCGCCCGACTTCAGGAAGCATGGGGGAGGGGACGCTCGAGCAGCTAAAGTGAACTTCGTTTTTACGTGAGTGGGTGCCCTTACTGGCACGCAAGCTATCTCGCAGTCTCGGCAATCATCCGCGGACGGCTTGTATACCTTTTCAACGGGCTGCGCTATCGACCCGAAAAGTGTCTCTGAAGCGGGTGTATCTTCTTACACGAGTGTTCGTTAAATTTGCGTGAGATCGGATTTGAAAAAGTTAGCTGTCAGCCTCCCTTCGTGCAACACTGCAATTTGTTGCTATCGCATTCATTGCTTCACCCTCGGCGTGAAACTGTCACTTTTTTGTGCTAACAAAATAAAACGCTGTTTTGGAAGGTGGTCCAGCGGAAAGAGATGACGCTGGGCACTCGCACCTCTGTGATGGCAAGACGCGCGCATTTGCACCTGTGTACCACCACAGATACAGGTGTTACCCTACTTCGTTCTATCGTGTTTCGTCTTTTGAGTTTTCCAGCCTAAATATCGCTTATTAACACGCCATCTAACGTTTTCTCTCTGATTTGCAGTCAAGCGAAGCACTTATGAACAGTGCGAGGCCTCGAAAAGGAAGGCGTCGAGTCAAGTTATTTGGCTGAAAACCGCAACCCTCGAAAATGAGAAACGACAGTTGGATGGCAGCCTTATGCCGTGTTGAACATTCGACCCCTGAATAACATAAAGTTCATTCAGCTGGCGCACCCATTAGGACGTGACCTTTGCATGTACAAAATACCCATGAAACGTCGATGTCCGCGTATGAAGTCGTGTGTTATTCTTCGTCAGGAGACAGTGATTGCGTGCGTCATTGACGAATTCTTTCAGTTGTTTGTCTAGTCCTCTTGGTATTAATGATTATTTCCGGAATGTTTGCTACTTTAATATGACCGGGCACATTTATTGGGGACGCTGTACCTGCTACATTCTCTGGAGTGTATTTAGCCCACTATGAGTAAAAACAAATAAACAGCCCATAATTACGCTGTTTCAGAAACATCATAGTATTTTAAAAACATGTCCTATAACACAAGTATTCCGAGTAAGTGATAAACATCCATCCCCCCCCCCCCCCCACAGCTGGATGTCTACACTTGAAATAACCACTGCCACATAAGCAGTCGATATGGTGATAAATATTTCAAGTAACTTTGCTATTTCCTTTGAAACGCGTTTTCCTTTATGATGCCCACTTGAGGAGCGTCTTCCCAATAGAGCTAGTTTAAAGAGGCTGAATGGTTACCTTCCATTTTATCCCGTCCTTAGAGCAAGCAGTTCTGCCTCCAAACACAACACGTGTTGTTGTGAGGATGTTTTGAGTCTACGTTATCGCGGCAACATATAGTAAAAAAAAAAGAAATTCAGTCAACGCCGCTTCGCGGACACTGAAGAAACAGCCACGCAGGTGGCTTCCAAAGTAGCGTTCGCCAATAATTTTTGCTGGTTTAATGAAGGGGTAATTAAGTGGATGACTGGAGTGAGTGGAGTGGTGGGAGCAGTAGTGGGCGTATAGTGGTGAGCTGTGGAAGCAGTGAGTAGAGGGAGTGGAGGAGAGAGTGGCACATATCGCCGACTCTCTGTGGCACGTACCCATTTATGATTTATGATGGCCACCGTACATAGAAGCCTCCATTAAGAACAACTTCTTCGTTTAAAAATAAACAAACAAAAATAACCACATCACGGCAAACGACTTTTTCGAAGTTTAAACAGCCACAGTGTAAGCGGAGGAGATGAATGCTATACCCTCGTTAAAAATATTACCTCATAATATAATAAGGTGAGACGATTATGATGTTCAGAGGGTCTTACGCGATGTCGCGGCTCTCGGTGGTTCGTTTTTCCTCAGAGGGAACGAGTGGTGGACGAAAACAGTCATAGAATTTCGAAGGCATTTCACGAGAAGGCACTTCAAGGCCACGTTTAATAGCCACCTCCTAGATATTGGTTTATTAATAAGGCGTCGGTCTAGTTAAAATTTCGAGGTATTCGACAGCCGAGAAACAATCTATTTCGGTTAGGCCTCGATTGAGATTTATGTCACCATCAAATGATGTAGTAATAAAAATATATGGTGTTTTGTGTGCCGAAACCACGCGCTTAATACGAGACACGCCGTATTGGAGGGATACAGAGATTTCGGCCATCTGGTGCTTTTTAAGCGGATTGATAGCGCACTGTACATGAACCTCTGAAATTTTGCCTTCATCAAAATATGACAGGTGTGGTTGAAATCGAATCAATGACTTTTGGATCAACAGCCGAGCAACGTAACGATTGTGTCACGTCTCTGAAAGACAAAGGTGTCTCTTCACCGCTATCCACCCCGCGAAGTTATGCAGTGACTCCTCAAAATTACTCTGTAGAGGAACAAAATGCAATGCACCTTTGCTGAACTAGGCGATAGGCTTGAACAGCAGGGCTTGAGGGGTGTTTGGTAATGTGGAGTCAATGTTTTTGAGCACCCAGAAGTAAGATTTAACTAATGACTTTGTAAGGCAGGATCGAAGTCCACCTGCACTCAAAGCGTGTAGGAAAGAGGGAAATTCAGAGGTGGAAGTAAGGAAAATGAAGGGGTTATTTGGACGGTTAACATGTCCAGTTTGCAACCCTACGCTGAGTCGAATTAGTGAGAAAGCGGAATGCGAAAAGCACAGTTAGCGTGACCTTCAAAATGCACGTCAAGTGTGCAAGCTGTCACGGAGACATACCTAAATTTTAAATACTATTTAGCAGCAGTTTCTTTGCTTCTTATATTATATCTATATGGAATAAAAAGAAACGGTTGTTCCGTCAGGCAAAGCAGACTAATTCGTTCGCCCGTTGGCACGTGTACAAATCTGTCCTTTCCGAATACAGAGCAGCTATCAAGGAAGCCAAGCGCGTTTTTCTTAATAATACCCTTCCCTCAATTCTTGTAACCAACCCTTCTAAGTTTTGGAAAACTGTTAAACCTAGGGAAAAGAAAAACATTTCGCTTACGAACTCAGACGGGCAGCCAGTTCGCTGGGAAGAGTGTTGCATTGCATTAAATGATTTTTTCGTTACTCCTTTTTCAAGTTGTTCTGCTTCTGCGTTGCCACAAATGCCTAGTCGTGATTTTTTACCCATGTATCCTGTTACCGTTGATTCCGTTGGAGTGCAAAATTTAATTCACAAGCTTAAGTTATCCTCTTCTTGTGGCGTAGATGAAGTCAACTCAAAGTTTCTAAAAAACACTGCATTGTATTCATCAATTTACTTGTCCCTAATCTTTTCGCAATCTATTCAGACCTCCACTTTGCCGCTTGACTGGAAAGTGGGGAAGGTGGTCCCTTTGCACAAGTCTGGTAACACACAGTCTCCTCTCAATTACAGACCAATTTCCCTAACCAGTGTTCCTTGTAAAATGTTAGAACATATAATTTACTCCAACCTTGTCTCATTCCTAGAATCAAACTCTTTTTTTACTCCCTACCAGCACGGATTCCGAAAAAGTTACTCATGTGAAACCCAACTTCTTTATTTTACTAATGACATAGCATCGGCTTTAGATCGCGGCTCACTTGTGCATTGCATTTTTCTTGACTTTCAAAAAGCTTTCGATAAAGTACCTCACCAATTACTCCTCCGGAAAATTAGTGCCTTAAACATTGACCCGAACATTCCTAAATGGATTGAATGCTTTCTGACTAATCGCACTCAGTTTGTAACAACTAATGACTATAACTCACCTCTTTCTAAAGTAACATCCGGCGTACCCCAAGGTTCCGTAATAGGCCCTTTACTTTTCCTTATATATATTAATGATCTCCCCGACAGCATTAACTCCACTATAGGGCTATTTGCAGACGATTGTGTAATTTACCACGAAATAAGCGATGAATCAAATAACCAATTTCTACAGTCAGACCTTGACACTGTCTCAACCTGGTGCAATAAATGGCTTATGACTCTCAACTCTAACAAATGTAAATGCATGTCAATAACCCGGCGATTTATTTCTCCCCCCTGTACCTACAGAATTAACGCAGTTCTCCTCCAGCATGTCTCTTCATATAAGTACCTAGGCGTTTACATTACCAACAATCTATCTTGGCACACGCATGTTACCTACATCTGTAATAACGCTAACCGAACGCTAGGATACTTACGCCGCAACTTTTCTCGCGCTCCACTATCCCTCAAAATTCTACTATACCGATCACTAATTCGCCCAAAGCTTGAGTACGCGTCCGCTATACGGGATCCCGTGCAGCAAAATTTAATCAACGCGTTAGAATCTGTTCAGAACCGCTCAGCTCGGTTCATTTGTTCTAATTATTCCCGTACTGCTAGCATATCAGAAATGAAATCTAACCTTGACCTGCCCAATTTAACTGACTGGAGGAAACTGGTGCGACTGCATTTTTTTCATAAGATATTTTTTCACAATCCATCAATGAAGCGAGACCTCATTTCACAACCGTCATACCACTCATCGCGCATTGATCGCCAGCATAAGGTTGCCATTCCGTTTGGCCGCACCAAATTCTTTTCAGCAGCCTTCTTACCGAAAACAGCCGCCGATTGGAACCACCTTCCCTCTTCCGTTGTAACAATAACAGACCCTTTGTTATTCAAGACTGCAATTTCTCAGCAATGTTTGTAACTATACGCAGTTTCCATTATCTATCTTTGTCTTGTTTGTGCTTGAATAATTACTTATACATTTTTAGTTGATTATGTTGCCTTCGTGATTTGCGCATCTGACACTTGTTTCTTTTTTTTTGTCTTTTTTTCTTGTGTGTTATAAAATGTTGTACCCACCCCCTCTTTAATGCCCTACGGGCCCTGAGGGTATTCTAATAAATAAATAAAATAAATATCTTTTCGATTGAAGCTTTCTGCTGTGAAATTTTTACAAATACGCACTCAAAGTGTGTCATGAAATCCACTGTTGGGCTAGTTCACACTCATTTGTACAGGCTGTAACCACTTTCCACACTGAGAAAACAGTGTAATTCAAACAGCAATGATTTGGTGAAATTCGAGTGGCCAGTTCGCTGGTTATATAAGTTGTTGGTGAGGACATTCCCGCTTTGTAAACGACAGCGAACATATGGGAAGACCAGATTGATTCAGTATGATTGCTTTGGACCCTTGCTGTCTCCACGGTTGATAATTACAAGAGACACTGTGCGTTCTGATTTTGATATATATGCCCCAAATTAGCGAGTACGTTGTCACGCCATCCAGACGCTTGCACCCTTATACGGTAACGCACTTAGGAAAGCGGGTCACACTCAGTGTCCATTCGGATCACATGCGAGGCGTGCGAGATTACGTTACAAGTTGGTAATGAACAAGGAGGGCCGATTCGTCACTCTCAAAATGTGTTTGGCGTCTCCCAAGCCTTTGAATTAAAGACATGAGTACAGTGTCATGCATGGTGATGATGGAAGTACTGTGGCGCATATCCAAAGCGAACTATTGGCTAAGCAAAGTGGTATATACACTTTAAAGTGATGACAGATATGTGAATAGCCAGCCGCACTGTTGCAAATTAAAGAGTTGGAGGAACTGGTAAAAATTGCATAATAGTACAGGAGGTGAGGTCGTTGAGGTGAAGAAAAGCAAAAAAATGAGCTTGATCAATCTGTGTAAGCCAATCTTTTATAAAGAACAAGATTATCTATATTTAACTGTTACATCAATTTGCACTGGTCACAAATCACTCATTAGAAATTGCCAGCAGACAATCACTAACAACTTTTTCTACACACACATATATCATCATGTACATTGTCCATATTGTGATTAGTGTATATATGTAGTGTTTGTAGTTATTGGTACCTTAGGCTATGGACTCCTACGGACTTGGACACTTTTGTTTAAATGTGTAACGTATGTTGTGCTTTGTCTTTTGTTTGTTGTTGTGCCTGTTGTACAGACGCTCGTTCCTTAGGTTTGTTGCGTCCCATGATGGAATAAACTTTTTCTAAACACACAATCATAATTAGCGACACATACCCGCTCACGGAACGGCTTTATGCTCTCTCATAGTACAGTACCAAGCACTCTAAATTGTTAAATACTTTTTCTGATCACACATTTCTGTTCATGTAGCCCAGGGCCGAGCCTTCAATTAAAATATTGAGTGGCGAGGCCGGAAGAGCAAGTCGACAAAATGGAGCACCGAGCTTTTTTTTTTTTCGTCGTCACAACAAGTAACCCGTTATCAGTATGGGGTCATCCTCGTCGTCGTCTTCACGCTCAGGCAGAGTGCCACAAAAATTCTAGCAAATCGTAGCCTAAGCAAAGTGAATTTTCCAAGCAGTCATGGCCGGTATAAAGGCTACCATATTTAAAAGAAGGAAGATTCTACCATTTTGTGTTGGTTGAATGAAAGAAATCAAAAAGTGGAATGCATTACTTCAAGCACCACCGAAGGCACGAGCTCCGTAAAAGAAGGCAAAAGAAGAAGGCTCATTCCACCTTCCAAAGAGGTTCGCCGTGGCATTCCGGGCAGCGCTGTAACAAAGTTCGATCCGCAAGCCATTGCTTCTCGAACACCGCAATGTCTGCAGAGCAACAGATGGACACGCACGAGGACACGTCAAAGCGGGAGCCCACCAGCATGAGAGAATTCGTGTGCACCGTGGCGGGGGCCATCGTCTTCACGGTGGCCATCGTCATCCTCCTCTCCTTGTACGAGGATGCTCCCATGAGTCACGGCAGGAGCACTCCGTTCTGCTGTCCCGACGTGCTGCAGCAGCTGTTACGCGGCGCCAACTTGTCACTCGACCCGTGCCAGAGCATCTTCGGCTACACCTGCTACGCTTACGTGACGATAAGGAGCGACCGACCCCAACCCGTTCGTCTCAACACGGACCCTCTCAAAGGCTTCCCGAAAACCGAGGCCGGTAGAGCCATAGCTGCGTACTACCGAGCCTGTATTTTGTCGCCCGGCAACTCGTCCGTTGCCAGGGAGTCGGCAAGCGCCCTCGTTTCCGTCTCTAACCCTCCAAGGACACGTTCGGTGTTGCCACTGGGTGTGCTCGAGCTCATCATGGATCTGTCGCTGAAGTACGGACTGCCCTCTGTGATCGAGTTCAGCGTTGGCGCCGGACCAGACCTGACGAGATTCCTGACCATCTTGGCGTCGTCGCTGCCCGACTTGAGCAAAAATTATTCGCAAGTTCTTTTGAAGACCATGAAGACCGATGCTCTCGAGACAGTGAACGGTGCCTTACCTTCGGCGCTGACGATTAGTGACGTCGATGCGTTCTTGAATGATTTGGAGAAGTTCAAGCAGAAGACGACTCAGAATTATACGCTTCATTCGTTGAGTGACATAAGCTCAGAAATTTCTATAGCGCATTGGAAAGATGCGATGAGCAGCGTTGGCCTTTCCGAGAACGTGACCATCTTCAGTATCCCCAAAGAGCAACTGAAAGGAATGTTCGCACTCGTTCTAAATTCTGAAAGGAGAGTGACCGCTCTCATCTCGGCACTTGTGGTGGCGTCTGTAAAGCTTGCTTTGACTGTGATGATGAACGCCAGCAGCACGAATGGAAAGGCCGAGATTTGCCGCAGTCGTGCCAAAGACCTAGTGTCTCTGTGGGTTCTGGATGGGATCCAGTTGTCACAGTCACCAGCTCAAGATGCCGCGATCAGAGAAGCGTACGCAATTGTCGCTAGCGCTGTGACAAGAAAGGTGAAGAGCGGCATGACGGGTGAAGACTTCTATAAGCTCGAGGAGACTCTTAAGGACGTGCGAGTCATACTACCGTCCGAGGTGGTGCCTGCCGACTTGACTATCCCCCTTATGACGTCACGGTACGCGGTCGCGGAGCTGCTGACTCGGGCCTACTTGCTACAAGCTCGGCGATACCAGACATACACCTTGGCACTCCCGGAAGGTATCCTTCGAGACTTTCTAAAGAACCACGCTACCCTCTATGACAACGTGATTGTAGTGCCCACTGTCATGTACAGTCTAATGCCTCTATCAGGTGTGACTGATACACTGTTGCTCGCATCTACAGTTGGTGTCTACTTGGCAGATTCTCTGTGGCAGTTCGTATTTTCTAGCAACTGGAGCCACGTGAGCAGCGAGGCTTTGAACGACTATCGGAGTTGCATAGAAAACGGCAGCCTGTCTCTAATAGAGTGGCCATCTAAGCTACTTTGGTTGAGCTTCCAAACTGCTACTGATATCAGCAAGGACGGTGACTGGGATGTCGAAGTTGACACCGGTGGTCGCTGGCACCTGACCCGTGGGCGACTCTTCTACATGTCTTTCGTACATTACCTGATGTGCCGGGGTCCCAACAGCATGTACCCTACTTTCGGGGAGGACGTGGACGTGTTCATGTCAGCCTTCGAAGATTTCTACCGTTCCTTTGGCTGTAATATGGCGGCGTCTAAGATAAACGGAGCCTCGTGCTCGCTCAAGCTGTGATACGTGCACGATACGCATATGCCTGCTCTGCTTTGCAAAGTGTTACGTAGAATGAATGGAAAATTGGAGTATTCGTGAATTTTTTTTCAGCACATTGGTGTTTCAATTTTCTTTTCTGAAGCCGCATTTTAATATTGATAAATTGAACTATTGTAATGCGAAAAGGTGCGACGAGGTACCGTTCGGTGCGTTGAAATATCCCGAGCCCTCCCCGACTGCGTAATCACATCCATTTTTTGCGCGTGCAACACCAGAAATCGCATTAAAATTCATATTGTGTAAAACGCTTTGTAAATATTTTTTTCATTCATGTACGTTACGTTGTATTACTTCCACACTATTTATGATGTAAGACGTCATATATATTTTTTTTCGTTCATGTACGTTCCGTCATCCTATTGACGTTCTATCTAACTTGATGCTAATGGAGTATTTAGACATCCTTTTATTCTGTATGGCCTTACGTGGCTGGTAAAATAAGGCCGAACGTGCCGTAAGAGGAAGGCGACTGATAACCTTCGTACTTAGTGATCAGTGCTTGATGCTTTTTTTAATTTGTCTTTATTTTTACTTCTTTTTCCTGCGCCAGTATGTGCTTCTCGTAGACCTATCGTCAGAGGCCACACCCTATGGGACGTTCGTCTAAGCGCAAGGTAGTTCACAGCTGAACGTAATTGTTTTCAAAATTTAGTAGCCTAATGAATATATCGCAACATAGGGGTATATAAACATACAGAGCACCGAAACGTGCCTCTTAATTTGCATCCAGCGCCGTGGACGCGAGAGAGACTGATCACTTGTGCTATGCCTGACGCAGCTGCTTCTCGAAAACAAACAAACAAAAAATTCACGTTGTTCTCACATAAGCGCAACACGCGATGAACGGGACCTGTTATGAAAGTGGTCATTACTGCCCTCGCTGTTTAGGCAGTTTGTTACTCGTGCTCGAAAGGGGAGAGCTTTTGGCTGTGTAGATTCTTTCCAAGTATAGCCGCAGAAAAAGGGGGCAGGGCTTTGGAAGCTGGAAAGGCGGCTTGCTTTCGCCGCACGGGTTGCAACTTTAGGAAGGCGTACATGCTGGGGCAATAGAGGACTCCCTGAGCACCACTAGGCTACGCACTGCCGCGGCGCCTGCCTCTGGCATAAACTAATGACACGCCCGAGGCGTCGGGCCATGCATCGCGATGCCTTTTCGAGAATCTCTTTCGGGGTGCTGTTCACGCTAATATGGCTTATTGAGAGGAAGCGTCAAACACAGTTCATTCAGCTGCGGCATGGATGGGCGTGAGCTAGGTAATTTTGCGAAGTTTATAAAGGGATGATGGATCATTTTCCTTTGTTTATTGAGCGTGGTGAGCCGTACCTATAGTTCGCTGCCTGGTCAATTGAAGTCGCTTCATTGAATCCTGTATTCTTCTGAAGGACGCTTTTTAAAAGATATTTGGCGAGAACGGCCTTTGTTTTCCGGCTAGTTACATCACCCTGCTTTTGAGTTGAACTAAAATAATACCTATAGTCTAATTCATTAAAACGAAATGCTCAGATGCGTCATAGAAGGCGATAATTTGCCGGATTCCCGCGTCAGCTCCAATACGAGGGAAGAAGAAAAGTTTTCCCGTGATTACGTCACTGCATGACGTTGTGAAGAAAACCATTCGTGTTGTCTCGATTTCACGATGGAATGGCTGAAGCACGGACGTTCCCAACAACAGACGCGGCTGCTTGCAAGTTCGGAACACTTTATCAACGCAACAAACACATGCTCACAAATAAGTAAACTTTACGAACAAAAAAAAACCAAGAACTACCTAATCAGCGTCTCTCATAAAACAGTCAAAAACTCGGGGATGGCACAGGCTCATCAACTTGACCATCCATTGGGTCAAGCGAGGCATGCTGAGGAGGCACGATGATGTGGCGAGGAACTGAGCGATGAGAGGGCAGCTTCACGGAGGTTGGCACAGGTTCCTGGGAACTGGCGATGGTACTTTATTGATGTTTGAGGTTGCCAAGCGTTCGCAGATGGAGGTAGCCGACGGGCATGTGACGACCGTAGTCTAAACTATAGAGGACCGCGCAACGCTGAGGTAGGACAATCGGGTCCGGCCACGTCCCACTGCATCGAAGGACTCCCATCATCTGCCCCCTCCATTGCTTCTTCCCCACGCTACTCCTCGCGTTCATGCCTTTTTACCGCGGGCCTCAGTGTCCCTCGTCCTCCTCTTTCACCGCCGCACACATAAGCGCCCTCACACCTGTCCTGGGATGTAACGTGATTGAGCCATAACGTGACATTGTCGCTTGGTGAGCCGATAGTGGAGGCAGTGCAAAAACATGACAGGGGCAACACCGTGCAATACCTCTCATTCTAGAGTCAGTTCGAAATCACGTAAACTGCAAATGCTTTCGGAGAGTGGCGGGAGAGTATCATGATTCCTCACTCTCATGCATGATTCCAAGACAAGCATATGTGCAGTAACTCTAAGACGTGCTATACAACGTAAATGGCTGCTAGGTGACGCCAATTTAAAACTTGGCAATGTGTCTACATAGCTGCTGCGCCATGCATGCGTCGCTCAGCTGTCAAGGTAGTCAAACGTGGCGGCTCCTTCATCGGCTTGGCGATGGCGCAGCTTCGGGGCATGCGCGGCTTGGCTTGCCGTCACGGTGGCGAGACATGGCGAGGCCAGGTGGTGCGTAGATGTAGTGGTTGTTATGGCAACAGCGTGGTTAAATTTTCTCTGGACGACAGCTATTTTTAAAATTGGACTATCTTCCCTGTTAATAGCAGGAGTGATGTTGGAGAGCAAGAACAGCAATAATCATGCCCCAGTAATAATCACGCCGAAACCATGCAATGATTGAACGGGAGAAAGAACACTACAGTGCAAACGGTACATCTATAGAAGACAGAAGGAGAGCAAGTCGCATGAATAAATTCAGAGTTTAAAAAACACAAGCGAAGGAGGTTGTGCATATTATGCACTTCAAGACCATGAATAAAATAATGAACAAAGTAACATAACAACTAAATGCGCCTATATGCCGACGATTGCGTTCTTTACCACACTATTATCTCCACTGAAGACCACACAGTTCTTACTGACGCATTCTCCCACTCTTGGTCATGGTGCAATGGCTGGAAAATGAACATAAATTTCACCAGGACTGTTTCAATGACTTTTGCTAGGCGTTAAGCTCCCTCAGTTTTATTGTGCTCCTTCAATATTTCTTTACTCAAAGGCCTGAGTACAGATATCTAGAGTTCTATTTACTGACAACCTATCGTGGAGCAAACATATTCCATATTATGATATAAATCATCAATAAAACTGAGTTATCTCCAGCGCACCTTCGAGTAGCTCCTCAAGAAACCAAACTGCTCACGTGCAAAATACCAATTCGTCCACTCCTATAATATGCATATATTATTTCGAATTCATTTCATAACAACGATATTAACAGAATTGAGTCCATTAAAAAACTATCCCTTTTATCTACAGTCGCTACAATAGGCACTTTTCACACTCTTCCAAACTCTCTAATCTCAGTCTAACCAGTCTCGTAATGCGTCGCAACAACAAAAGCCTAATGTTTATGCATGCCATGATTGAGTCGCGACGCTGTACCCATTTAAATCGGTACTTTCAGTTTGCTCAACCTTCCTGTATTCATAGCTCGCATAATCTTAATCCTTTGCCTCTTAAATCTAGAGCAGATTTGTACAAATACAGCTACTCTCCTGCAACAGTAGAACCTTGGAATGCTTTGCCTTGGTTTGTACGCGTTTTACAAATGACCGATTTTTCGTTGTCTTCGCTTAACACGGAATGTCATCGCCAGTCGCGCCATAGCCCATGATGGCTGCAGTACGTATAAACAAAAATAAAATATGGGAATGTTACGTGTTGTGGCAGACACGAGCCAGCATTTAAATATATATATATATATATATATATATATATATACTATATATATATATATATATATATATCTATTAATATATATATCTTATATATCTATATATATATATCCTATATCTTAATATATATATATATATATATAAGTGTGTGTGTGTTGTACTTTCTGTTATAACCCACTTTCCAGAAAACAAAACACGAGGAAGATTAAATCCGTCGTTGATCTCCCAAATATTGAAACCCATGGCCGTCCTGTTATGGTGTATTGTAAGTACGCTTTCTTGGAAAAAGCGCGGGAACACGTGAAACATATGTTTACGCAAGAGAACGACAGGACTCGCATTGTCTTCCAGACAAGCTACAATGGAAGGAGTCCTCTAAAGTATAAGCAACGCAGTCCGGTGAAAGCGGGTACGATGTCGGGCTTGCCCAAGACAAGATCTGCCAAAGTGAGACTGGCCTGCGATGGTAAAAGAGTGGGCGGAAGAGGCCGAGCGTCTGCATGCGAAATAACAATAGGGACGAGTGCAAACATTGAACCACTGGATTCCCGCCGCCGGGATTCGTTTTTCTCTCTCCCCTTCGTAGGTACGCGGATGCGTATTTTCCCATTTTGTTTCGGCTTACTGTTTGCGCACAATTCTGTGCAGTGCGGCCGAAGTTGTGATAAGTCGTGGCTACGGAATCGCAACACGAGGTACGCCAACGCCGACTTCATAGTTTTTTTTTTGTATGGAGTCCACGCTGGTCACGTTTATTATTTTACTGGTGGATGAATACAGAAGCGCCTCCCTTTGATGTGATGTTGCCTCTAATTCACGCTTGTATTGTAAGCTCGAACTGTGTCGTCGAAAGTGCTTAGCTGGTGACTTGTAATGCAATTCAGCGATAAGCCAACATTCTTTTAACACGTTAAAGAACCCCAGGTGGTCAAAATTTCCGGAGCCCTCCACTACGGCGTCTCTCATAATCATATGGTGGTTTTGGGACGTTAAACCCCACAAATGAAATCAAATCAACATTCTTTTAACACTGTTCTTTAAAATATCTTGGCCGACAGTGGCTTTTAATGGCTTCTCGACGTTGTGTATTATCATGAAAGAATGTTTTGCGGAAGAGCTCTTAAACCAGAGTCTTTTGCATCATCGAGATGTAATTTCTGCGACACCTATAATTCTCTAGGGCAATAATAATGCTGACTTTTGTGTATGCCGTTCCAATACTTGGATCCCCTTCGATCTTCTTGACGAAACGCCGGTTATAATAGATCTTTGTGTTTGGCAATCCTTGAACACTTTCATACTGCTGCAAAGTTGCAAAGCTATATTGACACGATCCTGCACGACATTCCAGCCCTCTTACTGCGAACAACAAAGGGTAGAGCTTTCTTCGCTCGTGTTTCAAAGGCTCCTCTGCCCGCTGCACGGAATTATATAAGGTAGGAAAGAACGTACATGCCGTTTCTGTGGTTTCTCCTTTCTTCCCCGCAGTAGTGCAAGAGCGCAATCATCTTCGGCATTCTGGGTGCGCTGGGGATGCAGGAATGTTTCGGGAACGCTGCAGGTGGCCTTTGCAGAAAACGCAGGACATCGTCTCGCAGCCTGGCATTCTTTAGCAAGCACAATGAGAAGAACCAGCCCACCTTTACCCCCCCCCCTCTCCGAATCCGCGTCCTCCGTTATTGTTGTTTCTTGTCCTGACGTTGTCTGCCCATGCGCATTCACAAGGTCTCTCGACGTCGCTGTCGACGCATTCTATAGTCTCCGACGAGATTGCATGCACTGATGGCACCGGATGCGACGGTGTATCGTCTATACTTCTTCATTTCGTTTCTTTTTTCCCTTGTGTACCCACTGGCCTGGCTTTCATTTTGCATGTTTACGGAAAGAGGAAAGTAAATCGTAGTTGGTGAGTGACGCACCAAGAAAGTATAGTTTTACAGCAGAGATGTTATGGTCGAGGTTTGTGGCGTAGTATCATCACGAACCAGCACGAGCTCAGTCACCTCTGAAGCACGTTCCACAGAGGTGGAGTAGTGGTCATGGTGCATGGCTGCTGACTCGAAGGTCGCAGGTTCGGCCCCAGCCGCGGTGGTCACATTTCGGTGGAGAAGAAACGGTAGAGGCCTATGTACTGTGCAAGGTCAGTGCACGCTAAGAAGACCCTGCAACACGTTTCCGAGCAGCCATGAAGTGACTTCAGTAAAAAAAAAGCTTGTTTCCTCACTAACTGACCTTAACAGAAATTTTCAGAAACCGTCCAGTGTGAGCAAAGATTTGTCGGACGCTGCAATGGCTTTCTCTCGTTTCTAGAGGAATGGAGGAATGGAAGATAGAGGAATGGAATTGGGGATCAAGGTATGTCACGCGCGCCTGTTGTAGAGCATTTCTATCTCTATCTCTCTATCTTGCTTCGAACACGCGTCTCTTCAGTGTCATATAGTGCACGCACGCAAGTCACGGTCTTTCGCGGCGGCCCCAGTAAATCTGGAGCGCACCATGCACAAGTCAGCCAATGGCGGGATACGGGGGCTCTGACGCACCGATATTTGAGTATGTAGCGTCACTTGTCGAGAGAGGAGGAAGTAATTTTTATCTGACCTAGAGATATTTATTCGATATTCCTGGCCGCGTACTGCGCTGTCATATTTGGCTCGCATGTTATCGGATGCCTCGGCTACCGATCGGCCGAGTTTTCTGACTATGCTCGAAAATTGTTGCACGGCTCCTTTAGGCAACACCAGATGGTTCAAACTTCCGGTTCCTTTCACTATAACTTTTCTCATAATCATATCGTGGTTTTCGAAAGTAAAGCTCCAGATATTTTTATCACCACTCGAGCACCTGGTATACAGTTGGTTAGCAAGAGAGGCTGGAACGCGCCACAGCTTTCATCAGAAAAATATTTTACTTTATAGTTAGCGTAATATTTACACAAGTTGATAATAATAATAATTGTTTGGGTTTAACGTCCCAAAATCAGCACATGATTATAAGAGACGCCGAAGTGGCGGGCTCCGGAATTCGACCACTTGGGGGTTCGTTAAGGTGTACCTAAATCTAAGCACACGGTGCACTGTATAACCAAACTCGGGCTGTCAATAATATAACTGTCGGGGTTCCACTTCCCAAAATCTCGATATGAGTGAGAGACGCCAGAATAAATGGCTTTGAATTCTGGACCAGCTGTAGTTCTTAATGTGCGCCTAAAATGTAAGCACGAGGGCCTCTGTACGTCTCCGCTGATAAATATGGCCAGGATTTGATCACGTGATCTTCGGGTCAGCAGTGGAAACACCACAAACATTAGACCACGTGGCGGGTTTTGTGTGCTGTCAGGTGCACCTTGCAACAAATAACTGCTCAGTCTTAATTTACATTGCTTCATTTCACCAGTAGTCCATACACAAAGAAGCAGGGATGGTCTGTGGCGTATCTCCTGACGCCGACAAGAGCTCTCGCAAGTGGTGCCCCGTCCTCGGACTCCTGTGACCGTGTTTCCATCTTTCCTATCTCTCCTATCCCCTCGATATGTCCTCGCTCGCTGGATTAGCGCATCTCTCTTTCTCTCTCTCTACACCATTATTCCTCTGCTTTTAATCCCTCCTCACCCCCATCCCTTGTGAGCTACTGTTGAGGTGTCACACCCTGATGCAGACAGTTACGGGACTCACTTTTCTCTTCTTTTCCCTCTTATAGCCACATCTTTGTCTGTGGCATATTCTTACGTGCTTACCGTTATGTGTACAAACATAGAAAAAAAAAACCTAAATAGTAAAGTAGGCACAGGTGGTGTTTTGCATGTCCTGAAGATTCCGCGCCTCCGGCATTCGAGTTCTACGCGGTAAACACATCCTTTCGAGATAAACAAAAAAAAGATCAGCGTACCGACACCTTTTTCATGTTCTCCAGCAGCATCCGTGTCTTCACGTGTGCCGAAATCTCGGATGAGGCTCGTCTTCCGCTACGCCGGTTGCTCCCCACGTGGCCCCTTCGGCCCGCACTGGCATCGACCTTTTCCCGCTCCCCTTTTTGCTACCATAATGCGTGGGCTCGTTGCCCGGTGCGTCACGTCTCCCTTTACCGTTGTTTTCGCCGCGGGCCTAAGAAAAGGCGCGCACATTTTCCTCGATAAGAGGCGTCGGGTTTCTTCTTCTCGTCGCTTCGCCTCGCCGCTTCCAGCTCATTTCCGCCTAACGTCACTTTCCCTCTTTTCCCCACTTCCCCTACCTAATCGTGCTCTTCCTTTATTTCTTCACTGTACTCACCTTAGCGTACTTCCCTTCAAGTTTCCTTCCCGGAATGTTCTCCGTTGGAGCGTGTTTACCCACCCGCCTAAACCCCGGCTCGTGCGAGTGGTGGCGGCTTCGGTTTGGCTTGGCTGCACGCGCAGTCTTTGCAAGTGGTGGAAGATGAATGCTGCGGTCTTGAGCGGGTCCAACGAGGGGAGCGAACGAGCTCACGCTTCCTCTGCGACCTCTGGAGTATGTCGTACGTTGCTGCATCAAGTGCGGCACGTCACGAAGCGTAGGAGCAGAGGGAGAGCCATTGCGAAGCTTTGGTGTGATCTCGGCGAGCGTTTGGCTGGTGTGAACCTGTTTTCTCACAATTTTCGTCTATATCAATGTGCATTTGTGTGCGCATATCAGATTATTATAGTAATGATTCGTGACCAACTTATATGTGAATGAACTATAATAGCGTTTCGTGTCAGGTTGAGCATATGTTAACACGAGCGCGGCCTCTACCATCATGCACCTGTGGTTTGCTCACGGGCTAATTTTACTCTCACCGGTATAACTAAGACTTTCGATGCATCAATACTAAGTATTATGTCAGAAAAATTAGAGCATCTCCCGGTAAAGGGATCCATGTGTAGATGCGAAGCAGCGGGGAGCTGGTGAATGGTACCCACAGAAACTAGTCTGCGTTACGTTAAGCAGGTGCACAACCGCTCAGAACCACTAGCTGACTAGCGCTGCCGGTGACCATCGCTTGGTTCCGATGACCACTGCCGTAAACGCTGCCGGAGAGCAGCGCTGCTGGTGACTCACCAGCAGCGTTGCATTACAGAGTGGTGACCATGACCGTAGCACTGCTAAACAGCCGGTCCCCCAACGCACACGCCAGAGACATCGAACGTGATCCCATGCTAACCAAAGCAGACTTACTCCGTGCCACGGAAAGATGGAACATCGCAAGACAGACGATCAACGGCTACGAACAAAGCAGACGCGCTCTGTCTTACGGAAACGTGGAACGTATTTCCACGGTGAGCGTAGGAGGGGAGTGCGTAGGAGAGGAAAGGGGATGAGCATGCGCAGTGGAGCTGTGAACGCCGCACTGCTGAGGAGGCGTTTGTTGCCTTCGCCGGCGCCTCGGGCGAGAGGGGAAGAGTAGGAGAGAGGACAGAGGGGAGGGGATGCGCATGCGATTAAGAGTGGTCACGCCGCACACACACTTGAACTCCGCCATAAGCTGCTTCGCATCTGAAAAGAAGAAACGTTTATTGACACTGAAGCCCACTATAACGGGATGTATAATTGATTGATATGTGGGGTTTAACGTCCCAAAACCACTATATGATTATGAGAGACGCCGTAGTGGAGGGCTCCGGAAATTTAGACCACCTGGGGTTCTTTAACGTGCGCCCAAATCTGAGCACCCGGGCCTACAAGATTTCCGCCTCCATCGGAAATGCAGCCGCCGCAGCCGGGATTCGAACCCGCGCCCTGCGGGTCAGCAGCCGAGTACCTTAGCCACTAGACCACCGCGGCGGGGCCATAACGGGATGTATAGCCTGCCAGACCACGCCTGTGAGCCACCTCCCTGGCTCTATGGCCTGAAGTGAGACCCCCGGGCTAATGAGAACGAAAGCCTTTCTTTCCAAGCAATAGGTGAAGAAGTGACCAGAAAATTGGTTGGCGAAATGTTCTCGCAGCAGTTTAAAAAAATTTGGAGAGGGTGACAACATCTTTGCACAATCAGCACTTGGGGAATAATGAAATCACTTTGGGTATAAGAAAACATACGGGCAGGTACGGCCGCATAGTGAGATTGGGACGCAATGGCAGTGCAATTCTTTTCTGA
The DNA here is from genome assembly GCA_013436015.1 of Rhipicephalus annulatus. Classification (NCBI taxonomy): domain Eukaryota; kingdom Metazoa; phylum Arthropoda; class Arachnida; order Ixodida; family Ixodidae; genus Rhipicephalus; species Rhipicephalus annulatus. The sequence goes on from WOVY01011788.1 coordinate 61,986, forward strand.
ATTGAATAGCCAGTCAATTGGAACGTCTCTGCACTACGTCAGTGGTTTAAAGCCTAACGCGGACAATATGAAAGCGTCCATTTGCATTTCGACGAAACACGTTGTTTATTTATTTTGTTTTGTGGTGCTCCTACTAATCGTTAGTCTTACTCGTTTCTTGTCGCGTGACTGAGACAACCACCGGTATTGGTATTTACCACAAAGGGAAAATATCGTCACAGGATCGTGATGTTTACGAAAGCACCATACCCTGTGTGTCCAAGATGAAGCTGTGTATTTGGACAAACCTGTGGCCGCTAAACGGAAAGTCAGATTACAGCGATACACACTGGCACTTATGGCGGCGAACTCAGCGTCGGTCCTCGATCGACTGATCATCGTTGGGCCGCACCGTCTGTCATACATCATGCGTCGAATTTTCCAGTCTCATTACTCGCGAACACGCAAGCTCCGCAATGAGCTTGAGTGTTCACGTCAATAGGGTGCTCTTTCAACAAAATAATCAATTACAGTCTTGTACAGTCTTCTCGAGAACTTGAAAACTGTGGCGCGGTCTAAGCTGCAGAACATTACTGACAGTCTTTGTGAGCGTAAACCAAACACAGCAACATTTAAACAGCTACGGTCCATTGCAATATTTATTTTTGTAGCACTTCATGGAAGACGGTGAGATTCTCCATCAAGCGACTTATTTGGTTTAAATGACGTCATCTACCTTGATGGTCCATGTATAAAGTTATTGATTCGGCAAACACAAAAGACGCGCGAGATTTATTCACCGCTATCGATAATCCATGGAAGCTTGGAAACGTCCAACGAAAGAGAAAACTAACCGATTACTGCGCAGAATCATGTCTTTTTCGGTTCTTTCCTGTGGTGGTGCCTGTGTTGTTAGTTTTTTTCACGTAGCATGGCACAGAATAAAAATAAGGCAGAAGATGGAGGGCCTGCTTCACGTCCATGCATCTATCCTTGAGGCGATGTGGGTTGCTCGCCGTTATCACTATGTGCGTCTAGCCAAAGTCGATAAATCAATGAAGAATGACTGCTTTCGACGACTGCAGCCTGCTGCATATCTGAATTTTTGCAGGGTATATCGATAGATGAAGAGGCATAGGTCTCGCTAAAGAAAACTGAAGAGAAGTGTTGTATCCGTTGACGTTTCTTTTGTCCTCCATTTATTCATCGTAAGTTGTTCTGTGTTCAAAGGCAGTGCTTCATCTCTTTACGCCTTCGTTAAGGAAAGCCCACATATGTTTCCTGGCGCGTGTCTACCAAGTGTCCGCTGTTAGTGTGTGTTAGAGAGAAAAAAAGTTAACTAGGAGGTATGTCATTGATTACTGTTCTGCGAGTCACTTTAAATACGCCGGTGAAGTTCCTAAAACTTTTAGTGTCATGCTTGTAGCGGGACTGTATAAATGAAGATAGCATGTCAAGGCGAAGTGGCTCTGGTTACTCGGGCAGCTAGTACAAAGGAAAACCATTATTATTCTTGCAAGCTCACTGAACGAGCCCTTATCATTTCTCAGACACTCTGAGAGCGCTATAGGCTTGCGACGTTAAGTTACCCACAACTGTACACTATCATTCAGGTTATTAAACCCGTGTGCTCAGATTTGGGGGCACGTTAAAAAACACCAGGTGGTCGAAATTTTCGGAGCCCTCCTCTACGGCGTTTCTCATGATCATATGGTAGATTTGGGATGTTAAACCCCACATATCACTCAAATGAATCAGATTATTGAAAAAGGAACTGCTTAACACACGCTGTGTAAAACGTTTTTCATGCACAAATAAAATAAGCCATTGTAAAATGAGGTGTCATGTGGCTAAGACGTTGGTCAATGCATGGTTATTTTACGTGATCAAGAATGCTTCGATTCGTGCTCCGCCCTAGTGTGTAGTCTAAAAAAAAGTCTGTCTTGAACATGTTCTCGATGTTTTTTTTTACTTCACTGCTGTGTACTTACAAAACAAGGATTATGCGAATGAACATTCGCCAATCATTTGGAATTCGTTTTGTAGTGGCGGCCTTGCTGAATTCATGCATGAAGCAGACGTGCTGACAAAGTTCCCGAAGGCACAAAACGCATTCGCGTCCCATCCAACCATCAGGCGTCCTCGAACGCCACGGTACTAGCGGTTCCCTCTCACAAATCAAATTTGTCTTTCAGCTCGTGTTCTCTTTTTGTTCTTTACGTCCTTACGGGATATAGGGAACAACACAGCACACGTCGCATCCATATAGCTTAGTGCAGCGGCTGTTGCCACTGCAAATGGCATCGGGGGGCGACATTTTTTAACTCCGTTTCTCTCCTGGGCCAGCCTCGATGATGAAAACAAGCATAATCTTATGGCTTGCCTCTGCTCCGGGGTGCCACGTGGATTGACGCTGTGAAAAGATGGCAAGAGCAAGTTGCCTGCAGGGCTTCTGTTCAGAGGGCGAAAACCATTGCTTGTTTAGGCAGGTTTTCGTTAGCCGACTGTTCACTTCTTATGCCTGTCTATTCATTCTTGTATGTTTTATTTAGTGCAGGGTTACATTAGCAGTAGACGTCTTCGTTTTATTTTACGCTCAACTTTTGCCGATGTTCCTTTTTCTTCCAGTCGCCATTTCTTCTTCTTGTGGCAAGAGCTAATAACGTACGCTGAATGCAACGTGTTTTATGGTACTTCGTGCATTATCTATAAAAACGCACAAAAATTTAAAACACCCTATACGCAATACAGAAGAGCCCGTTTGAACTCGAATATCTTTTCTAGTACTCGCTGGACCTCAAAATATCGTTCCAATTTTGTTTTCGCAGGAACGCGATGTTTTCATTCACTTTTAAGCATCCGCTTTTAATTAACTTGAATTTCCTTTCATTAAGGCGAATCGGCTATGTTCTTCACACTGCGCTCTTTGCTAACCGAAGCTCGAGTTCACATCACCTTGCGCTATAATTGTACTTGATGCATTTTCAGGTAATACTGCTGCTGAGCATATTATTAGCGAATCAGCCGTGGCAGAGACTATTTGCAAACGACGAGCTTTGTGAACTGTTATATTGTCCACGCAGTTTAACGCCTGAAATCAACTCAAGCTAACATCGTAGTGAAGGGGTTGAAACAATTTTCACCGCTTGGGTGCTCTTTAACACGCACCGTAACAACACAGTGCACGGCCACATCTCGCTTCCATCGAAATGTGACTAACGCAGCCGAAATGAAACCCGTGCCTTCCGGCCCAGCAGCCGAGCACTTTGACTACTGAGCGACCTGCATTGTGAATACGGCCGCGTATGTTAACGACAAGGTACGCTATGATACGCTACTGTGTATTACTTTTTGAGATCGCTGGGGAATCACGCTAGCCGTCACGTCACTCAGATAATAGTATTTGCTGTGTATCAAAACATTGCTCCAATATTACTTTTTTTATTACCGGCGACATTTTTCTTTCGTTAAACAAACTAGATATTACGTATTCCCGTATTCCTGTTACATACATGATCATAATTACCCAAACCGCTTTCGAAAGCGTTAGTAAGAAGTTGACAACGGCAAGCAAGTAGGTAGTGACTGCAGCAATTACTAACTTTCTAGGATCGGTACCGTCTTTTAGCTACCTGTGTACTGCCTAAGTTAAGACACATTAAGTGCGAGCAAAGGGGTTTTAACCACACCACTTACTCTATGTAAAACTACAGGCATCTTTCCTTACAGTAATGCACGTTTACTTCTTACTCTCGTTCCTCAATTACTCTTATCATTGCTATGTCCCTCGTCCTTTTAACAACATTCCAGGCCTATCACCATCTTTTTCTTTTCTTAATCACTTCCTTCCTGTCCTTTCCATTGCGTACGTCCCCGCGTTCCCGTTTCCCTTATCGCCAGTCCCTATAACGCCACTGTTCCCCGTTACTCCATAAGTACAAACGATCCCCACCAAGTTCCCCTTCTCTACGTTTGTTATCGCCCTCCTTTTGTTCTCTCTACATTTGTACTCAGCCCATTCGCTCATCTTTGAGCTCTCTTCTTGGTCCTCGCCCACCAGGCATTTTGAACAAACAACTACCCCACACAATTGCCCCACCGTTCGTGCTTCGCCCTATCACCCCAGGCAGAGATGCCAATGTCTCCTACGGGGAACGCTCGAGAGAACTGAATCGTGTGGGCGGTAGGGCTCTGTGCCAATATCGATGGCTCTTTCGCGAGCTGCCGGCGCCACTCCTATTCGCTCGTACCCCCACAGTATGGGTAGTTGGACTGATAAAAGAACGCACAAAGTTAGTGCAAAATAAGGGAAGGAGGTCGAAGCAGTGCTCTTTGCGCTTGTGGATATCAGTAGTACGAGATTTCTCTTCGGGTTCTTTCGCCGCGGCGAAGTCTGCTCCATTGGGGGCTTTTTTTTGCTTTTTTGAAAGTTAGTTTGTATGTAGAGTTCTAGGAAGAAGTTTTATATATTTTAACGGTCTTTTGCCCTGAATTACTATCAAGAAAGAAAAAAAAAGTGACCCTTCTATTTGACTCAAGATATCCTCGACAATGTGTTCCCTGGATTACCCCTAAAGAAAATTCGCTGGCCATATCACTCGAAACCCAAATGTGGTTCTGCTAAAATGGTGTAGTTTCTTCACATGTAACATTTGCTTCTCGCACAGAGCTTGCACTGGGCTCGCACTCTCCTTATGTTCCTTGACTTGACTTATACTTCCAATAGTATATTTTACCACTGGTACAATCAGGTTTGGGACTCTACCTTTTCTGTATCTTGTAAGCCATTTTGCCGCTTAGTCGGTGCTTTTTTTTGTGCCCAGAGTAACAAGATAGTGGATGATATAAAAACATAGCAAAAAAACCTGCATTTAAAATATTTGTTGATATATTTGCTATACCACGTGTTGGTATCAAAGGCGTTGGCATTTGATAAATGACAAGCTAACACTTTGTGATGGCAAATGAGCTTTCTAATTAGGTTAATGGCGAGGTTAGTTCACCACCAGTTAGCCGAGAAAAAAAATCAGTCACACCCATGTGCAGGTCTTCGTAGCCGGAAAGCCCCTAAAATGATGCTTACATTGTTAACACGTCTTATGCACCCCATGATTCGTAATTAGGACAATAATCGTCAATGCAGCTTCACTAATTGAGGCAGAACAGAGAAGTTCAAACGTTTTAGTAAATATGTAACAACAGCTACACCAAATAGAAACTCTGAGGGGATGGTGACGAGCTCTTCGTTAATTAAAAATGCAGTGATTGTGCTTCTTGCTGCAATAATATCAGAAAAAGTAAGAACTGTTTCTTTGGGATAAGCCTCTTGTCTTTGTTGGGACATATTGTCAGCGCTCGGCCACAGCTGCACCTGCGGCTCGCAAAAGATCCCGAATCGTCTGTGATCGCTGCACTATAGTGACTTATTGCCTCAATACTTTTACGTCTACAACCTAAGAACAGAGAATCAAGCCGGATTGTTCGAATGGTGTTTCGTAATTGAGGCAAGCAGCAATGGCACGATCAATAGTAAAAAAATAAAAAAATTATAAAAACAGAAGCAGTAATTGAACGAGAAGCACAGCGCGATTCTCCGACTTCTCGGACACTTCTTGCGACACATGTCCCCAAAAGTGATGAAGAGGTGCGTTAGGGTTGTTTCTCTTTGAGATAAAGTGAACGAATCTACGCATGCCTTTTTTTTTACAGCGAGAAAACGACAGAGGCTGCAGGTGCACTTTCGGTAAATCTACACTTTGAAGTACATGATACGGCACACCACAATGTTCGTGCGAGTTTTTGAGCTATCTTTGTATCTCGCTTTTTTTCTTTTTTTGGCGTTGTGTATCATGGGTCTTATATAAAGTACGAGTTGTTCCAAAACGAACTTAATTTACAACAAAATACGCGCCTCCAGGAGCCTTCAACCCATATCCCACCAGCATCCGGCTATCTGTATATTTATTCTTTTTCTTCCCGCAAAGTGAAGGCTACGCTGGATATATCCAGTAACTTTTTATTTGGCTTCAAATTCCACAGACGCCTTCCCTGCCGCTCGTGGAGTACCGCTTATTTATGGTTCGTAATTACTTTCTATAGGTTCAGCCAATATCTTACTACACGACATTCAGAGGTTTCTCGAGAGCCATCCTCCGTATATATCTTTCTAAGATGTCTCCATCAAAGTATATTGCCCGGCTAGTCACGTAAAACGCTTGATTCGCAATACCACCACTATGGCCGCCACCGAAATGATGGTCGTTTCGAATCTGGAAGTGTTTTTTATAGCCAGTGGAGCGGTGGTCGTAACATAAACCAAAATGCAATTTTGCTCATCCAAGCTCTTATGTGTTCACTTCTCCGACGTAATAATGATCGAGTGGTTTGCAATGTATTGTCATTTTTTTGCTTTGAGAAGGAAATCTCTGCTCTCATATTGATTGTCTTGTAACTACGTTGGTGTATTGTAGAGTCCTTAGCCCTACTTGCAATGTCTTGTTTTTTTACAAACAGTTTATTTGTTCACACGCATTTCATGATGGTGGCTTTCGGCTTTTATTGATCGTAGATATTTTTATGTTGCACATTATACCCCTATTCTGAAGTGTTGATCAGTTTGGGTGCCAAGAACTATTTAGTATTTGTTTCCTTCTCCTTGTCCCTCGCAGGCTTCTTTTCATGTTGTGCAAAAAGCAGTTGCATTCATAAGCTGTGAGGTTCTTTTTCGTCTTTTTTTACAACAGAATTCGCGCCATGTCTGGCGTGGTTCCCTACGTCTCTTCGTTGTGTGTGTCTTTTTTTTTTCTTTCAACAAATTGGTCACACCAGACAGAGGCTGAAATGCTTCGAAGAGCCCTAGGTTAACATCTGCCGCTTTGTTGAGGACTCCCTACTTTAGTAACAGAACGCCTGCGCACTGCGATAGGGACGTCAGTCACGCAACCATCATCTTTCGAGAGGGTCTCTGCTGCTTGCCGCATAATGCGACTCCTGCACGCGATGCTGATAGAGAACTGCCTAGGGAGGGAAAACTCATCCTCGAAAGGTTAATGAAAGAACTCTGGCACCCAGGATGACCCTGAGTCATGGTCCGAAATTTTAATAGCTCCCTTTATTCGAGATATCAGTTAGTGCTAGTGGTATTGAAAGCGATGCAGCCCGGCTTGGTCTTGGAAGCTAAACAAGCTTCACGGCTTCACGGCTGTTTCACGGCTTCAATGGGGAGTTGTAAACTTATATATATATATATATATATATATATATATATATATATATATATATATATATATATATATATATATATATATATATATATATATATTAAAGCTTTCAAATAGGACAGGTAAAAATTTTCAAAGATACAAAAGAAAAACAACAATTCGCCTAAAAGAACTCGAGTATGAAATTCATTTGTTCTTGTTTCCATGAATGTACGGATCCTCCGAGACCCCTTTTGAAAGCTGCATCTATCGTGCTTATGCACTGCCTCCAAGATTGGAGGCATTGCAAGCTTTTTGCACTAAATCTGATCTTGCATGTTCTCTGTGACTGGCCCATATTTGACCAAACGACGATGTCATGGGATGACGTCATAAATTATGTTCATTTGTGACGTCATCAATGACTTTTTCGCTTCACTCACGTGGACGGCGCCAACAAGGGACGTCGACGGTCACTTTTTGAGTTTGACGAGACATCTATGTCTTTCAGTGTAATAACACGTATATAGCATATGTCATAGATGATGTGGGGGGCTGAAGCTTTATTTTCTTAGCAAGAATAGAAATAACAAAACTACGCCAAAGTGATTTGAAATGGTAACTCGAGCGCAAGGCACGCGCCCACTGAGTTTTGTTTTTGTTTTCTTTGCGCGACGTCGTGCCTCCAGATGGCGCCTATGGCTAGCGTCCACTGTTGTTCATTCTCGCTCCTCCGGTACGCTAGGTGCTGTGGACCATCAACGATGAATGTCACGTACAGTATAAGCAATGATCGGACGGGGCTGCTATCCAAGTCCCTGCCATCTATTAGGGAGTCGGAGAGGTAGGCTCTTGGGTTTTGCTGTGCAGGTTAGCATGCCGTCTGGAATTCGCTGACTTTGCACCAGACTGCAGTTTATTGAACTTCGTAAAGAAGACAAGAAGAATCTCCTTTTTTTTTCTATTCTAATTCTTGTCGAGACAGGACCGCGACAACTGTAACATAATGAAGAATCGACGAATAGTATTTTGCTTCTGCTGTTGCTGACTGATCGAAACTTTTTTTTCCAAAACAAAAGCTTTAGAAGCCCTTACAAACAGGAAAATTGAACATCGGTGATATTGGCATAACACGCGTTTCGCAAAAGAAAAGCCAACACTTGATGACCTACCATACGACGTCGTCATGATGCCACATAACGTGACGTCACATGATGACATCATCACATGCCATCTTCGCTTTATAAGATCTGGGCCGATCACGAAGGCATGCAAGACCAGGTGACGTGTAGAGTTTGAAATGCTTCCGGTCCTAAAGGCAGTATGCAAAACTGTCTTAGGTGCAGAAAGACTTCTGTAATGTGGAAAAGGGGGGATTCAATAGATCGTCTGAGAAGAAAAAAATACCCCATCTTCCAATAAAAGGAACCATGTCGGGATGTGATGCAGCACTGGCGTTCACTTCTGTTTCCATTTGTTGTTGCCACGTGTCTGTTTCCATGTATGTTTCATTTGTGTGTAAAGTTGTGTATATGTTGTGTACCGCTTGTGTTACCTTCCCCCTCATTTCTGTGTATTAGCATGTGTACGCCGCAAAGTGAACACTCAGAGCTGCTGGGGTGAGTGAAACGGATATAGCGTGTGCAGCATTATATATGAGCGTGCAGCTGTGGGGGAGAGATAAACGGGAGAGAAAAAACGAGGAGTATGCAGCGCTCTGCCACCACCTCCTCCCACCTCCTCGCGCTCACGTGAGGAAGGGACCTCGGCGACCATCCGCTTTTCCACTGTACATGCGCCAACTCACCAACTCTCCTCGCACTCCCGCGAGGAATGGGGAAGAGTTGGTGTTTGCGCAGTGTGGGAGCGGATGGTCGCCCAGGGACGGACACAGCCCCGAGCAAAAGCTGCTTCGCATCTAAAGAAGCGGGCTATTGCCTTCGAATCATATTTAGCGAATGTATATTAAAGGGCCCTGTGAGGTATAGTACGCGTTTATCTGCGATGTCAGTGTTAGTAGTTAATGCCACTTGTTCTTAGTTTCTCAATCGAATCGTAGGTGGCATTTGGTGCTTCGCTTTGCATCTTATTATTGGGCTGAATGGGCCCAACCTTGGTTTGACCTTGTTGAACAAACAAGGAATAGACCAAATATAGGCAGTGCCTTTCCAGTTGACCTCCTTGTCAACCGTAAACCAAACCATTGCGTTTGAGCAGGATATTCAGTTTTTGATACTCAGTCCATCGTTGTACACGTTACCACAAAAAGTAACTAAGTACGTTACTCGTTACTCAAAAAAAAGGAATGCTTTACCGCCCTACGTTACCTCCAAAAAAAAGAAGATAACATGTTACCGTTATTTTTACGTTACATTACGTTAGAAAAAGTGGGTAACGATTTAGAGTACTTGGTACTCAACTATGGGAGAGCTTATAGCCGTCTCGTGTTGGTTGGTTAGAAAAAGTGGTTAACGATTAAAAGTACATGGTACTCTACTATGGGAGAGCATAGCACCGCCCCGTCAATGAAGATGAATTTTAGCGCCAAAAAACGAAACATAGGCAGGAAGCCGTATTGGGGGGGGGGGGGGGGTTAGAGAAGGTTGGTAACGATTTAGAGTACTTGGTACTCTACTATGGGAGAGCTTGAAGCCGTCCCGTCAGTAGAAAATACAACCAAATGGATAAGGCAGCATGAAAGAGAGGACTAAATGGAGAATCACTGCCTATGCACTCCGCACAGATGATTAAGCAGCAAAGCTGACACGTGTGGCTCCGGCATTTACCGCTACGTTAATCAGGATGGTTCACGAATGTGTTTCCCACTTATTGGCTAAGCCGACCCAAAAGTCTCAACTTGTGTTTGCCTTCTTCGTATTTAGTGGACGAGGTGTAAATACTAGTCCAGTTTTTGTCGTACGAACACGGTGGGAGTTTTCTTTTTCGGTTAAAGAACAGTCTAATTTCGGATTCGCCTAGACATTCACCTTCGTTGTAAAAGAAACAAAAAAAAGATATAAGTGAGGATCAGAACAACCCAATTTAGGTTACCAAGAAATAGTCAAATGTTTGTTGACAAAGAGACACTTTAAGTACGTTAGCTCAGGATACTTAATATATTTTGAACACGTAGCAACATACAATGCTTCACAAGCAATTACAAATTGTATGGCCGAAAGCTGGAAGAAAAAATAGCAGCATATGCACGGAGTGAATGATGGATAGTGGCGTGAAGCATCCGTCCGTCCATTCGTTCTTGCTTCCATCCATCCATGCGTGCGTCTGTGTGGCCACTCATGCGTTCATCCACCCGTCCGTGCATGCGTCTGTTCGTGCGTCTGCACGTTCATCTGTGCATCCATCCCTGCTTTCGTTCATGCATATGCTCCTGCGTCCGTCCATGCGTCCATCTGTCCGTGCAGCCTTCCGTGCGTCCGTCCATGCATCCGTCTGTGTGTCCGTTCGTCCACCTATTCAACACTCCAAGTACCACCATCTCGCATCTTTTCATCATATATTCCCCATATAGAAGCACCACCATCCAGCGGACATTCCAAGGACTGAACGAGAGGAGGCACACGCATACTTTCTTACGACTTGCGCTTCGTGTCTACTTCCCACCTTTGACTACCTCGAGTTCATGGTATATACTGGCTCACTTTCTTCGTGGCCCTGTAGCCCAAGGCTCGGCTCTAGGTACCGACCAGTGCGGACGCGCGAAGATCGGCTCCTGCTTTCAAGATTGCTTTCCTGTGGTATTCAAGAATTTGTCGCTGAGTTTTCAGTCCCATCGTGTGCCTAAGTTCTCAAGAAATCAGCAGATACCACCTTTGTGCTGGTGAGTGGACTTTTAAACCGTTTTAGGGACATTTTCACACGGCAACACCACCGGGGGATTTAAGCCTAACTAGGGAGGCGATCGTCGCCGATGCGCCGACGCGGCGCCGGCGTGACTCAATGCTCTGCGCGTTCCAGGACCTGCAACTGAGAATGGAATACCAAGTAGATGGAGAGGACATCTCTCCAGATGATTGCACGAAAGACATGGGTTGGAAAGAAGCCGAAACGAGACGCTCAAGGAATAAGCAAGCCGCGGTTAGCGTTTCTGCTGCCAAGGGTTCTACCAAGGCTGGCGTTGCGGGAGACGCTCGAGCCAGTCGTAGTAGGTATGACACCAAGCATACAATCATGCGAGCTGGACGCATGCCGCCACTACCTAAGGACTTCAGCAAGATTGTGCTACGACCACGTCGAGGAATAAATATCTCGAGAATTGGCACTGGAGCCGTGGCAGACACGATAGTACTGGCGGCCGCCATCAAAGAGGAGGAGGCCATGCAGGACATCATCTGTTCCAACTTGCAGCAGAACATTATGGTGGCAAGCACTCCGGACCAAGACAGAGCTTCAAGATACCTCAAGGTCAAGCAAATTGACATTGGAGGCAAAGTTTTCGAGGTTAGCGCGTACGCCACGGCACCCCACGATACTTGTAAAGAAGTCATTCGCGGGATCCCCGTAAGCGATACTCAGGACATTTTGACCCGAAAGATTGTGAACGCGAACAACCCGCTCGCGCTGCAGGCCAAGATAATCAAGGACGCCGGGACAATCATCATAGCGTTCGAAGGACACAAGGTGCCCAGATTCATGAGATATGGACCTTCACTTTTGCAGTGCTCCCTTTACCGCAAGAACATCGATATATGTTACATCTGTGGAAAGCTGGGACATCGGTCTGACGTCTGTCCGAACCCAGCTGAAACCATCTGCAGAGGCTGTGAGATCAAGAACCCAGATACCCTGCACCAGTGCAATCCAAGATGCAAGCTGTGCGACGGTCACCATCCCACGGCAGACAAGGAGTGCAAGAACAGGTTCTTTGTGCCATACGTCGTCAGACGCAGGCGTTGGGAAAGATCGCGAGCAGCCGCAGAAGCCCGGGACGCATAAATCACATCGAGTCCAGACATCAAGGACAAGCAGCTTATTCCAGCCTACGGGACCCAGAGCATCCAGACCACACAAGAACAGGAAAGGCGGCCCCACTCCAGGGGGAGGTCGCGTTCCAGAAGAGGTTCTAGACCCAAGGCCCGCTTCCAATCACGGGAGCGCTCGAGTTCTCAAGGTCACCATCAGGGTCTTTATCAGCCTGGGCGGCACCCGAATGGCCAGCTGCCTGGCGTTCAGTTCGAGATCACGGCTTCACACCTTGGGAGGGCGCCTGCAGTTACATCAAAAGGCAGCTGGGCTGAGCCAGTGCGCAACGGCGCGGCAGAGGTGATGACAGGTAAGCTGCCAGAGCATGATAGAATTGCACAGCTAGAGCAAGAAAACGCGAGACTTACAAAATCGAATGAGAGGCTATCAGCTGACTTAAAGGAAATAAAAATTCTTCTCATTAAGCTAACCAGCGCGCAGTCTTCACAGCCAATGCCTCAGCCAGTTGATGTCCCTGTGGCTGAAAACGTGGGGGACTCAAGAACCACAAAAAAGAGGGCAGTCATGGCAGAACACGTGGAAGCCAACCAAAGGCCCATGTCAGATATGAAAGAGGTCTTCGACACGCTCAGCAAAGTAGTAGCCAATCTTAGCGAGCAGATGGGTAGGCTACAGTCAAGCGTGGCAGCACTGGAAGAGCATATGACTTTGCGCATTACAAAGGTCGAAGCATATCTGCAGAATACAGCAAGGCCTCCTCATGCACCAAACTCACCCCTTCGGCCACCAATACTAGTGGTACCAAGCCTGTCGACAGGTGCAGTATCAGGCTCTGGCCGTCCATGTAATAACCATGATGGCAGCGCTACGTGAAGCATTTCGTATCTGGCAATGGAACTGTAGAGGTTACCTTAAAAAGAAGGCAGCCCTACAGCAGTATATCAGGAGCAGCCAAGAAAAGCCTCATATTATATTATTACAAGAGACCCTTTCTCCGCAAGCAACGTTGCCTGGATTCCGGCCTGTAATAGGGGATACTGAAGGGAGGGGAGTCTGCACCTTCGTATGCAACAAACTAACGCACGTAACCCACAACCTCAAGATAGAAGCAGGCCGGTTGGAACACGTCATGGTAGAGATCGTGCCAGGTACCAGCAACCGTCAGAGTATTTTCATTCTTAATGTATACAGCAGTCCAAAGGAACAAAGGCAAGGGTTAGACGCTTCTAAAGAAAGCTGTAAATGTCGCCGGGGAATGCCCACTCGTCATAGCAGGTGATTTCAACGCCCCTCATCATACGTGGGGATACAAGTACAACACTGGGAAAGGAAATCAACTTTGGCAAAGTGCCAGTGAACTTGATCTCACCCTAATCACAGACCCCAGCCTACCAACAAGGCTTGGTACATCTTGCTGCAGGGATTCCACCCCGGACCTCACATTTGTAAGGAACATCAAGAAGGCCCAGTGGATGAACCTTGCTGTAGACCTAGGGAGTGACCGCTGCGTTCTTGCCACTACCTTCTCTGTGGAGCGTAAAAAGCAGAGAGAATTCCACTTCACAGACTGGGATAAGTTCAGGAAGATAAGGATTGAAAGGGAACAAGATGGCCACAGACAAGGCTTGGAGCAGTGGGTCAAACAGATTAAAGATGACATCAAATCCGTCTCCTCCACCATTACCACAGATTTTCCGGTGTAAAGAATGGATAGCCGGCTCGCTCATCTTCTTGAGGCAAAACAAGCACTACTGAACCGTTGGAAGGGTCAGCGCCTGAACCGAAGACTGAGGAAGAAGATAGCTGAGGTAAACAGATCAGTCGAGGAACATTGTCGCGCACTATCCAGGCAGCAATGGGACGAAATCTGCAACTCCGTCGATGGTCAGATGCGCAATGGCAAGACATGCAATATAGTAAAGCATCTCCTCAACGAAAACACCACCAAAACAAATCAAAAGCATGTTATCGCTCGAATTTTGCATAAAGAGATAGGGCGCACTACAGAACAGCAAGTTGTGCAGCGGCTCGTGCATAAGTACTTCCCAATCAAAAGAGGATTGGCACCACCAAGTAGACAGTACCAGGGCAGGCCCAATCCAGGTCTTGAGGGCGACTTTAACATCGAGGAGATCAGAAGAGCCTTGCATGATCTCAATGGCAGGTCGGCCCCTGGCCCGGACGGTATATCAAACAAGGCCCTTCGTAACCTTGATGACGATTCAATTGGAACCCTGAAGGATATGATCAATGCAGCATGGAAAGAAGGTAGGGTGCCAGAGCAGTGGAAGCTAGCCAGGACGATCCTTATTCCGAAGCCAGGAAAGCCCTCTACCTTGGACAACATGAGGCCAATATCCTTGACATCATGTATCGGCAAGGTTGCAGAACATGCCATACTGCACAGGGTAAACAAGTACTTGGAAGATAACGACATATATGCACACAATATGGTTGGATTCAGGGCAGGGCTGTCCACACAAGATGCATTGAAGCTTGTCAAACACCAGGTCATCGACGATGAAACCAGAGACGTGAGAGCCATTCTGTGCCTAGATCTAGAAAAAGCGTTTGACAACATCCACCACTCATTCATACTCGAAGCAATTCCCAAGCTCGGTCTAGGGAAAACCTTCTATGACTACGTATGGTATTTTCTTACAGATCGGAAAGCCGTGATGAAGATTGCAGATATTGAGACCGCAGCAATCAAACTAGAAGCAAGGGGCCCGCCGCAAGGGGCAGTGATTTCACCAATGTTGTTCAACACTGCCATGATTGGACTGTCAAAGAAATTATCGAGCATTGAAGGATTGAAGCACAGCATCTACGCAGATGACATTACCATCTGGTGCACAGGTGGAAGCGAGGGGCAGATTGAGAGCGCCCTGCAAGAGGCGATTGACACCGTAGAAGAGTGCCTTAGTCCTTCTGGGCTCAAGTGCTCCTCGAGTAAGTCAGAACTTTTACTGTATCGGACTACACGCCGGGGACCGAAGCCCAGGGGATGGAAGCCGTTAAACCAGATAGACATCCACCTCCATACAAATCAAGGGGATGCCATCCAGAGGGTCGACTCCATCAAAGTCCTGGGCATGCTGATAGAGTCTAGCGGCGCCAACAGCAAATCTATAGCCAAGTTAACTTGGAAAACAGACAGTGCGGTGCACCTCATACGCAGAGTGGCCAACAAAAAAATGGGATCAAGGAAGACAACCTCATCAGGTTGATGCATGCGTTTGTTCAAAGCCACTTCACGTACGAGGCAGCAATGCACAACTGGTCAAGAGCAGAGTCCGAGACACTAAATGTGCTCCTCAGAAAAGTTATTAAGAAGGTCCTGGGCCTACCCATACATACCAGCACCGAGCGTCTGCTTGAGCTTGGCATTCACAACACGCTCGAAGAAATAGCAGAAGCCCAAGAGATAGCACAGTTTGCAAGGTTATCTACAACAAGGTCGGGGAGAATGATCCTGCAGGAGCTGGGCCAACACCCAATGGCAATCAGACGCAATTACAATGATATCCCCGACAACATCAGGGAGAATATCACTGTGTCTCCTATACCAAGAAACATGCATCCAGAACACAAAGTCGGAAGAAGAGTAGCGAGGGCCAGGACTACACTTCGTCAAGTCTCAAACGAGGAACGAGGGGTCGTATTTGTTGACGCGGCTTCCTACGCCAGTGGGAAAGCGTTTGTGGCAGTGGTGGTCGATGGGGCTGGCCATGTCGTCAACTCAGTGACGGTCAGGACGAAAGACCCAATCATTGCGGAACAGGTGGCCATCGCCTTAGCACTCAAAATGGATAACATTGAAGTCGTCAACAGTGATTCCATGGCAGCACTACGGGCGTTCGCCAAGGGGACGGTCTCTGAACAAACGCTGGGAATACTGCAAGGCAAGAACATAACGCATCATCTTCTGAGTTGGTTCTCAGCTCACCTGGGGCAAATCAACGATTCCCCTACCAATCTCAATGAAGCAGCACACGAGGCGGCACGAGAACTCTCCAACCGCGCCTCCCCGGGGATGCGTTCTACCGGTGAAGGGGATAACCACGAAATTCTTACAACATATAACGAGCTCACTAAACATTTCTACCTGTCTAGAAGGATTTTCCCTCCACCTCACAAAAATCTAACCCGGCCCCAAGCACTTACATTAAGGCTTTTGCAAACGCGGATGTACCCTACTTTGAAAATGTTACACATCATGTACCCTGACCTATACCCAAGTAATCTTTGTCCACATTGTGGGGAAATAGCTTCATTAGAACACATGCTCTGGCAGGGCACCAAATTCGCTCATTTATCGAACATCACCTCTGCCAGATGGGAGGCGGCAATCCGCAGCTCGTCCTTGGCAGATCAGCTCTGGGCTGTCCACCAAGCCCGCGAGGCGGCTGAGGAGCTTGGCATCTCAGTCCCCACGTGGGAGCTGCCCGCAACACAGTGATCTGTGTTTTGAAGGACCAAATAAAAGTTTATCCAATCCAATCCAAGCCCAAGGCTCGCTAAACCTTTTTAAAACCTAAAAGGTTGCGCCGAGCGAGTATAACGTAGCAACATTTTCTTGTCTTCCGTGCGTTGTTCAACAATAAATAATTTGCAGCGTGCGCGTTAACTAAAAGCCGAATTCTCCTGTCTCTCGTTCCCCCTTAGCAGCCAATGGCATGTACATTGAGCACTATCTTTTATTGCTCAATAACGCACAGAAGAAATCTTTTACCGGCACCACCTTTGTGGTCAAAATGTTATACTTGTTACACACTACTACAACGGCTACGAGGGACGAACAGGTGCCGCTATAAAGAGCTTCACCCCTAAAACCACAGGAGTCGAATTCAAACCCCATATAATCGACAGAAGGCCACAGCGTACCATGAATAAGCATGGCTTCAGCTCCTAACGAAACCTCAAGCAATATAACTTAGAAGTGTGGCAGTGTGGCAGTGTGGCAGTGTGGCAGTGGTGTCCTTTTAGGGGCGAAGCTCCTTATAGCGGCACCCGTTCGTTCCCCGTAGTATGTAACAAGTATAACATTTTGACCTCCAAGGTGGTGCCGGTGACAGACTTCTTCTGTGCGTTGTTGAACAATAAAAAATAGTGCTCAATGTACATGTCAATGGCTGCTAATGAGGAATGAGAGACAGGAGAATTCGGCTTTAAGTTAACGCGCACGCTGCAATCCCCATTAGCAGCTATTTGCATGTACGTTCAGCACTATCTGACTGAAAAAGTTTGCTACGTCATACTCGCTGGGCGTAACCTCCTTGGTTTTCGAAAGGTCTAGCGAGCGTTCGGCCGCAGTGCCATGAATACAGTGAACCAGTATATACCATGAACTCGAGGTGGTTAAAGGTGGGAAGTGGACCCGAAGCGCAAGCCGTAAGAAAGTGTGCGTGTTCCACCTCTCGTTTAGTCCTTGGAATGTCCGCTGGATGGTGGTGCTTCTATATGGGGAACATATGACGAAAAGATGCGAGATGGTGGTACTAGGAGTGTTGAATAGATGGACGAACGGACACAGAGACAGATGCATGGATGGACGCATGAACGGACGCAGGGGCGGCTGCATGGACGAACGCAGGGACGGACGCACGAACAGATGCACGCACGGGCGGACTGATGGACGCATGGACGGTCACACTGACGGACGCATCGACGGACGGAAGCAAGAACGAATGGACGGACGAATTCTTCGCCCCACTCTCCATCATTCACCCCATGGATATGCTGCCATTTTTTGTCTCTTTGTCGTCGTTCTGTCCTCAAGCTATAACTATCATCATATCAAGCAAAACGCCAGCTTGCACTGGGCACTTCATCATCGTCCTGACGGCACTCTCGGCATGGCTAAGGCGTCTCCCATGTTTCCCCAAACAAGCTGGTCTTGCGCTTGCCGCGGCTACACTATACCCTCGAAATCATTTACCTCATCTGCTCTATTTCGGTACGTGCCATCCCCATGAAAATTTTTTCTTCAATTCCTCTCAGCTTTTTTTAAATTTAGATTAAAGCATGAACTCTCGTAATTTAGAACACGGTTATAGATTCACTATGCATCCAAGAACTGAATAACGTGTTACGGCATAAGTGAAGTGTTTAATACTTATCTTTCCGCGTCACCCGGAAACGGTATTTGGCATGCGTCGAAGCCACAATGGTCCCACAGTGAAGAACTTCTGAACCACGAGGGAGGTGTTTGTCAAGATCAATCAGCCATCGAGGGGGAGTCAGCGTAAGCGAGAAAGCGGGATCTTCAAAGCTTTCGACATCGTGAATAATTCATGAAGACACGACTAAATTTGTGATGATATTTGCATTTTGCTACCTATTGTGCTCCGAGCTCGGAGACTGATTTTGCTCCAAAGAAATAGCAACAAGCTCGGCAACGCTTCCCTTCCAGTACTTGTAGAAGTTTTGAACATATGGATGAAAATTGACTCGATTCAGTAAACAAAAAGAAAAAAAAACCTCTGTAATGCTTTCTAGTGATATGGATATCCCAGTTCCCTTTTATCAAGGGAAGGCGAGTGGGATATGGGTGGAGGAGGCGAACACAATTGAATTTGCGTTCCCCTACCTTTCGTTCTCATGTTGTCGTATCGGCATATGGAACGTTCAACCTCTGTTTGTTCAGCTTCCTACATTCACGATGCGATTCGAGATGCATCAGTGCGCTCCTTATGGGGTTAGCTTGCGTGTAATTTGTGTTTTTTTTTCTACCTCGAAAGTTGTGTGTGTCGCAAAACTTTGCTTTCCGCGAGGTGGGCTTTAACTGAATATACATCTACTGAATCAATTTGGAAGTATATTCCAGCTTTCGTGTAACCCAGTTTTGTACTCTGCTATCAAAACCTGCAGAAGCATTTCCCAGCCAGACTCTTGAGTAATATTCAGGTCTGGTGCTTAAAAAAGAATGCAGTAATACTACTTTTGATAGCATCACATACAAAAGTATTTATTATTATTAGATTTGGATACGCAAACGCACAAGGACACTAAGTAGTGAGGGAGCAGGCTGACAACTGTCTCCTAGTATATGCTAGGTAAATTAACAGGAAATGAGAAAGAAATTTATTAACTCTTGAAATACGTGGAGTGGTGGCAAAGTATGACACCTATAAAAAATATCAATAAAAATAAATTGTGCAAAACATTTTTGATTTTGGCTGTTTGTGCAGCTATCGGAAAGAAACTTTCGTCAATTGAGAGCGCCAAACTGCATGAGTATTTTTCGTGAGTGGGTGTACAGGATATTCGTCAAGTGGCTTCAAGGATATATAGCACTTGCAAGAACGCTGTTTATAATACATGTCTTACAAGGGAACCTCGCTAGCGGAAGACTGTGACACCTGGGTCTACTTGAACTGCTTAGACTCTTGGTTTTCCCGAAAGCCGACTCAGGATAAACGCAGACGAACTTCCCTGTATTTACCAGCATTGATAAATTAGTTCACTATCTCTGACTTTCGTAGTACCGTTAGGAATAAACATAAGCTCTAACTAATCAGCAGTCTAGCTCGCGTAAAATTTTCAGACGCAAGAACGGATCATTCTAAGTTTCAAATATTCTTTGAACCAGGTAACCATTACCTGCCACCCTATGTAGAATTTCTAACTAAGTATACCGGAACATAACACAATAAATTTACAACCGAAGAGAGTTTTATTTTTGGCAAAACACGCGTCAGTTTATATGTATTTGAATATAAATACCATCTTCGGCTGCTGGCGTCATCTATTAACCCAGAATAAAATTATCCGCGGTGTCCATGCACGAGGCCGCAGTAAAAAGGTGGTTGTGAATTGACTTTGTATTGAGTTTAGACATAACAAATTAAAACAAATAGGACAAAGACAGTGTGAATAAAACAGGAAAAAACGCGGTGCTTGGACCTGGGGGCACACGAAATACTTGAAGTGCGTGGTATAGGTGTGCATGTGCTCTGTCCTTCGGTATCACCAGTAATGAATGTGAACACCTCGAGGGAAATCTTCGCAAAAAAACTGTTCAGTAAGATGTGGAATGCATAAGTTGAGTTAAACGATTAGCAGTGAATACAGGAGCCATTACAAGAGGGAAAATTTCTTCCGTGTGGCGCAGCTTTCTGCGCACCTTCTCAATTTTGCGTTTTCCTGCGATTAAATTGATGCCTAGCGACGTGTCATGTCTGCTTTTTGACCTTGTTCTTCATTCTTCTTTTTTACGCGAATTGGTTATGTTTAAAGTCGATTCCCTCCAACTAGCCCAACTCCCATATCTATCACTATCCTGCCACATTTATTTCGCTGCTCATGCTAACTTTTCGAATATTTACCTTCGCGTAAAATAAACATGTCTTCATTGCTGCCGATATTATGTTCTTGTTTTCGTTATAGAAATAGTAAATGGTACAAAAATGAAGCTTGGGTATCTAAAATGTTTATTTCTTCACTGTAACTATTTATTCGCCATATCATTCTTCATACTATCGAGCTATAACCCTTTAAACTAACTGACGCGGTGCTAGCAATTATACCTTCCGGAATACTTTTCAACATGGTGTGCTATGCAGCCCAGTCTGTAGAATAACAAGTGTTTCAAAGCGGAATAATTACGGACGTATTTATCCCAATCAAGAGAATAACATCTGTAGGGCACACACACAAAAAAGGGCTGCTGCATGGGTAGAGGACAGAAGGTTTGAACAAAAAACTTGTTTCCCGATTTTATGATGAACTCAAAGAAAGAGCTGAAACAGTGGAAACAGCGTACTCGATGCGGAGTCGCGTGTTTTTTGTTTTTTTTTTTTTGCAGAGGAGTCGCCCTATTACACCTTCCGGTCACGTCGTAATCGCAGAAGGAACCGAAGCAAATGAGGAAAAGTGGGTTCGAGAGATAACATGGCCCGTGAGGTACGAAGAAGCGTGCAACCGAGGGAAACGAAATCAATGAGAAGGCTCCGAGAACATCACCGATGTAGGTATAACAGCAAGATAAAAATAGTAAATAAAACCGATCACTTCGCTCGGAGTCAAAGAATCGTGCTTCTTGGGGAAAAGCAAAACAAAAGGGAACGTGTGTTCTTCTAGTTGGTACAGTTCTCCTTTTCGAACAAGCCATTGACGTCTTCATTCCTTCATGATTCATTAGTCTATTTCTCGTGCATCTTTTGTTCTCTGTATTACCATATTTCTTTTTCTGCTCCCTGCATCACTCTTTAGCAATACCCCATCAGTCTACGTTTCTTTGTTTCCACCGTTGAGAGCATTCCATTTTCTTGCATCTCGTGGTGAAAGTTAATCGCTTGGCTACCTGTGCGTTCTCTGGTTGCTATGGAAACCTGTTGTACTTATATTTGAAGTATGTTGATGAAGCACTGTGGCAAAGATTCTGCTGAAACAGATTGAGGAGGTGATACTGATGCGACTCTCTGATGACGTTAGCTAAGCTCTGTACGGAGGAAGCAAACAGAAAGGGAGAAAACAGAGGTTAACCAGAAAAATTTCCGGTTGGCTAGCCTACACATGGGGATTAGGGAAGGGGAATAGACAGATGAGAAAGAGAGAGGAGAGAAGAGAAAGAAAATAAAAAGAGAGAGAGAGACAGTAAATTTACTGCAGCGTGTAAAACTCCACCGCAATTCACAGGCGTTCACACAAAATAGTCGTCCTCAAAAAGCACAACGGGCCTTGTGGGCTGTGGAGATATGCGGACGGTGCGCCTCCGTGGTGGTCTTGTGGCTAGGGTACTCGGATGCTGGCCTGCAGGTCGTGGGATTGAATCCCAGCTGTGGCGGCTACATTTCCGATGGAAGCCGGAAATGTTGTAGGTCCGTATGCTCAGATTTGGGTGCACGTTAAAGAACCCCAGGTGGTCAAAGTTGGTCTTCCAGAACTGGATGACGTAGTCGAGCTGTCCGTGTAGATGTGCACGTGGTTACTATAGTTATGGTCCCGTACTAATAAACTCAATTGTTTTAGGTCATGTGTCGGTAGGTCTGGATTTTTCCGTACACCTGGGATCATTAGGTGAACTCGCGGCCGGCTCAAGTCCCGCAGAGGAAGCAGTTACTTGTATGCGGGCGCAGTAAATGATAGGTGGTGCTTGCAGACAGTGGTGCCGTATGTCGTGCGAGGCCTTTGAGCAGCGACGCTTACCAAGCAGCGGAAAGGGGTCCTGGCATACACCTGAGATACATACACATTGTCTCGATAATATTGTGTCTTGTTTGAGTAATCTTGAGCGAAGGCAATGGTTTCAGCCGTTGAAGCACCGCGGGGTAAACGAAGGCATATTTTAAGAGCTTGGGCTTGAACGCTCTTGATTGTATTCAGTTAGTCTAGCAGGAGTTAGATATTGAAGGTGAGCTGTACCACAGAAATTCAATGAACAACACCCTGTACAATTGTAGCACAGATAGCATAGGCACTCCCCATTTCCTTCCTGCAAGGGATATGAACGTCACATGGGGTGATCAGCCGCTTCTGCACATAGTTCACATGCAGAGTCCACGATAGGTTTCCATCTATTACAAGTCCTTTATGATTCTTAGAAGCATGTGGCTTCTGCTGAACTATATATGCTCTTCATTAATTGATATGCCGTATTCAGACATTGGCTTGTTATTTCAGCACATTTTCCGCGGGACACCTCGAGACCTGGTTTTCAGTGCTTTAACCTAAAGACCCGATTCGCGAAATCTTACCATTCCTGAAGGTGTCAGTTCAGTTAAGCAAACATTGTGCTGGGAATTTATAGACTGCGTTCGCTCTTCGAAACGCAACTGATTCTAGCAACATGAGAGTTTCAACAACATGCCTTTCTCTCCAAGTATGCGAACTTACAGTTTGTTAACTCCATTGTTCTCTCGTAAATCACAACTGTAATTGCTGATGAAAACCAGCAGGCAATGAAACTGAAGAAAGATCGTCAGCAGCATCATCATCATCATAATCATCATCATTATTATCATCAGCCTAAATACGACCACTGCAGGGAAAATGTCTATCCGATGTTCCATGAATCAATCCGGCAGGCTTCACTTTAAGGTCACATGCCACCTTCTTCACAGTTTACGAGTACGTAAACAAAACGAGATTTGCAGTGGATGGAAAATTGAATATGAAGCAATGAGACTCTGCTTACAGCGGTCTGCCTTCGGTTTCCGGCTTCACAGGACTCAAAGCGGGAAGTAAATAGTTTTAGGGATGAAACTCCAGGTTTGTCCATTGACGTTGTGTGCCATAGCCACCGCTGATAATGACAATGACGATGAAGAACAAGTGCGTTCCAGACCACGCATGCTCTTTCTGCCATCACGGCACGGCACATGCAAGGTACCTATTATACTCCATGAATATGTTGATGATGCTTATGACGATGATGATCACGCAGAACGACTGACCTGTGCAGTAGATGACGTCTCGATATGCTCTACGATGTATTTCGTACGACTGGAAAAAACCAACCACCACCAGATTGATATTTTGGGGTTTAATGCCCCTAAACCACCATATAGTTATATGAGACGCTTCAGTGGTAGGCTTAGAAAATTTCGACCGCCTGGGGTTGTTTAACGTGCAGCCAAATCTGAGCACACAGGCCTACAGCACTTTCTCCTCCATCGAAAATGCAGCCGCCACAGCCGGGATTCAATCCCGCGACTTGCGAGTCAGCAGCCGAGTACCTAAGCCAGTAGCCCACCGCGGTGGGCCAACAACCACCAGTGGAACGTGCACAGACCTCGTCTTTGCTAACTTCAGGCATGACTCAAAGCAATAAATATGGCAAAATTAAATTCACAACTCCAAACAACATATCGCGAATAACCAATGAACAATCTATGTAACTGTACAATGCTCTATCACACACTTGCATGCGTGAGTGGTCAATGTCACGGGGGCTTTATGGTAGCACCAAACGATTCTACTGCTTCGCCCACTCATAGATATGCCGGGTTTTATTGTTTGCATCCTACATTAAGGGTACTTATTCTTCATTATTGTTAACCTGCATTACCATACTCTGACACACTGAAGAGTGGTCTAAAAAGTGCCACAGAACAAAGATAATACTATCTTGCCTTCCCCCCTCCCCCTAACCACCTTTAGGTTACTTGCTGCTGTTCGAACGTCGGCGCTCATGACAACCTCTCTGCCGAGTTTAAACAAAATTTATCCTCGCTTATCATGTACTACACTCAGTCACTTCACTCTGGTAAACTTTCATTCAGTTCCCTCTCTCTATTCCTGTCAAATTTTTTCTCACTTCATGGCGGTGATCAATCACTGGGATGTGAGAACGTGGTGCATGCTCAGTCATGCATGGAGAGCTACCCGTCTGACCTGGTGACAGGTGCGCCGACGCGCTCTTGGCGCCTGGGTTTTCGCAGGTGGCCCTATACGACGGCCCACGGAGCACGCTTTTGTCCCAAGCCAAAAAGATCAAACAGAACGCATTGTGCGCCACGTCAAAATACAACGCCACTTGCTCTTCGAAGGTGAAGAATGGAGGCGAAGTTCTGGCAGAGGACAAAAGACCTGACTGCCCTCGGAAGCTGGCTTCTAAGAGAACAGCCATGAATACCAAATGACTTTGCCTGCAACATCTTTTTTCTTGATGGTTTATCGTATCGCATCGCATCGCTTGGACAAAGGTGCCGTCAACCTGAAATTATGCTCTGTACTTCGGCCTTAACTCAACCGATCAATGTTGAGCTGAGATATGAAAACTTTGATCTTTACAATTTAATTTGGTATGTCATCGCTTAAAAACCAAGAGCGCAAAACACCGATTACGTTCATGACCATGACATAGCCTTGGGTCTAAAGGTGATTTAAATATTTGGTGGTGAAGCAAGAAAACTCTTCTGACCTTTGTGAAGGCTCGTACAAACACACCTAAATAACATCCACAGTGTCACAACGTTTCGGTTCACTTTAGTGTAAATGCCGCCAATGCGCAGTCGTTAAGGTTCTGGACTGGTGACCTGAATGTCGCTGGTTCGATTCTCGCCATTATGGTTGCATTTTGAAGGACGCAAAATGCTGGAAAACCATGCATTTTGCGACGTCAGGGCACTTTAAGAAGCACCAGTTGGGCGAAATTGCCGAATACTTCCACAGCTGCATGCATTATACTAATACCGTGGTTTTTATTCGTAAAACTTCAGATATTATTGTTACTCGTGTAACATTATACCATCATTTTATTGAAAGAGTGACGATGTATGGCATGGTTGTACTTGAGCAAGCAAAACTCGTCATACAGTGAGGTAAAATAGAGAACATGTGAATATAGGTGCCTAGAAGTTCACTTTGACAAATTTCTGTAACGACGCATCAGCACTGGTACCAGCAACCGACCACAACTAACACACACTTAGCCAGACGTTGCGCAAGAGTTCGCTGCACTTGCTAATTTACCAGACAACCTGACTGAAATCATTTTTTGCTGTAATATAGTTCAAAATAACACCACAACTTCGCTGTAAAACGTGGAGGCATCAGAACCTCCATGATTAGGCGATGTCTTGAAGCGCACACAGATATGTTCTTTTGGTGCATGATGCGGTCCCGCATAGGATCGATTACAGGCGCCACAATTTGTTTATGACGCATTTATTTAGTACTTGGAGTTCGCGCTTGGTGCCTCATCTAGAGATGGCGCTTCTGCTGCCACCAAGCCAAAATAACAGTTATCTGAAATCTCCCAAGAAAACAAACAGGAAGAAAGTGATAACTCAATCTCGCTCTCTCTCCTCGCCTCCATTTACTCCACTCACTTCGTTACGCGGGGAGCACAAAAGCAACAAAAGACAAGAAGCGGGAACTAACGCCACGCCACTCAGCGAAAACCAGCGGCAGTATAAGAATATCAAAGGCTAAATTCATGGAATATGCACGCTTGGCTGAGCGATGCTTGCTTTACTTTCGTTAGCGCATCCCGGCTTCCGCCCGTCTTCTGTGCCCTGCTGGGATGACGCTCAATAATTCAAAACAAGCTTCCGGGGGATCCGGCTGCCTTAGATAACGCGAGCCCGATCCCCCGACCGAAGCTCCCGCGCCATATACGCTGGGGAACAGTAAGCGAAGGGGAAGACGAACTCCTCGGCGTTCCAGTCTTGGCGCAAGCGCAAAGTCGACGTCTAATTAGCCCCGAACAGCCCCCTCTTTTCTCCCATCTTTCTAAGTAGAATGAAACAAAGGGAGAACAAAATCAAAGCGCGACCGATACGTGCAAGCAAGTTGCGTCTTTGTTTCCGACGTCGGGAAGATACTGTAGAAATAATATGCGTGCGAAAAGCTGCTGAAGCGAAGCTACGAAATGAAGCTCACGCCGACTCGTGGAGGCGACGCGTCTCTTACACAGACGCTCACTACTTTTTTACTGAGGTCGGGCTGACACTAATCGCGTTGACAGTCAGACTACAACGTAACTCTAGGTAACACTTCCTTCGCTTCTTACCTTGCCCTTGCGAGATTTACTATACGTGTGATCTTTTATTTTTCTTCAGCTCCAGCTTTGTCGGTCCCCTTTCCATCGTTGGTCTCGCTTTTCTTCCTCTTCGCACACTTGTACCGTGTTTCTCATTCTCGTTGTCTAATTTGAGTACGCTGACGGTTTTAAACGCGTAAAGCTATCTTTTGTAACCATTCTCGTAAATTCTATGGTTAGTTCTCGGGGACTTGGCTTCCAGTGTGGTGTTGTGCTTATGGCGGGGTCGACTTCAAATTTCTATAGGTATCAGGATCGAATTGCAACCACGGCAACCGCATTTCGATGGACGCGAAATGATAGACGCCCATGTGATCACACTAAATAGGTACATGTTAAAAAATTAACCTCAAGTGGTCCAAATTTCCGCAACCTTCCGATAGGGCGCCCCTCATAATCATATCATGGTTTCGGGACGTTAAACCCCCAACTATTAATACTATCCTCTGAAACAAAAAAAATGCCGTAATAAGACAAGGAGTGGTTCGAACGTTTTAAAGCTGCTTATGTTTTTCTACTTGCCAGTATACAAACAACCACAACGATTGAAACATAAAAAAATTACTACCAACTTTTCTGGCTATACTTCAACAACTCTGGCTGGAGAGAAACGATTTCTTTAGCGGGTAAACGAACGTTCGAACCCAAGTACATTTATACATGGCTGCGAGACAGTCTAGGTCAATAAGATAACAACTGAATGTTTGCTTAGTTGGCGCCTTCTTGGACATTTCACTGCCATTAACACAGACTCAAAAACAAAACTAATAAGCACGAAGATGGTACGTGCTACCCGAGCAATCTGCGTATTTGTTCCTTGTGTGTGTGTGTGTGTGTGTGTGTGTGTGTGTGTGTGTGTGTGTGTGTGTGTGTGTGTGTGTGTGTGTGTGTGTGTGTGTGTGTGTTTATTGGTTTGTTTATTGCTGCGAAATAATGTATCTCATTCAATCAGATACTTCACGCTAGCTGTGCGCAGACGTCGGTCACACGCTATAATAATTTCTAGTGTTGCTTTTCTGAACCCGGGGATACTTCCCTCTGTATTATACCTTACACAATGTTCCCTATTCTTCACCGTTTAAAGACCCACCCGAGACGAATCTCCCTGTCGGCATAAGGACTGCATATAGTCACTGTCATATTTTAAGAGTGCTTTCCGAATGTGCTCCACCCCATTCTTATTCTTCTAGTTACTTCAATCTCGTGGTTCGGCTCTGCGGTTATTACCTGCCCTAAGTAGACATAGTCTTTTACAACTTCAAGTGCACTATTACCTATTTCGAAGCGCTGCTCCTTTCCGAGGTTGTTGTACATTACTTTCGTTTTCTGCAGATTAATTTTAAGACCCACCTTTCTGCTCTCCTTGTCTAACTCCGTAATCATGAGTTGCGATTCGTCCCCTGAGTTACTCAGCAATGCAATGTCACCGGCGAAGCGCTGGTTACTGAGGTATTCTCGATTAACTCTTATCCCTAACTGTTCCCATTCTAGGCTTCTGAAAACCTCCTGTAAGCACGCGGTAAATAGCATTGGGGAGATTGTGTCCCCCAGCCTTGCACCCTTCTTGATTGGTATTCTGTTGCTTTCTTTATGAAGCACTATGGTAGCAGTTGATCTCCTGTATATTTCTTCCAGAATGTTTATATATACTTCATCTACGCCCTGATTCCGCAGTGTCTGCACGACGGCTGATATTTCTACTGAATCAAACGCCTTCTCGTAATCTATGAAGGCTATGTATAGTGGTTGGTTATACTCTGAGCATTTTTCTATTACCTGACCGATAGTATGAATGTGGTCAATTGTTGAGTAGCCTGTTCGAAATCCTGCTTGTTCCTTTGGTTGATTGAATTCTAATGTTTTCTTTACTCTTTAGCAATTACCTTTGTAAATAGCTTGTATACTCCAGAGAGCAAGCTGATCGCCCTGTAGATTGCCACTATCCCTCAAGAGGAAGGTATATAACAACTGTATCTTGCCGGTACTTAGCTACGAGCAGAAACCTGGAGACTTACAAAGAGGGTTCAGCTTAAATTGAGGACGACGCAGCGAGCAATGGAAAGAAAAATGGTAGGTGTAACCTTAAGAGACAAGAAGAGAGCAGAGTGGATTAGGGGACAAACGGGGGTTAAGGATATCATAGTTGAAATAAAGAAGAGGAAATGGACGTGGGCCGGGCATGTAGCGCGTAGACAGGATAACCGCTGGTCATTAAGGGTAACTAACTGGATTTCCAGAGAAGGGAAGCGGGTTAGGGGGAGACAGAAGGTTAGGTGGGCAGATGAGATTAAGAAGTTTGCGGGTATAAATTGGCAGCAGCAAGCACAGGACCGGGTTAACTGGCGGAACATGGGAGAGGCCTTTGTCCTGCAGTGGACGTAGTCAGGCTGATGATGATGATGATGATAGTCACTGTGTTTCTCAGAGCTGATTAACAGCTCCAAGAAAACTGCTTAGAAACAACCCTATCATCACGCATACGGGAACACTATCATCACTATTTGCTGGTGCCTGTATGTGCCTTGCAGAGTTGAAGACATTTTTCATGCCGGGTGTTGTCATGGTGTAACTAAACTTTCGCGATTTCGTTGTTCCAGTAGATCGCGGTGTACAGGCACGGTCACTTTTTATTCATGCGCTTTTGCAGTAAAATATGAAAAAAAAAATCTTGAGCACATTTGTTGTTGAAGAGTGCGAGAATTCACACGCATGTACTAGATGTATAGGCGTTCGGTTAGCAATTGTGAACGATATCTTTCATAGTGGCTGCGTAACCTGCACATATATTGAAATCATTGGCGACATGCTGTTAAATGAGAAAACGGCATCACAGATATTTTGATATCAATTCATGTTTTGTTAGTTTACTAACATGCTAGTACCGGTATACTTTAACTTGTTTCACGTATATCTTTTTTTTCTGTTCACAGCATCATAAGGGTACATACGTAATACACACCGAAAAAAAGAACCAGAAACTTAAAAACAACGAACTTTCAGGATGTGTTCATTCTTCAGAAAAATCTCACTAATTACTCAAAGAAAAACTTTTAATTGGTTAAAACGAAGTATCTTTCTTTCAGGACGGAACCTTTATTTTAACGTCCAAGTTCATCGTGCAGAATGTAATCAATTACGCTAGTTCCCGAGTTAGCTTCCGACACGCTGAGTTTGCGTTTTCTTATCCTTTTATACAATCGCGATATACTTGTAGGGCGGCAACGTATACTCAAATAAGCACAAGTCACTTCCCTGTTAGGTTGAAACTAATAGTCAGCACTGCTATGTTAGAATCGAAGATCCCGTAACTATTATGTAAGCAAGAACGTCTCTAGAGACTAGATACTTTCATGGGGCCTTCAAGACTACTAGTTCCCTTATCCTCTTTCTCTAAGGAACTGTTCTTGCGAATAGTTTGTTTCTTCTAAAAGCGGTCTCACATAAGTGACAGCGAACACTTTGTCTAGCGCGCTGAAGGTTCCTATACCTCCACGTTAGACAACTGTAAGTAAAACATGAAGCATGTGTCAGTAAAAAAAATACGTGTGGCCGAACCATTTACCACACACAGGGCGTCTTTGTATGGTAATTTACTAGACACAGATTTTTTATGGTAGTGGGGCCATTCGGCATGTCTCATATTAAATTAAAATTACTGAAGCACTTAAGGCACTACGATTTGAAGCTGGACACGTCTCAGCAGTGAAATATAGGCTTTTAAAGCTGCTCCAGTTTTCTATGTGAAAGCAATATTTAATATT
The DNA here is from genome assembly GCA_013436015.1 of Rhipicephalus annulatus. NCBI lineage: Eukaryota > Metazoa > Arthropoda > Arachnida > Ixodida > Ixodidae > Rhipicephalus > Rhipicephalus annulatus. Next base: position 92,357 of record WOVY01011788.1, read on the forward strand.
CCTTTTAATGATGGATAATAAACAAGATTTCGAGCAATCGCTTTCACTAGGCGATTTTTTAAAATCAATTAATCGCGCAATGTCTCGGTAACGTTATCGCGACTATATATCTCCTCCCATTAAACCAGACAGTGAGCGCCCCGAAACCTCCGCCGTTAAGCGAAAGTGCTCCGCGCGCTGTAAGAACTGAACGTATAAATTACAACTCGCCACAGCTCGCTCGTACTGTTTCTTTCTCCGCGCGCACGTTGAACCCGAGGCGTAATCCCCGAGGCTGCGTCTCGACACCATGGAACGCTGCCTGCCTCCAGTCGCATAGATAGAAGGCGCGTGCCGGGACCGTTTCGTTTTCCGCCTGCCTGACTACGGACGACGGCGCGGGAAAAGTCTGGCTCGTTTGGCTGGAATGCGCGCCCGTAATTACGCGCGAATGCCTGGATAGCCTCCAGGCGGCCGTAGCGTGGCCATATAAAGTATTCCAGGGAGGGAAGGGAAGGAGAGGAGAAGTGTACGTGGGCTCGAAGCGGTCGTAGAGGGAGGAGAAGCTCGCCCGCTCCCTTTTTCTATCCTGTACCAACTATACGCTTCGAAAAGTTGTGATGCCGTGCTATACTGGAAAGCGGCGCTTCCGTTACTCCATACCGGGCTTAGCTGATCGCGGCGCACCGCGCTGCGCGCTATATAGCGGTGCAGGGTGCCGTTGCGGGAGTTGCAGTGAAGCGGGTAGGGATCTTCGCCATCGCCGTCCCTGTGCCACCGTAACGGCGAGAACGTTCAACGATGACTCACCAGTAATTAGGCACACCGTGCCGATATAAGTGGGCTGGACGTGCGACGTAAACATCGCCTTGTGTTGCAGCTTGCTGCGACTTTCCGTACCTTTCAGGGCCCCTCCCCCAACCCTACCCCCAACTTTCTTCTGTTGGCGCGAATTATAATTTATACAAGTTCTCGATTTGATGATTTATCACGTGGAACTTCATGTCGACGCCGTTAACGAGAGGACCTTTATGAAAAGGAGACGGGCTAAAGTTTGACAGAGGCACCAAATTGGTTGGCTACCTGTTTTGAGGGGAAGGTGTTGAATGATAGAATGAAAAAAAAAAACGAAATAGTAAAGAAACAAAATGTCATAATGCCTACAATATTGCGGGCAAGGACTTTAGGTAAGCCTTTTCCGAAAGTAATTAAATTACCCTCTTCAGACGGCAGGAAGAAACAAGAAGAGGAAAGGCAGGGAGGTCAACCAGATGAACGTATGGTTTGACCTTTTTCAGGTTGGCATAAGTGTTATGGAGCCCAAAGATTTTTCCATCTGGATTTGTTTGACCATTCGGCCGGCTGAACTGGTTTTGATGAGACCAAGTTCGAAACATATGAAACAAGTATAAAAGACCTACGATATTATAAGATAGTTAGCTGGTTGAAACACTGGGCTGCGCTTTTGTGTGTGTGTGTGTGTGTGTGTGTGTGTATCAAAGGCTGTATTTGGCACTACGAAAGCCACTTATCACTACAAGTCACAGTGACCTTTCCGTCTAATTATCTGGTCGCTACACCTTTAGGAGTATCCTTAGACAGCGAAAAAAAATCAACAGAGCTGTATTCGTCTCTATCATGCTCCAGCAGAAATTTCTGCTGTTGTGTCTAACAAATTCACGCAAACTCGTGCCATGCCCAACTCACCACAATTCAATGTTTAATTTTCAATGTTTAACTCACATTTCTCCTCTGGATTAAGATTCATGTGTGAACCGGGATTAAAACGCCTTTGCTATACCAGGCTAGAGAGTGACGCATTATGTTCACTCGTGTTTCCTTTCATACATTATGCTCCATCGTCATTGTAGCAGAACTCGTTATCTATTTTCACTCTGCTGAGCACCATTTCGTGTCAAATTAGAAATTTACATAAACCTGTTTTCATGTTTTTTTATGTTCGAAGCTCAGCACATATTCAAGTTTGCCTGAAGCGGACATTCAATTACGAAACCGGTCATAAATATTGCGCCGCTAGAAAGCTGGTACTCACGGCTTCGTCAATGAGCCATGAGAAAAAAAAAGAATGCAATGCTACGCACCATTTGATTCTTCGAAATCTTGCTTTTCCAACAACTCCAACAAAAAAAGAAAGAAAAGAAGAAGGGAGCACAATAAACAAACCGGCAACACACTCGATCGAAACTTTATTCCCCCGTCGACGATTTATCAGCGAAAGCCGCGCTTACTTAAACTCCAAAGAATCCGTGAGTGAGGCTTGCATCGAACAGAAACATGTATACAAGCGAACTCCAGGGATGCGAGTTGCGTGCAATCAAAGCGATCCAGAACTGCGAATTCTCCTCATCGAGCCGGAAACTCTGCGATACTTCGCTAAAGAAGCCTCGGATGAACGCAGACAGAGGACTAGTAAACACTCCGCATTCTTTTTTGTGACTCGTCAGTGTCGCGCAGTACTAGTGGCCTGGGATTATGGTGGGGGGTTACGGACTGAGTGTCGCTGTTGTGCTATGGAAATGACAAGGACTCGATATTAAGTCGACTTCACGCGACACATCGGGCTTGCGAGAAAAAGAAGAGCTCAGGCAGCTCTACGAGAGGCACAGATGTGAGGAACGCTTGGGATTGTTCTTGACAGTTCTTTTGGCTTTTTAGTGACACCTCGATGACGGCGCGGGAAACCTCGATGACGCTGATGTCCGTGTATGTGGAAGTGAGCGAAATAAGTGACACGTAGAAACTCCTGGACTGAACAATGACGAATTGGCTTAAAGAAACTTTTAAACCCAAAGTGTTGCAAAAGGAACCTTTGATCAATTGGCAAGGGCACTTTCACTTTTATCTCAATGTATTCCATGCTCTGTCTTCTACACATTCGAATAATGCAACAAACACAGATAGGGACACCACACATGTAACACTGCGTGTGTATGTGTGTGCGTGTGTGTGAGTGTGTGTGTGTCTGTGAGTGTGTTGTGTGTGTGTGTGTGTGTGTGCTTGAGTACTTGTATGTGTGCACGCACAAATCGAATGAAATTCAAAACAATTACGAAATCACGGACAACTCAGTGTTGTATGTCGTCCTTTTATTGGTGAAGCACCCCAGGGTCTCGACTTGTCCGCATGTCATGTCGTCGTCATGATCTCGGCTTGTCACCCGCCGTCGTCCCGGGTCATTATAAATTGGGCATGCGCCACAAAAATAGGGCAAATACCAGTCCTCACCACGGTGCCACCTGTCCATTATATGCACATTATGGCTTAAATGCCATCATAAATTGGGTATGCGCCACGAAAAATGACAAACACCACTGCTTGCCAACTGTCCATACTATGCATATTACGAGTTAAATGTTCGTCTCTACCACGTAAATCATCAGGTTTGACTTATCAGTGTTGACAAAAATATACCAAGGCGCTGAAGTTCCTCATTCAAAACCAGAAACAGACGTCCATCTCTAGATACGGCTAAGCCATTTATTTGAAACACCATTTACTGAAACACACCTGCAAAGTTTACTTGTGGCCAGTCGTTAGTCGATTGGCCACGAGTAAACCATAAGTTACTAAACGTTTGGTTGTGAGAAACACCAGCACACACTGCGTGCTTAACCCTTCCTAGGTTTCCCGTTTGTGGAGTGAAAATACCTTTTCTTTTTCATTGCTTAGTGTTTCCTCTTAATTTAATTGTAATTTCTTTATCTATCTTGTAAGAACTGGTCACGTTTCTAGCATTGAGTTGCTGATGTGCAAACAGGAAATAATAAATTGCAATGAACTAAACGGGCCATCTAACGCTTGAAAATATCGATGCTGGCTTCATCACTCGTAGAGGCGCTCGCCAGAACTATTGCGAGTGAAAATGACAACAGAAGGTGCAGATCTGTGATTGGATAAATGTAACGTGAATTTTCATCCCGGCATTGCATCAAAATAGGAATTACTAATGCATTTATGTTTTTCGCACGTCTGTCTGTCCGTCCACCCGCCCGTGCGTCTGTCCGGCCATCCATTCGTTCGTTCGTTCGTTCGTTCGTTCGTTCGTTCGTTCGTTCGTTCGTTCGTTCGTTCGTTCGTCTGTCTGTCTGTCTGTCTGTCTGTCTGTCTGTCTGTCTGTCTGTCTGTCTGTCTGTCTGTCTGTCTGTCTGTCTGTCTGTCTGTCTGTCTGTCTGTCTGTCTGTCTGTCTGTCTGTCTGTCCGTGCGTCCATCCGGACGGACGGGTGCTTCGCCCCACTCATCATCATTCACTCCGTGGATATGCTGTGATTTTTTTTTCTGCGTTGGCAGATCTGGTCCCTTGTGTGGGGACGAACCCATAACCTACATTTCAAACGCACTATTACAAGTATTTCCTTCATCTTTTAGTCGCTTGCTTAAAGGATGCAATAAAAACATAATTTTCGTTTTGCAAATACATTTCATTGTTCAAATACAAGTAAACATACTTCGTAGAGGCAGCCAAAATATGAAATGTAACGGGATCTAGCGTAGGGCCTTTTTACGATGTTTTAACCTATGTGCATTCATCAACTTAAGACTTCATCTGTAGGCGTAAACCATGCGCAGTTCCAGGAGGCGTAGTCAGACCTACGGGACGTCTTTATGCTCTCCCATAGTAGAGTACCTAGTACTCTAAATCGTGAACAACGTTCTTTAAACACACCGATGGGCCTCAAAAAGTGTAAGGCTACCGGGTCAGCTTTATGCACTCCCATTGTAGAATACCAAATACCATCTATCGTTAACAATTTTTTAAACACGCAGGTAATCGGACGCTACATATGGGCGTGCGATAATTCGGTTCGGTGTTGCAAGAATCTGCTCTAGAAAAATGCACCACTGTCTTCACGCACTTGAGTAGGGACTGGAGAATAATGCCACCTCCCGGAATTTAACCCGAAGAACACTATAAGAGAACTTGCTCGTATCACATATGCCTATTCGCAACGCACCGGCTGCCCATTTATGCTAGTTCAGCTCAGTGGGCTTGCGATATTTAAAGGGGACAAATCAGTAGAGCCTGTGGCATAATGATATAAATAAAAATCTTGGAGGAGGTGTGAGCTTCGCCTTCAAGAGTAGAACACAATAGCGTGTTTGGGGCGCTAGCGCAAACCAAGTTAAAGTGCTAGCCATAGCCAACGTTACTATAGATCCTAGTAACGTTGAGCCGTAGCTGTGGTCCTCGGTGGATGCACCCATGCAGCAAGGAAACTGACGCCCGTGGGCGTAACATGGACCGTTGCAAACTAACCTTGATTGTCTACTGCAAGTACCGCTGCGAAATCCCACTTCGCCGCAATTCTTTGTTTTGCTAATCAGCGAAAGGTGCACTACACTTCCGAAAGGCAAGACGCGAACTCACACACAACAGCTCAATTTATTGATGCCTTTGCTGGTGCTAATTATTAACTATGTCTACATGCTCTGTAATGGGTGAGTCCATAAAACGCTGACTCACAGCGCAATTAACATGTTTTGAGACATGGCGCGATTCTGTGCTTCGGCCACGCAGTATTACATGCGTTAAGCAGGATCCCCCCACTTCACAACATTCATATACTGCTTCTCTTTTTTTCGCAGCAGTTTCAAAGAATGTCGCTGTTCTGTGGTAGAACAGCTGATTCACATGCAGAAGACCTGGCTTCAATTCATATTGAAACGAAAGGTATTGTCTATTTTATTTGCAGGCTTCCCGATTTCTCACTAATACACAACGCACTCTTTTCGCACACAAACAACGATGCCGACACGGACGCCTACGCTGACACCCAAGTTTCTGTGAAACGAGCTCTTTAACGCTATCGAGTGAGCCCATATTTTCACGCTTTCGACAGAACAAATAAATGATACCCATTCACTACACGTACACTAAAAATGTGGGGGCAAAGTATTGGCACGTGTCAAGCTCGAAAAGTGTAAAGACTCTCGTAAAGATGTTTGAAAAAGGAATAGGGTAATTCAAGAGCGGCGTTGATTCCCCGCACACTCTACAGTTGAGAGGTAGAGAATGAAAAATAGGCAGCGATTGGTAAAGTGGTATGGCAGAGAATGATAAAACGCATTACACCCATACCCCCAGCAGTGCATATGTGCGATCGAGAGCAGCGAGAAGCGAGATCGAGCGTGGAAATTGAGAAGCGATGCGTGCCGTCGCGTGTCAAACTAGCTACTGCTATATCTCCGCGCGTCTGGCAACAATTTAGCGTGAGTCTAACCCTCATGCCCTCTGGTAAGAAGGCAGGAGAATGCGCACGCCATTTCACGCGCAACTAAACACTGAATATTGCGGCTCCTCAAAAACAAAATAAAAAATGAAACCTGAACAGTATGTGAAGGTGACAAAGGTGGCGTTTGATAGAGGTGTGTGCGCACAAACCTCCCTGTGTGCGTTTTTCTTTACAATGTGCACCTACGCATCTTTCGAAAAGGTGGCTTGCAATTTTTCTCAATAGTTTCTTAGCTCTTTGTTGTTGTTGTTGTTGTTGTTGCTGTTGTTGTTGTTGTCGTCGTTGTTGTCGTCGTCGTCATCGTCGTCGTCGTTGTTGTTGTTGTTGTCGTTGTTGTTGTTGTTGCTGTTGTTGTTGTTGTTGTTCGGCATTCAACTCCAGCTTACCTGCTCAGATGTATATTCCCTAAGAAGAAGATAAATCGCTATTTAGCTGAGCTTTCCAATCAGGTAAATCTATCGATAAAGCGAGAGAGTGTTTCCAGTTCGTGGCTGCCCCTGCTGATTCCTGGTGTACACTAAACGAGGTTCGTCTAGGTTCGTTGCGAAGTTCTCACAGATAAAAGTGCTAAGACTTTCTTCCTCCTATGTCCTATAAGGCCCGTGCCTGCGAGGTAAAAACAGAGGGCAGAAACTAAGTTAACTTTATTCAATTTAGAGAGGTCACAGCGCTTAAATTTGATAGAAGATACGAGCCTCCTACAGCCTCTTCAATCAAACATTGTCAGCCTATCTAATACCTCTCGGAATATAAACATAGATAAATTTAATTCATTTTTAGAATGTGTTATTTTCACGTGTTTATGCGAATTGTGGAAAGAACACCGACAAAATGTGCGCAATCACACAAACGGCGGCCCCGCCGCGGTGGTCTAGTGGCTAAGGTACTCGGCTGCTGACCCGCAGGTCATGGGTTCGAATCCCGACTGCGGCGGCTGCATTTCCGATGGAGGAAGAAATGTTGTAGGCCCGTGTACTCAGATTTGGGTGCACGTTAAAGAACACCAGTTGGTCAGAATTTCCGGAGTCCTCCACTACGGCGTCTCTCATAATCAAATGGTGGTTTTGGGACGTTAAACCCCACAAATCATCATCATCATCATCACACAAACGGCGTGACTCCTAATCATATTATATCACGTTTTCTTATTCCTCGCAAGTGCGCACAAAAGACCATTCCACAAGTATTGTTCAATGTGCATTCTGACTTTTATTTTGCTACTATGCAAGTCTCATTGTAACAGCCGTCGGATTCAGTCGCGCAGTTAAACCCTAAGAAACACGTGGCGTTTGCATAAATGCGTTCCCGCCATCATAAGAGTTTCTTATTGACTGACGACGGCTGGAGCTGTGGCCTCAGTGTCACAATTTTGCTGCACAAGGTGTTCAAAACGATCTGTACCACGCTAACAGTATTGCGAGATTGTATAGTAGATGAACAGGTCGGGAAAAAGAGTACTATGTTATCACTTTTTTCTGAAACTCAAAGGACTTTTATTTTGTGTCTTAGTTCCTTCCACGCTTTCAAGCAACCACACCCAAGCGCTCGTTTCGTTTCGCTTAGGTACTTCATTTGATTCTTGATCTTATCTTCAAAGGTCAGCATTACAGTCCGACATTGCGTCATCATTTTTGCGCGTGACTGATTGCATTTCGTTTGCCCCAACTTTCTTGAGCCATATGAAGTTCGTCTTTTTCTGCATCGACGTAATTTTCTTTGCAGAGCATAACGCGCTTCTCTGCACAACGCACCAGCTGTGAGGTCTGTCCCCTTCCTGGCATTCGAGAACTTCGCCGACTGCGTTATGAAGTGCGGCAGCCAGTGTAACCACCAGCTGGCCGCTCTGCGCAACTCCAACCGCGGCACATAGCACGTCTGTCGTATGGCCTCCAAAGTAAACCCGTTACGGAGTCCATATTTGTTTAGATGCAGTAGTTTTGCTGTCATTGTTACTGCTGGTGCCATTTATGCGTCTCAAGTTTGCGTTCCCGATACTCCTGGCACGCGTTGCACCAGAGTTCGTCTTCGAAGGAGGCGCCAAGTTTTCCTATAACGGGATTGAGTTGACTTTACTGCGCATCGACCGCCGTCCATCGATGTGGGAACTCGTAATTCGGTCAGCCTGTTCGTCGCGCGCCAGCCGGTGGTTCTCGGTCTTACGACCATGCCATGTTGCGTGGAAAGACTCTGTTTACCGTAGTGGTACAAAGCGGATCGCTTAGTTGTAAGTTCTCTACACGGACTGTGTATCTTTTTGCCTTATGTAAGGTAGAATGTATGAAAAACTTGCGATCTCGAAACCATGATGTCACTGTTTTGGTTGCTGAAAGTTGAAATAAAGAAGATACTTTTTTATTCATGTGCAACGGAGCTTGAAAGAAATATTAGGATAATAAAACAGAAGTACACTATAGTACTTGTGGCAGAGACTACTATGGTGTATTAGTACGTTTACTTACCTGTGTTTCGTGTTTATGCATGAGCTGTGAGGAAGCTTTATAACTTGCACTATGCCAGGTGGCATCGGAGTACTGGCGAAGAGAGACCACGAATTATTAAGAACGAAAAAAAGGTGTACCGTACACTTACAAGAAACCATGGTTTAATTGCAGAAGGCCATGGTTCCTTGTTACGTGTGCAATAAGCGAAGTCTGTGTCCGATTGATTGTAGCTAAAAATATATAATCAAACCTGTAGAGCAGTCTGGTGTCAAGCTCACATGAGCTAGTGGGCCGTAGTAACAAACTGTAGTCTCCTGCAAGTGGCCGACACAATCAAGATTGTTTTGATTCAAAGAGTTTGGGGGACAGCATGTCGGCTAACATTGCCATTTTAAAGAAGGTCGCATATGTCAAATATATGTCACATATGTGGGACATTTCTTAGAAGTAATCGACAATAGGGTTTGAGGAACTTATCTATACCAGTCCCCAGGGTGACAGAAATCTTGATCTCCGATTCGGAGATCAAGTTTTTGTTCCACAATTACGTTTCAACTACTGACGACCACTCGGGGTACCTAGAAAAATTCTTGAATTCAATTGCGTCTGTATAGCTCATGAATATGCTTATGAAGAACATTTTAAAGTATATGGGACGAGAACGGTTATGTGCAGGCAAAATCATTTGTGAGAGATTACCGGGCCTTATGCAGCCCACTGACCTTCGTCGAACGCTGCATGCGGCCCACGGGCTGCGTTTTTTTTTTTTGCGTGCTGCACAGAACTAAGAGACGCAGACCAAGAAAGAGAACAGAGGGGAAATGTTCGTGCATGTGCGGCACTTACGTGAAACAGGAAGACAACAGCAACATGCAGACACGAAAGATACTGTTACGATAAAAACCGCGGTCAGAAACCAACATGGAAATGAATCAAATTGCAGTATTACAACTAGCCCAGCAAACTGCTCTAAGCACGTATAAGCGCGTTGTCCTGTATTCACGTTCTTTGTCCCTGTTCACTTCAGTGCAGTTCCAGTTTCCCTATGTGTGACCGCCAACAAACCCACCTACACATATTTTCAAACTAAATGTAAAGTGATGGATGCGCAAAGATATTCTGAGTCAGATATCCAAGTAAAGGAAATGAGGCTAAAGCGTGCGTATAAAGTGAACAAGCCAAAAGCTTTATTTGATGCAAATTGAAGATAAATAATTATGTTTGCTGAATAGAAGTAATTGAGTTTGTAACTGCGAAAAATAATGTTAGAGTGGACGAGAAAGAAAAACCTCCCGATTAAGACAGCTGCCGCCAACTTTGTGCTGGGAGCTGCCGCTTGCAATGTAACGCCGTCCAATCACAGCTGGCTCGCGTAGTGCGAATTTCGTACGCGCGAGTGGCTGGCAGATAACGATACCTCGCAATGTTTGTGCCACGAGGTTTTTCCAGAGAGAGCTCTGCCTGCTTGCGCGTGTTTGCTGTGCTGTCTAGTGCCAGCCACGGTTCGTTCCGTTCCGTTTCGGTAATCGGAAGCGACGCTATACCTGCATCTCGGGAGATAAGCGTCTCACAGCTGGCCGGTGTGCTTATCGCGCAGTGCCCAGAGAGGGTGCTGAATGAATGAGTTCGTTCCAAGGATGCATTCATAAATGCACGCACCTCTCAGTGCGCTCTCCAAGGAGCTAAGTCACCGTAGACATCCATCACGTGTTTGTGCGGTGCATCTTAGCGTAAAGGCGTGCGCAGCCTAGAAACAGGAGCTTAGCCTAAGACTGTCCAGCAAAGCGGCAGCGAGGTGTAAGTACCAAACATCTAGCGTATATATAAATACCTCAGAATTTAAACATTCTGTGAAACTGCCCTGATGTATAAATGTGTACGACTAACGACGCGAACGGAAAGTTCGGGCACCAAAGCTGGAAATTTTCTACGGCGCCGTCTTCCCCGAAGCTTAACATGGGAGTGTTATGGTAAATTGTAGTGATTGCCCCGTCATTTCTCTGTAATATTAGGCAATTATTGCAGAAAACATGCTCTTGGTCTTTTCACCAGATGGCGCTTGTCGGGATACGCAGTCATTTGCGTGATCCACATCAGCATGCCATCACTGTATAGCTCGAATACAGTAATGCTACAAAAAAAAATCCCGCCAATTCCACGCTGGTAAACTTATCAATGGTGTGAGCTCGCGAGCATGTGTGATGGAGCATCATTACGATAAATTCTGTTGATTTAGCACTTTACTCACCCCCATCTGATCACGTGACCCGCGTGACGCCGACTCCTCCTCCTCCTCCTCGTCCTCCTCCTCCTCCTCCTCCTCCTCCTCCTCCTCCTCCTCCTACTACTACTACTACTACTACTACTACTACTACTACTACTACTACTACTATGAGGGCGACGATGGCATAGGGCAGCTAAGGCAGCTTTGCTCTAGTAGGGCAGCTGGAGACCGGCTGGATAAGCCCCTGCAACAGACAGCCAGGGGTTGATATATATGAAATGATGTGTTAGTGCATATAGTGACAGTTGAAAAGAAAGGTGTGTGTGTGAACATATTTTCACTGTGTGAACTGCTGCAAGCAATGTGTACATTGGCATGATATTTCAACTGGTTTCAGTGTGCTATTATTTTTTTGTTCATTATTGAGTACCGTTCAGTATTATTCCTTTATGTTTTTTTTTTTCGCTGAAGAACTTACTGGTATGGAGTAGCCGAGGCAAGATGGACCTCAAACTCTCCACAGCAAAACAGTTTAAACAGAACAAAATAGAATAGGGCAGCTGCGGCTTGTCTATAAAGGAAGCTAACCTGATCCTTTTGAAAACGTTGCTACCTGTTGCAAGCAAAAATAAACAAAGAATGACACCCAACGCGCACCGCAAAGCCCAGCCGTATTGCTCGCAGTGTAGTGCAACGTGGAGACCCTTTCAGAAGCCTTTATTAGGCTCCTCTTATGTTTGGCCATAAGCTAAAAAGTGCGAAAGTATGAACGGCAGGACCCTTGAGAACAGTGGATGTTAGAGTGGGCAGGATGATGGGGGTGTTACTGAAAGGAGCTATAGTTGCCGCGGACATGCATTAGCGCCTTTGTTTCCCATTGTATACACGGGAGGTCTCGGCAATGGCATGACGCTGCCTGTACTTGGCGTAAACTAATGACGTCGCCAACACTAAAGGCGGACACGCTTCTTATTTCCCACATTGTCTTTTGGGCTAGCTGAGGCCCACTTGGAACAGCTTGCCTTATGGGCAAACATTGTCTCTTGGGGTCAGGATGCTTTTATATCCGTATTTGTTAGCAATTTAGCCGTATTTTATATCAGTTCGTAGTAGTTAGTGTTTTTATAATCAGAATGATCACACCTACAAGATAATTACTTATATGCATAGATCTCATTGCCCTTCTACCCAGTGCTCCAATATTGTGACTCTACAGTCAGCGATGGTGTTTAAAGAAATGTGTGTTTCATGTGTTCAGACATCATTTGAACACATCAAAGCTACTATGTAAATTGTAGTAAATTAATAGTGGAATACAGGTCGAGTATTATCCGACTACTTTGACAGTAGTGGCGAGATGCCTGTGGGCGCTTTCCAATGAAACATAGGTGTATCGACGCACAGAACCGGCCATGTTTAAACTAATTGGTAATAATTTTTACTATTATTTTCAAAATGATAACCTTGGCAATCGATCTCCGAAATAGAATAAGACTTCACATACTTCACATTTATTGACGGCCATATGTCAAATGCTGCTGTTAAGCCAACCAGGGCGTACGCATCGATCAAAGCGTCATTTATGTTGTTTTATCCTTCTTTTTTGCCATTCCTTTGATGCCTTCTTTTCTTTGTCGTGTATGATTTCATCAAATAACCAAAACACCTTGTCGAAAAAAAAAAACTCGAGTTTGAACATGTATTACGCTTTAAATCATACCTTCTGCGATCACAAGTACGATGTAAGTAGGTGTTATAAAGACGTTCAATGAGCGCACAGACATAAATAGGCTCGCTAAACATGAACGTTGCACGCGATCACACTTTGACATTTGCCGGATTATACTTGCAAGGCGGAATGAAAACATGACTGTGTAGCTCTGAATACTGTTATTCCAGAATTCCAGTTCGAAGAAAATCTTCCGGCCGTATCGTTCAGTTTTAAGCTTCAATGGGGTGGGCAAAACTATTGGCTACAGAACGTCACACTTTTTTTTCTTGTACAACTGCCTTGCCTTCTTTTCCAGAAAAGAAATAGTGTGGACTCCTAATAGGATATTCCGATGCTGTCAGTGCGCATCACGTCAACTAACTCTTCGTCACGCCTCTTTCTATTTGGCTGCCGTGTGTATAGACGAGAAAAAAAAAAACGTGGCGACGCCGATAATGTTCTGCATAACCAGACCTATGTGTCAGGCAAGTTGAACAATAACTGAAATTTCTGATGTCTTCTACATTCTCGTCGAAACACGGAAACACGGAGGCATGGTGTTCGACAAAGCTGTAAGATTGGCTTCCGGGCGTAACACAATAGGCGGAATACTGGGAGGTAAATTGAATGCAGCTGATTCAAGCTCTAACAATGCTGCGGAGACAGTATGCCTCGAAGTGCGCGGTTAGAAAACGCCATACGTTGCATTTAGAAAAGGAAAAAGTGGTAAACATGTGCCTGCCTGTATAGGGAGTCGGGAACGTCTGTGCAAACAGGCGTAGAAAAGCTAGTTGCATACGAGCTATTTTACCAGTGGTAGAGTCATAGTTCGTATCGTTCTGTTGCGTGTATATGCGGCGAACAGCAGTCGCAACCCACGGTAAAAACAGACCTTGTCGATGCGCCGACACTCTTCCTTTTGTTTTCATTTTTTTGTGCTGTTCATCACTGGACCTGCGCTTGCGCCTTGCGGGGCAAACGTGCGGCTCTGCTGGTACACTGCATGCCTTGCTCTTCAGAAAAGATGTTCAACCGAAACATACAATCCTAACATCCGAAAATGAAAATGACGATTTGCAAAGTTTCGTACATAGCTGCGTGACTTGAGCTGTTGTAGTAATTTGTTCTTAGCGCATCGACACACAGTTATATTGCATGTCGGGGTGGCTCGAGCAGTTCCGAAAACCTAGAAGCCTCGGTTAAGCAAAAATGATTATTTTTCATTTGTTCTAAAGGAATCCAGTCGTACGAGTAAATGTTTTATTAGCTTTCACCAGCGTGTCATTGTGACAACCACAACAACGATTTGATTCCTATAAGATTACTTAAACAACTCAACGATGATCGAATGCGTTAACTATATGCTAAATATATTGCTATGTTTGCTATGCTTGCTATATTGCTACGTTTGCTAAATATATTGCTAATAATATTTTAAAGCAAATGGACTTGGCTACGACGTTATGAGAAATTCAATAAAAATATTTATTTCGAAGCATCAGGCAAGTCCATTAGTATAACGACCATTGTATGAAGCTATGCAATATTTCGCTTTAATTTCCTGCAAGTTCACTGAAATTTAGTATCTAGACCCCGAGTGCCATCATCTGGATGAACAAGTGAGATGTTTGCCGCAGATAACTTTTTTCGGACATCAACAAGGTTGTTCTCTCCATCGAACTTTCGTATGCTCACAAACTTAAAGTGGTGAAACTGAATTGAACTTTGTTTGCCCTGAATTCTTACAAGACAAATACTTGCAGCACTTATCCTCAACTTCGGGTTCTAGGCTTGCTCCCTTATTTAGTGCGCCTGTTTCTTGCTCCCCCAAAAAAAGTCCAGTAGTGGTCAACTTGAAGCGAGAGGGAGACCATCGTAGGATCACGCGAGCCGCCTGCGTTTCTGTTTTACAGAAAAGCGAGCATGTACCCTACGCTTATTTCGTCCACTATGTTCCACGTGCATCTGAGCAGTCATGTGTGCAAACTGCCTCTCAAAATTCGCCCCTTTTACCTCACTGGCAAACAGTGCGGTCAACTCCCAAAGCGCACCAGGCATGGAGTTACTCATTTTGGCAACGGCGTACGCCGCATCCGTGAAAACGAACGGTAGTGCTTTTCTACCCAGTCCGTGCTTAGGGTCAGCCATAACAATAAACACCACACCTCCGTATAGTCGTGAGCCTCGATGTTGCCTGCGTACGCTATCACACCGTGTGTAAAGAAGACCCGCAGTAATGCTGTATGCGTACATGGCTACTTGGACGTGATTGCACGCAGTTATAGCGCTAGACGTTAGAGGAACTGCAATTTCGGGCTATACTGTTAGACACCAGAGGGCGACACCCAGCTCCCATTCTTTTTGGTTCTGTCATTATTGTGAGTTGACTTTCCAGCTTAGTTGTATCATGTTTCCTAATTACTGGTTTCGCCTGGAAGTAAATATATAGTAATTAGCCGTAAGCGTTACGCGACGAAACGGCAACGGTGCTTTCTACAAAGAATATGGCGCCCATTTCTGGAATTGGCGATGAATTTTGCGGGCACGTGAACCACGCTTACTGCAGTTAAACTCACGTAAAGTTTTAGAAAGATATGCAGAGTGAGAAGCAAACTAAAATAAATATATAATCAAGTGTAGCATCTACCCAACACTCACCTTGTGGGAGGCATGAAAGTTTAGGGGTATGTGAAATTGCGCGTAAAATTAGTTCACCCGCCAGCTCGGCGCGAAATGAAGCCGGCTGTCGCCTAAATATGCAACCAACTTAATTTGCCGAGAGATCTTGTCGGTCAAGCTTTTTGTTTACTTGAGCTTTTCACTGAGGTAATTATATTGAGGAACTACTACGTGTGTGTGTTTATTCACTACGAGACCGTAGGTAAAAACAAGTGCAGTTTAAGTTAGCTTGAATAAAAGATTTCTGCACACACACGATGTTTACCGAAGTTTTATTAGGAGTGCTCCATTAAAAGAAAAACAACCTTAGTTGCTATAATCCAACAAATTGCTCGAGGGCAAAGTGCTCCCCACCTCCTTCAACACCTATCATGGTGGCCAAGGTGTCATAATGCTCGACGGCTGACGCGAATGTCACGGGATGGAATTCTGGCCCCCGTGGCTGCATTTCAATAGAGGGGAAAAGCTTGACGCCTATGTACGTAAATTTAGGTGCACGTTAAGGAACATCAGACAGTTTAATTTTGCTTAGCCTTCTACTACGGCGTCTCTGATAATCAAAGACGAAAAAAACCAATATCTATTGTATTGCATTTGCTTCCTCAACATCTTTCTATTAGGGGTAGATGGAAGACGAAGACGAAGTGTTGCTGTAGCTGAGTGTTTGCCGTTCATCTTCAGACTTTTCACTTATTTTCGCAGTTATACGGGGAACATAGTTCCCTTTTCGGCGGCGATGGAAGTGGACTCATCTGCACGCCCACCCGATTTGCCGGCGACAGCGCCGGCAGCCTCAAGGAAGCGAAACTGCCTTTCCAGTGACAGCGAGGCTACCCTCATTGACACTGGCGAGAGCGCCGACAGCTCCGATGCCGAATACGTGACCGTCATGAGCCAGAAAGCAAAGCGGAGGATGCTCAGGGCATCCATGGACGCATCTGCTGTGAGGGCCCTGCAGAGCCCGCCGAGGTATACCGTCCTATTCTTGCCTACGCAACCATCCATCAACATGAGACTACTGAACAGGCAAGCTGTATCTTCAGAGCTCAAGGCACTGTTGCCCAACAGTATTAAGGATATCAGAGTAAATCCCCGGAAAAATGTTGTAGCAGTGGACGTCCCTCAAGCGTCAGCGTTAGATTCACTGAGCAAAGTCACCGTCCTTGGCGGCATGAATGTTCACACTATCATTCTGCTAAGAAATCAGGCGAGACCCGCATGGCGCGGGTTCGAATCCCGGCTGCGGCGGCTGCATTTCCGATGGAGGCGGAAATGTTGTAGGCCCGTGCGCTCAGATTTGGGTGCACGTTAAATAACCCCAGGTGGTCGAAATTTCCGGAGCCCTCCACTACGGCGTCTCTCATAATCTTGAAGTGGTTTTGGGACGTTAAACCCCACATATCAATCAAATCAATCAATCAGGCAACTACAGGCGTCATATATGACATAGATGTGACCATCTCTAACGAAGATCTGCCGATTCCCATTAAGCCTGCTAATGATGGGCCCCAAATACTACAGGTGTGCCATGTAGGAATGTCGAGATGTGTGAAGATAGCCTTTAAGAGTGATTGCCTGCCGACACATGTTAAGGTGGGTCATTTCCGACATGCTGTGCGGCCATTTGTCCCTTAGCCGCTTCAGTGCCGAAAATGTCAGAAATTTGGTCATGTGAGCGCCGTCTGTGGAAATACTACAACATGTTCTCGTTGTGGTGCACTACACTCTGCCAACAACTGTAAGGCTAATTACTATAATTGCCCGAATTGCCAAGAGCCCCACAACGCCACATCAAAAGAGTGTCCGAAAGTAAGGCAGGAGATTTCGGTTTTGAAGAAAATGCTGAGGGACCGTTCGACTCACCGAGAAGCGGTTGCTCTCGTCAGGCGACATCGTTCTCGTCGCAGACGCTTATCTAGAGAGCCTGCCAACAGTATGAAGCCTTCTGTAAAGCTTCCTTTCGTTGAATCGGCCTCACCACGCCCCGCCGGACAGAAGGAACACGTGCACTGAGAATGCTGCCCCTGAAAAGGAGGCTCTTGAAGAAGCATGGCCATCACTTCCAAGGATAAGCCCTGCAGAAAAACTGGAACGTGCACCGGTAGCACCACTTTCTGCATCTCGCCAAGATGAGGCGAGAGAGCGTGACCGTGAAATTTTGACGATGATCAAGTCTCTCATTAATGTCATTCGCACGTTTATAGGCAACACGAACATGCCTACAGCATGATGCGCAGTGCAAGTATTGGATGCCCTGAGTCCAGTACTTGCCAACTTTGCATAGACAAAATGGCTCTTTCACTGCCTTCATTTCGAGACGAAGTACGTAGTGAGACAGTTTTACACTAGAATGCCAGAGGACTTAAATCACGGATCTCATGTTTTCGGCAGTACGTTTTCCGCAACAGATTTCTTATATTAGTAATATGTGAACCAAATTTGTCAAAAGCGATAAAGCTATCTGGCTACGAAACCTTCACTTTATCGACTTGTGGTGAACCCAGCAAAGTAATTATATATATCCTCACAGATTTAACCTACACTCCACATTTGGTGCAACCCCATAACGGAAATCAATACGTATGCCTTCGCGTTGCAAAGAAGAAGGTGGCCTTCACGCTTATGGGCGCATACATCTCACCATCTGGTCAGTTCGATGGTGAAAGACTACATGACATCTTGACCGCTACACCTGGATCTTGGATTGTTATTGCTGATTTCAATGCTCATCACTTGCTTTGGGGAAGCACAAAGATTGATTCCAGATGCCGGAAACTTGCTGAATTCACCTCACGCCACGAACTTAACGTTATGAATGACGGCAGTCCAACGTATTTGCGTGGTTCGAGATATAGCAGTTGCTTGGATCTTGAATTTGTGTCACGGCGATCCACCACACAAGTGCGATGGTTCACTGATATTGAGACTCACGGCAGTGATTATATTCCAACGTATCTGAAGGTCACAGGTCTTGCAACTTCCTCCTCATCAACTAACAGAAGAGTTAATTGGACAATGTACAAGACAAAGGTGGAAGAGGCATGCGATGATATCGCGTGCGGCCTCGAGGAGGTAATGAAAAATGTGATGGAAGAGGTTACGTGCGCCTTTAAATACACATAAAAGCGTACAGAATTAGATATAGAACTTGAACGACTATGAACGATTCGTAGGCGGACGGAGAGGAGGTACAGGCGCACTAATTCGATTCATGATCTAAGAGACGCTTCACGTCTACAAAAGAAAATCCAACGTCGAATGGACAAGCTGGAGGACCAACAGTGGAAGAAATTTTGTGAATAACTCGATCCTCGCAAGCCCATGTCCTATATATGAAGGACGGTGCGTGGCCTTGGCTCGACTCTACAACAACGTCCATTCAGCACATTGGCTCTCCATCAAGGCCGCCTGCAGGTTGACGTTGCTGAAGATTTCTGCGTGAGGATTGCGGACAATGTGGTTACCATGAGCGACGAAGTTCTCAGGGATGTTCCTGTAGCACGAGTTTCTGAATTGAATATGCTTTTCTCACTCGAGGAACTAGATGCAGCTCTAGCCATTTGCACACGTTCATCGTCACCTGGGCCGGACGCTATTACATACGCTGCTTTATGCCAACTTGAAAGACGCGGCCGAGACCAGTTACTAAAATGCTACAACCAGTCATGGAACGATGGCGTCGTTCCAGAAAGGTGGAAATCCAGCCGATTGGTACCAGTCCTCAAACCTGGAAAGTCGCCGCTTGATCTGGCATCATATCGACCCATTGCGCTATTCAGTTGCGTGGGGAAAATAATGGGAAGAATGGTTGTGACACGCCTCGAATGGTACCTTTAACGCTATAATATATATCCAGAGGCCATGGCTGGTTTTCGAAGAGGCTGCTCTTCTATTGATAATGTCATCGACCTCGTAACCTCTGTGCAACAACAGAAATACCTCAAGCGCATCTCGGTTGCAATGTTCCTCGATGTGAAAGGTGCATGCGACAACGTAACGCACGATGCCATCCTAGATACCTTGGCGAACATTGGAATCGGTGGAGAAATGTTTCGATAGATTCGGAGCTACCTACAGAGGAGATCCTTCTTCGTGCTTACTGGAGAAGGCCGAGCCGTTGATCATTACACCGCTCATGGCGTTCCACAAGGCGGTGTTCTCAGCCCTACGCTGTTTAACCTCACGATCATTGGCCTTGTACAAAGTCTACCTCGATGAGTAAATCTCTCTACATACGCTGATGATATATGTATCTGGGCTTCAGCAGTGACACGACCCCAGGTACGCACACGGCTCCAAAAAGCAGCGAGAATAACGTCGACGTACCTCCATGCTCAATGCCTCACAATTTCCACCGAGAAGTGCGCCTTAGTCCCTCTTACCCGCAAGCCCATGATCTATTATCCTGTTTCCATCGAAAACGTGAACCTTTCGTATACGAGACGTCACCGATTCCTGGGTGTCATTATCGACAGAGATCTCTCGTGGAGTGCTCACATCTCGCACTTGAAGAAGAGGCTCAGCTCTATTACACACGTGAAGAGATTTCTCGCTGGTAAAATGTGGGGCTCATCAGTGTCATCTATGCTTCAGCTGTACAGAGCGCTCTTCTTGGGATATTTGCGGTATAGCACGCCCGTGCTTTCCAACGCCGAAAACACTAACATCAGGGTCCTGCAAAGCATTCAAGGCCAAGTCCTCCGCACATGCTTGGGGCTACCTCGGCGCGCTAATACGTTAGCAACAATTGGTATTGCTAAAGACCACCCGACCACGACATACATAACTGTCGCCACACGCCGGACACATATCCGTCACATATCCAGGGTGGCTAACCACCACCTTGCTAGCTTGCCACTAGAAAGACCAAAGGCAGCGTTTTCCAAAGTTGTTGCAGTTAACCAGAATTCCATCTCGTGGAGATTTTCGCCCGCAACCACACCACTATTTCCAGAGTGGTGCATGAAAAAACCCACTGTGAACCTTGAAGTGCCGGGGATATCTAAAAAGGCAAGCCTGTCATCTGCAGCCCTCAAGCAGATCTCACTGGACCTTTTGCATTTGTCGTATGCTAACCGAATTCATGTTTACACGGACGGTTCGGTCTCGGGAAGTTCGACAGGTGCCTTTGTCATACCATCTTGATCAATCACCGTCAAATTCAAGACGTCATACGTCACGACATGTACGGGATCCGAGCTCGCCGCTCTTCGAGCTGATGTGGAGTTTGTTACGCAAGAATCCCCTATTAGATGGGCCAATTTCTGCGACTCCAACGCAGCCCTTCAATGCGTGCGAGGTCTACGACGTGGAAACTACCACCAGATGATGTATCCTATTAATGAAATTTGTGATCGCGTCGCTCATCAAGGACACGACATTGTTTTACAATGGTTGCCGAGGCCACTGTGGCATCTGTGGTAACCCCCTCGCCAACGACGCTGCCCGATGTGTCCACGATGGAGCGCCCACACTGTTAATACCCTTGTCAAGAGTAGACGCAGCTAGAGAACTTCGTCACATCGCGCATAATGCCACGCTTGCGCACTGGAATTCTCCACTTAACTCCAATCATCTCCCTAAGAATCTTAAGTCATTACTCCAGAAACAACTGCCATCCAAGATTTCTCGACGTGACGCTACAATGCTGCGCTGGATGTGGACTGGGATAGCGTTTACTAAGTCATTCAGCCATCGCATTGGAATGGCAGATTCATTCATGTGTGAAAGCTGCAACTGTATAGGGACTATTGAACATCTCTTGTGCCACTGTGCCCAATTTGATGAAGATCGCCGGACTCTCCAGTGTGCCTTGAATAGACTCGATGACGGGCCATTTAATGAAGCAAAAGATCTTAGGAGCCTGGTCGTGCAGCACATCAGCACAGAAAGCCACACGAGCCCTCCTGAGATACTTGACAGCAACTTCATTGAGGGACCGCCGGTGAAACTCGACATTGTGTGTGTTATGTGACATGTGTATCCTTCTCTCTTTTTTTACTCCCCTCTCCACCTCCCCATGTGTAGGGTAGCAAACTAGACGCATAGTCTAGTTAACCTCCCTACCTTTCCTACATTTCTTCTCTCTCTCTCGTCGATTAGGGGTTTGCCAGCTACCACAATAATAATGACGATGCGTTTTCACCAAATCTTGGTCTCAAAAAGAAGCTACTTTAAACACTAGAATATCACCTGCCCTAACTAGTTTTAGCCTGCACTTGCAAACGTTAGTTCAATGTTGCCTAATTTTATTTCCGCTGTTGGTCGTACTGACTATCTGCTATAAGAACGATTCTATGTTTTTGCAATCCTAATTGAACCATCCATTGTACAACGTTTTATACTGTGCTTGGTTTCATGCAATTTAGTCTTCTGCACATATTTTAATATAAGTAATCAGGCGAACCAGGATGCTGCCTATTCCTCGTTAGCTCAATTTGTAGTGCGACTATCCCGAAAAGGCGTTGGTCCCGGGTTCGATCCTTTGTGAAGATGAAGTTTTCGTCAACTAAGAAGATTTTCTATCTGAGCTATTCGGACGAGTTTCTTTGCTGCATCTTTCTACAAACGGGTGCTTGTCAGTTTTCATGCCCTAGCATTTACGGCCCCTTGCGAGGTTTTACAGAACTCGCATGTAGCGTTTTCGGGTTTTACGTGCCAAAACTACGACGTTTCAATCATGCGGCACGCTGTAGGGGGGTATACGGAAACAAATAGGTGGTCTGCTGTTCTCTGTTAAATCTAAGTGCAGGGCTCCTTTTGTAATTCGCCTCCATTGAACTGCGGTCCCCAGGGTTGGCAGTTGCACACGAGACTTTGATCTTAGCAGCGTGACGCCCCAGCATTTGTTCCACATGTCATCAAACTCAGCCAAGTGTCCGTGCCCTCTCGTCTCCTATTAAAATTTTCATTTCAGGTGAAGCATCTGCTTCCTAAGTTTATCCTCTAGTAATTTTGTTTGTAGATGTATTTTGTTTTAATTGAACACCTTGAAGAAAACAGCTGCTGCAGATCCTTCAGATTCGAAAAAATCGAAAATAATCGATAAATACTCACGAGAGATGCTTCGAGGACGTACATCCCACACTCACAACAAAGGCACTTCTATGCCATAAAACCAAGAGGGAACAAGAAGGAGTGAGACACTCACCGGAATCGAAACTTACCAAGGATGGTCGGCTGGCACTCACTGGTCGGAAAAAGAAAAAAAAATTCAAACACCCGCAAGACAGGGAAAGCCGTGAATGGCGAACAGCGAGATACGGGCCTCGAGGGGGCCAGCAAGTTTCGCATTCGCCCCGACCAGGCCATTTTATTTCAGCCCCAATCCACTTGATGGCGGGCAACGTTCAGCAACCGCCCCCTCTTCAGTATTGCGCTCTGCGACAGAGCAAAATTACCGTATTTTCCGGCCCGTAGTTCGTGTACGGATTCGTTAGAAAGTGATTTAAAAACGCCTACTACGGACAACATATAACTAATTAAGTTGTTATTTATTGTGGTTTTTTAAGCTGTGAAAGCCCACTGACGATTAGGAAAGACACGTTTATGTTTTTGTGGGTTATATTAACTAATAGTTCCGAGCGAGTATATTATGACAAGCACGTTCTGATATAGACATGTTAGTATAGCATCCTGTAAAGAATATGCAAACTAAACACCGAGATGGATCTACGCTGACAAGCAACTTTCGCACGTGCACGGAATACGTGCGGTGATGTTGAACAGTACGTGAAAAGGCTTTAGGTTAACGTTGATATTGAGACCGACATGTACTGTGTATTGGAATCGACATTAAGGTCTGGGCAGCGTTTCTTGGGCCATAACAGCGGATGGGTGGAGAGAGCGGTGACCCAAATAAAGCTCCAGAAGAACTCGACGTCGGAGAGGACCTGGGAATAGAAAGCAGCCTCCACCACTCTGCAAGAAGGTAGCACCGTTGTGGTCTACACGACCTTTATTTGGCAGAGTCGCCTAACTGAACATTCGAAGAAACGAACAAGACACTCACAGTGATGATGATTAAATACAGGTGAACAAGATCGCAGACAAACGCTGTGGATATTGCGCTTAACATATTTCCTTGTGTGGAAGATTCCTCCGGCACGTGGAAACGGGATATAGCCATATGGACACGTGAAAAAGCTTGGGTATTTCAGTGAACTCCCCTTGTAAGTCAACGCTCGTACGGCGTGCAGCTTTTTTCTTTAGACGCGTGTCTTTTAGCTCAACGTCCTTCCCAGATTTAGTTAAAACAGTGATTCATCTGCCTAATCGTTTTGACCTAGGAATGTTCTTGTGAATACGAGCCTGATCGCCTCCCAGAGGAAATCGTCTTACGACCTTCTCTGGAAGGTGATCCTCTAAGGTTAAGTTTCCTCTAAGCTTAAGTTAGCCTATGCACATATGTTTCCTATGAAACGTAATATGAGGCATACAATCCTCTTCTCAGCCAAGCTGGAGTATCCGCTTTTCCCTTCCGCTGGAACGGAACAATTGTATTCAAGCTGATTTTGTTCTGCAAAACTCTGCTGATTTTCCTTACTTGATCTTGGGCACTGGATTTTTCTTTAAAAGCACGGCAGTCGTCAGTGAATTTAGTAATGCGATAGTTCGCGAAAAAAATATTAGAAGAAAAAGCAATCAGAAGAAGAAAATTCCTTCAATCTAGAGAGAGATAGATAGAGAGAGAGAGAGAGAGAGAGATAATTTGTTTACAGAAAAGTAGAGAGGCTGGTCTTCTTATAATCTAAGTGAAGCATAGACCATGTGGTGTTGCTAACAGAACATTTCTAAGACTAGATGCTTTTTTTATCTTGTTGTCCAGTTTATTTCTTTATAATTCAACCTATTATGGGGCTGATATAGCAGCAGCATGTGGCGAGCTTTTGTTTGAAATGTGTTTGAAGAAAATATAAATAGTTACCCACTACCGGCAAGTGGTTACCTTGGTTTAAAAAACCCAATGCGTGTATTTTTTTATTTTTGCATTGGTATTCCCTCTATGTAAATGCCTGCACATTTTTTTTTAAATTCTAAGTTTTATTGTTCAGACGCCGAGGCCTAATAATATTGTTTATTCATGCATGCTCAGTGACGTGGCAAATTGTTCGGCAGTACCATTATTTATGTGACGTCTGTCCCGTCCCGATTGCCCTGATGACACTAGTACATGGCTTTGCAGTCGGCAACTAATCTGCGACAGCGTAAATGCTCATGATATGACTTCTAACAGCATACCTTTTCTGTTTTGTCATCACGAGCTTATTTGTTAGGACGCTTTACACAAAGACCTAAAGTCTAGCTGTAATCAGTGCATCAAGTTTCTAGGCGTTCATCTGATACGCCTCCTCAGCTTTCACCCGAGTGAAATTTCTACGAAGCGTGCTAGTTCTTTTGCTTCCAACAAAATGTACGTCGACGAGGCCGAGCCATGTCGTATTTCACTGAGATAACGAGTGCCGTAAAATATCACTTGTTCTAGACTCCTGAATGTGCACTGAAATGGAGTCGTCGAACTCTTTGGTGCTGTTAGCATACCTTATTTCTATATCCTTCTCCTTGACTCAATTTTTTTTGCTTTATATATTTTCTTGAAATTTTGCGCCGTATTGAAACCCCATGGTCTAGTATATGAGGCGGTATCTAAATGTCTGACAAAATCTTAATGCGTCATCTCTTCCTTACAGCGTGACAAAAGAATATTAGCCAGCTTGTGAATCACTGTACATTACAACTGATGGCTCTTTTTGTATAATCATTTTCGTTTGAGTATCGCCTCAGACATAGTCACCTTGTTCCTTTTTTTTTGTGATTGAGAGCCGGATATTACTCATGTTTATCACATTGTCCATTTGCCGTCTGTCGAGACGATTTCCTGTAAAAATGATTCACATTCTTTTTTTGCACATCCTCTTGTTCATCGCTTCGTTACCATTTGTGGCTCTGGATAGAAGTTGGAACGTTCAGTGATACCCGTCATTTCCGTTATAGCTGTTACTTGCGAGAAATCACCGGATGTCGTCCGGGGGACGCCAGCGCACCGAAATCAGTTTGAAATAAAAGAAGCGCGTGGCTGTGGTTGTAATGACGAGCTTCTTCGGCACCTCCTCTTTTCTTTGTTGTCTCGCTTGTCTTTATCATCACTAAAATCTATTGTAACTGCTTTAAAGAAATATTTTGATCACAGCTCACAGCTTCTCTTTTCCCTGTCACTTCTTAGTCGTATGAATTGTGTTTCTCTACAAACAACATTTCTCGTCCAGTCTAATCCTAGCAACTTTGTTCCTGTTCTAGATATGTTTAACCGTTTACAGCTCCTCAATCCCTCTGCAGT
Organism: Rhipicephalus annulatus; assembly: GCA_013436015.1. Classification (NCBI taxonomy): domain Eukaryota; kingdom Metazoa; phylum Arthropoda; class Arachnida; order Ixodida; family Ixodidae; genus Rhipicephalus; species Rhipicephalus annulatus. The sequence goes on from WOVY01011788.1 coordinate 117,979, forward strand.
AATTCTTGAAAGGCGGGACTTCTTGACATCCGTGGTCTATACCATGTCGCAGGATGTTTAGCCGTCCCGATTGTATTCTTAACAAACTATCTACATTTATTCCTGAAATTTGTAATCCATGAGCAGGCGGGAACGAAGATGTTACAAACGATGCTGTGCGAAAGGTGTTAAACATCGGTGCCATTTATTTTATGTAGCTTGCATGTCTATGCATTTTCAAAACTTGCGTGACTTGACGTCAGTGGTGTGGTGAAATCATGCTGGAATGTAGGCTTCGGAACTTAGCAACAAAAAAGGTATACGTTTCAGCGAACTATTTCGCAATCATCCTTTCCAGAAGATGCAGTACAGTACATTATGGCTTAATGAAACTTTTGTGGAATCCTGCAGCACCGTTTAAAGTGTCCACATAGCCAGCCCATGGGTTTTATGAGTGGAGTAATCTGTTTAAGACAACCAATAAGCTGTAAACAGCTTACATTAAGCTTCCTGTTCCCACAAAGTCGGGGCCATTCTGGCTACGCAAACCTGAACTACGAGCTTCTCGCCTAAATGTTTGCATAGAACCAACCTACAATGCATGCTAATCAAGTGAATTAATGACCAGCAGCGAACTTCACGCGAAGTTCTTCACCTCATATCTCGATCTCAGTTTACAGAATGTTAATTTACGAGTCAGATTCATCCGGCTAGCTGATTATGTGGAGGCTTTAGTCATCTGGTAGTCCGTGAGCACGTACACTAGGGATATTTACAGGGTTTAAGTTACATGTAATAGATGCCGAGTGATTCAGTGCTAACCACACCACCAACAAACTATGATTGCGTGAGACAATATTCGGTTTCATAATTCATTGTATTGATTCCAGTAAGTTATGATGAAATCTTCGTTTGCTGTTTTCTGAGTATGTTCTCTTTTTTGAGAAAATTTTCGATTCGGCACATATGCTTTGGAAATGTATAAGAACCCCAAGGAGGTGCTTACAAACCACGTAGTTTGGAGGTTCCATAAAGCTATACTGACATGTTTGGCCTACAATCAAAGGCGTATATATTCAGTATAAATTAAGTTATCTGTTATATATCGCATTAGCGCATATATTTCTCTGAATAATACGTGCTTGAAGACCAATACTCAGAACTCGAATAGAGACATTACCATCAACAAAACCTATTATCATATAAAAAATTGAGAAAAGACTGTTCTTACCATCAAAGATGGAATGGTAGGGTAAAACAGGAATACAGGATGGGGCTGATACACCATTCAGAGGCATCGTGCTTTTTGACGACATTGGCTTAAACTGTAGTTTAGTAGATCACAACAAATAACTGTATCGTAGAGTGTAAATATCGGCAATACAGTATTCTACAGCGAAATGCATTACAATGTAATACAACTTCATTTTCATGGTAGATTTGCGTGGTACACAACATTAGGATTGGACAGAAAGTCCTTTATTGAAAAAAAGAAAAAGGGGAGGTGCATGACCTCTGTAGGAATAAGTGGAACTTTCGAACTTGATAACTATTTCACGGTGTCGTAGGTTTTTGCACTTTTTGTATTCACCATCGCTAGAACTGAGGTGGTATGTGGTCAGTTGTGATGTTATTGTACGTAATGTGAGCATCCCGATTGGTCTCTTACCTATGAAGTAAATTGAAATCTTAATTAGGCATTCGGTTATCCTCCCTGCCTTTCCTCTCATCTTTATCTCTCTCTCTAATTAGGCATTCGTTGAGGGGTAAATCTGTCACATATTATATTGTAAACAGCCGAAAATGTGCTACTGTAAATGTTTTTGCCACTCCAAGACGGCCCTGTTTTTAGAATTAGGTTTGAAATCAGAGACGTCACAGAGGCGTTTCGATGCTGTGACTTCAGCGAAGAATTCGATGAACTAAACTCTAGCTTTATATCTTCTCATCTAGTCATTACCCAAGAATTTCACAATGACCCTATTTCACCTAGAATCGCACATAGTATTAAGGGCGAAGCTGCTTAAGCCATGAGTCGCGCGTCCTCGATGTATGTAGTAGTAGTAGTAGTAGTAGTAGTAGTAGTAGTAGTAGTAGTAGTAGTAGTAGTAGTAGTAGTAGTAGTAGTAGTAGCAGCAGCAGCATCAGCAGCAGCAGCAGCAGTAGTAGTAGTAGTAGTAGTAGTAGTAGTAGTAGTAGTAGTAGTAGTAGTAGTAGTAGTAGTAGGTAGCCACCTCTCCTTGAGTCTTTGGAATCTCCTCTGGATGGTGGTATTTGTATATGATGAAGAGATGCGAGATGGCGGTTTGGAGTGTTCACTAGATGGACGGACGGATCGACGCACGCACGGATGGACACAGACAGACGTACAGACAGACAGACAAACGCATGGACAGACATAAAGAGAGACATAGAGAGACCGACTATTGAAAGGACAGACAGACGGACGGATGAATGCATGGACGGACAGATTGACGCAAAATCGGACGGACGAAAACACGGACGCACACACGGATGGTCACGCAAACGGACGCTAAGACGGACGCACAGACAGACGCACGGACAGACTGATGGACGCTGCGCTCCACTCGTCATCATTCACTCCGTGGATATGCTGTGATTATTTTTTAGAACTTTTCATGGATTTGAGCTCTCTACTGCTCCTGTATCTCTTTCTTCGCCTTTGTGCTAGCCTTACTGCAACGAAGCCAAACTTGCAAAAGCTGTACTTGAATGAATTTGATTGGAAGTATGCACTCAAGAAGCATATCTGAAACAAAAAAAAGCCCAATTTATTTTAAAAAATGTATTCGACAAGCGCAATTCTCTCATCAAATATGATGAACATTGATCATCTTTAAAAATAAACTTTGTCATCGTTGATCATGAGTTAAACGCTGAAGGATATTTAAGAGAACAACAATTACTCTCACTTTAGTGCTTACTTTTTCGCAATATTAGCAATACTTCACCAACAAAAAAAGCAATGAGTGAGAAAACGCGCAAAAAAAATACAAGTGATGGCGACACCGTCCGGTTCCCACACCAACAAGTCACGACGTCATAGATTTGGACGGCGTCCGCTGGTATGTACACGATTCTCCATGGATAAAAATTAGATAAGTGGTGTTAAATGCGAGCGAGGGACTTAATCAAGAATCTTAAGATAAGGCTATCTCATGTTTTACTTAAGGTGTGAGATAATTACACTCGATTAACTTGCAGTTTTGCGAAACGGAATAAAATACAGAAAAGATATCAGCACTCTGCCAAACAGCATGAATAAAACAGCAGTTAAAAGCAACAAGATGCATAAAAATCCCGCAATATTAGTTTATTTTCGTTCGCTGCAGAGACTCGATGATATCTTTAGAGCTAACGCGAATTTCTAAAAGTTGTTTTTCGCGTTGTCGCAGTGTTAAAATTTCTCGAAGTCTGAAAAAAAGCAGAAAGCATTTAGCAGTGGAAGCAATACCACCCGAGGTGGCATTCCATCGAGGGTGATTACGCGTGGATAATTACCCAGAAGGCTCGTAAACATTATTTGGTATTCGTCGGTCCCTACCGATTGAGCGACGCAAGGCTGCTAATTGAACCAGTTTGAGTTAAGTTGCATCAAAACTTCATTTCAATGATACTACCGCGTAATTACCGGCTGTCTTAGTTTTCGGTCACTTCGTTCAAAATCAGATTACGTTTTGTCTCTGTGAAGAAACATTCGTGAACACAGAATAGCCCAACGTCTGGGTGAACTGAGAGAGTCTCTCAAACATGAAAGAAAGGAATATGTATTTTTATATCACTCAGTCGATGTGCTCGTGAGTGAGGCATAGTAGGAACAAATAACAGAGAGAGAGAGAATGAGTGATAGACCCAACATGTCGGGTTTCGCAAAACGAATCACAGCTAGAGTATTCAAGGCACCAATATGAGGATTAAGCAAGGAGGAGGAATAAATAAGGAAGGACAGGGAGGTTAGCCAGTTCTCAGACCGGGATTGAGCAAGACTACCTGGACAACTAATCACCCCTTAATTTGAGCGTAACTTGTCTTTACGATGTGTGGTGTTGCCACCATTTGGGTGTGAAACTTGCCCCAGCGTCTCCAAAGTATGCTTATCCCGGTCGCAAAGAGGCACGTAAAGGTGTCTTGTTATGGTAGCATGAATGAGTTGACAAAAAGCGCACTCATTGTCCAAGTTCATGAACAAGATACGCTCCTGCGTTTCCCGTCTTGATTCTTTGTGTGTTTGTGCATGCATGCGTGCATGCATGCGTGCGTGCTTGCGTGCGTGTGATTGCGTGTTAGTGTGTGATTGTTTGTAATGTTTGTGTTACTAGAAAAAAATATGACCTGCAAAACTAAAAAGGGAGTGAAGAAAGATGCGTACAGGACGACCACTAGCGGTAATGCCGCGTGGATCTGTGTTTGTCCCTGATTCTGTGCCGGTAGTGTTATGCACTCAAAAGCAAAACTGAATAATGTGGTGTAGAAGTGCTCTAGCGCACGAAATACTCTATCACCCAAGGCGAGTGTGCGAGTGAATGATCCACAACGCTGCTCACAGATTCTGGTTTGATGATCGTGCATCCGTTTACAAAACAAGCAGACGAGGCCACGCTTAAAAATGGGATTTAATGTTATGATGGCCGATAAAACTTTATCTGTGTTTTTGCCTGCTATCTTATAGGTCTGTCTTGACTCACGCATGAGCAATGGTGGACAGGAGCTCACCTTAAGCGAGGGTTCCTCTTCCTTGTCTAAGGCCCGTCAGCCTACTACGGTGGCCACCATAGTAGGCTCACGCGCCTTAGTCAAGGAAGAGGAACCCTCACTTAGGATCAGTTCTCGTCCACTATCGCTCATGTGTGAGACAAGACAAACCTATAAGGCAGCATGCAAAAACACAGATAAACTCTTAGCGCTGCCGCTCTTAGCTCACTTTATTGCATGTGCTTGCGGATGTCGAGGCTCTCGCATGCTTTGGCGGTGTTTGATTTCGATAACTGAATTACTGTGGGCCGCACATGCCTGCCTCTGCTCAAAAAGGCCAATGAGTACAAACCAGCAGCTCAAGAAAATAAGCCGCATTCTTCGATAATTAAAGCCCGGAGGCTATCTGCTTCATCAGGAAGTAAATGAAGCCACAGCGCGGTATTCCGGCACCGCTTGATCTATGAGCTTATTGTTCCTGCCCCATCGATCTGCATATATGACTCCAGGGCACTTTGACTTCCCCTGAAGATAAGGTACAGCGTAAGGGCCAGAGTGACTGTGTAAGTGACTGTGTAATGAAGATGGAGAAGAAAGCCGCCGTACAAAAACTGGCACCCAAATACAAATACTTCAGAAAGTACTAATTATTTGACAGGTGTCATTACTGCTTTAACTGAAACTCCTTAGAGTATTTTACTCTGGTTCTAAATGTAAAAATTATATCACACACTTGACCATACGTTAAATAGTATCGTCTAAGATAACACGCGTGAAAGAGAGATGTGTAGGTGCAAAAATATTAGCTTTTCCTAGGAATAAACAGAATTACCAATGATTACGGTACTCCCAGCAATTAAATGTGAATGAAGTTGTACGAAGTTGTACTATTTGATTAAACTGCGAGATAGAATTTACTCTCACAGTTTTAATCACGGCTTCAGTCACAAGTAGTTTCTCGCTGGTTGTGATCGCTCGCGTTTTCTTTTTTTCGTCACAAGTAGTTGTCCGTTTGATTCGAAAATTGCTGTAATGGAGTTGCTTGCTCCTCTGTTTTGTTCTTCGAAGCATGTGTGTGAAGTAGTTCAATGACTTTTTTCCTTTTAATTTTGTTTTCTGTTTTATGCTAATATAACATATTGGCAGGTTGGTACAGGCTGCCAATACGTCGTATAATATCGCACTATCTGTGAATGAATTATTGCGAGTGAAAAGACGATACTTTTATGACAGATACAAAAAACTGGCTTTTAATGGGACTTGCTCAAAGGATATGATTAGTTCGTGTATCAAAGTCGGTTTCTCTGCAGCTTGCATTTAGCGCATCGATGTTGCACCGAAAAGCTTTAAAAAAATCAAAGCTTTGAGATAGAGATCGGAGAAGTTGCTTACGTGTGAAGGCTGCTTCGGTTTGATCTTCGGCGCAGTAGAATGTCACAGCTACCAAATGGTAGAATACCTGGCTAAGAGACGTATGCCATTGACCCCATATTAAATCTTCGTCCCTGCCAGGTGTCCATAGAGCTCGTAAGGAAGAAGCGAATGCTCGCCGCGGCCACTTCAGTATAAGTTCACTGTCATCTTCACTAGTTGAATCCTGCTTATCCTTGCATGAAATGTCCGTCGTTGAATTTCACCACAAAGCGACACGTTTGCGTTCATGACCGCAGACCAGATGGCGTCAGCTATCGTAACACCGAAAATCGCCACGGCTTGAATATGCAACTTGGAATGCGGGGCTAACGATAGGTACATTGCCATTGCAACACTGACGAACTTTTTCGCGTTTATTGGGCAAAAGTCGTCCATGGTTTTGACCGAATAGAATAGTGTCTTTCCGGAAGGTTCGTAATGGTCATAAACGAGACCGTGCTGGCGAAAGAGGAGGATGTTGAGGAAGAAGTTCGCGTTAAGCTCGGGTATGGGCGTGTCCATAGGATAGATGTGGTACGGAAGCACCAACCTGAGTTCGCTCAGCAGTCGTCGCGCCACCGAGTTGTTCCCGACGTGCGGAATGACGCTTGCCTCGGTTTTAATCGTGTCCACGAGGGCATCGAAGGCCGCCGTGATGACCTCGTTGAGCACTGACGTAGCCGCGAAAGTGAGCATGTGGCTGAGCATCCAAAGTGGAGTCAGCTTTCCCGTCGTGTACAAGCAGAAATCGTGTCACCTATTCTCCCACACCGATATGGTCATAACATTGCGTACCAAAGCGGCTGTCGCATTGCTTACAATCAGTACGGTGGGAACTGGTTGTAAGCTACGGTTCGTCAGGGATCTCAACCGATGCTCCAGAGTGCCTCGAGAGGAATGTACGAGCCGGAATGTATAGGGCCTTCTCTCGTTTTTCTTATGAACGATGCTCTTCCCCAACCATGCCGGAACGCCTGGTATAAAACTTCCCAGTGTGTCTACTTCTGCAACTGTAAAAGTACCATTGTCGCAGACGCTGCACAGGTACTGCGCAAACTCGAGCAACCGATGGAATGTCACGTTGATTTTTGTCGCAGTCACTATTACGCTTACGGTTGCGTCGTACAGAGCAGTTAAACCTGGAGCGGAAAGCTTCAGGCTGCAAGAGTTCACCTGCAAGGCGAATACGTATAGTCTCCGCTGGTCGCTTCTTATCAGTTTCAGCAAAAGCTCTCGATCAATCTCCGTGGGGACCGAGATAAACGACTGGGTCGGTGTGGACGCCGTACAGAAGATTTAGCCTCATGATCGAAACAAACATTCTTAGTGTCGTGGCGGTTCCGTCTACGTTGAGCATTTCCGGCACCGCATGAACGGCGTTGTGTATGTTGTCGTCGGGTAGCCACTGCACCAAAATGCAGCTCGAGAAGCAGGAGAATAAGGATCGACCAGCTTCGTTCTGCGACAGGCCCTGAGTGGTCAAGGCTGGCGAGTGAGGAAACCCGAATAAACTCGCCGACGACCTGAGCTCGAAGTTGTAGCAAGCGAACCGGTAAAAATCCTGACAGGGATCGAGGCTGGTGTTGCTGCTTGCCCAGAGCATCTGGAGCAGGGATTCTATATTCCTGTTCCTTGTCTTGTCCTTGCCGTGCGCGCACGACATGAACCAGCACTGTTGAAGGCGAAAGGCAGCATCAGCGGCCACGGGGATGAAGATTGAAGATGTGAGAAAAAACGCCACTCTTTTACAATCGTTTGTAGCATCACTGGGCTGCAGTGAATGCCGTTGAGGTGGGGGCTGCGTGTTGGTCGACGGGTTGGCAGGCGGTGGTGGCGATTCACGCCTATTGGATTCCGAGTCCAGACCTGGCCTTGAAGGCGGTTTTTCGGGGATCTTCGGGGTTCTGATTGGCTTGCTGACTGACAGTGAGGCCTGCGTCAGCAGTTTGGGGCTATGGGTTGACATAGAACCTTGAAAATCCGCAGCAGCAGCGTTCCAGGAACAACTATGGAATCACATCAAATTGTTCTTCCTGTTTTGCTTTGTCCAGCAGAGCATGCTAATATTGACGAAGAGGCTGGGCTGGTCGCATTTTAATGGAAGCGCAATTTTAGAGGCCCATGTACTTCTCCGATTTTATTGTGTTCAGTTTTATGCAACGTGAGATAATAATATAGAGGTTATTTTTCTTCATCGATATTTGCCCCGCCGCGGTGGTCTAGTGACTAAGGTACTCGGCTGCTGACCCACAGGTCGCGGGATCGAATCCCGGCTGCGGCGGCTGCATTCCCGATGGAGGCGTAAATGTCGTAGGCCCATGTGCTCAGATTTGGGTGCACATTAAAGAACCCAGGTGGTCGAAATTTCGGGAGCCCTCCACTACAGCGTCTCTAATAATCATATGGTGGTTTTCGGACGTTAAAACCCCACAAATCAATCAATCAATCATTTCATCGATACTTTAAAAGCACTGAAATTTGGGCATGTTTTGTACTTGAACATAGTGGCACTGTGATATGAGCGCTCGTGGCACTGTGCTCGTGGACTGCAAGTTACAAAGCACCAGATGGTCTCTATTTTTGGAGCCCTCCAATACGGTGTCTCATAATCATATCATAGTTTTGGGACGTAAAAACTCACGAAAAACAACAGTATCGACGACGAACATGGTGGCATTTTGAGCGCCTAATTGGACAAGGAACTGAGTGCTCGTCTGTCTACCTCTGTCTTTTGTTCCTTGCCCAGTTACGCGCTCAAAATATCACGATGTGCAAGTACAAACTCACCCAAATTTTAGTGCTTTTAAAGTATGGACGAGGAAAAAGAGCCTCTATATTCTTATCTCACGTGTCAAAAAACTGAACCCAATGAAATCAGAGAAGACTGCTATAACTTAGAAACATAAATATACCACACAGGGCAGGGAACACATGTAAATGTAGACAAGACGAAGGCAGACTAATCTTCCTGTTCGCTTCTCCTACTTGTATTTCCTCCACTGCACAGTTTTATTTCAGTTTCAACGTCGTACCATATAACATTCCAGCGCGCACTTTATTTGGTTTGTAAGTGAAACGGGAGTGTGTTGAGAAGCTAATGCTCGCCGTAACTTGCTATGTGTTCGAGTCCACTTCGAAGCCACAAACTCACCTTTGGCTGCGTAATCGGTCATTCAGTAGGCCAGATTGTGGTTATAAGAGAGAAAAGAAGAGAAAAGTGAGCCCCGTAACTGTCTGCATCAGCGTGTGACAACTCAACAGTAGGTCACAAGGGAGGGGGGTGAGGAGGGATTAAAATGATAGGATTAAAGGTTTATATATATATATATATATATATATATATATATATATATATATATATATATATATATATATATATATGTATATATATATATACATATATATATATATATATATATATATATATATATATATATATATATATATAGAGAGAGAGAGAGAGAGAGAGAGAGGGAAAGAGAGATGCGCAAGGACAGCGAGTGGCGACATAAGAGAGATAGGAAAGATGGAAACACGGTCACAGGAGCCCGAGGACGTGGCACCACTTGCAAGACCTCTTGTAAGCGACAGGAGATGGCGTAGGGATAATCCAGTCGGCCAGAGCTGCGCTGACGTCGTCGTAGGGGACCGGAGGCAGGAGGTGGCGTAGGACCAACCCAGTCGGCCAGAGCTGCGCTGTCGTCGGAGATCGCGAGGGCACAACCGGTCGGCCCGGAATCCAGCGAGCGAGTCCAGAAATGCCGTTGTAATCACGGCCGCGGCATTCGCACGATGCCATGAAACAAACAAAAACTGAACTGAGTGGCCATTCGTCGCGGTGTGGTTACCGATGGAGGGCAGTCAATCATGGGGCAAATGACAACGCGTCAGTGTTTCCGACACCTGGCATAATAATAATAATAATAATAATAATAATAATAATAATAATAATAATAATAATAATAATAATAATAATAATAATAATAATAATAATAATAATAATAATAATAATAATAATAATAATGTCATTATTAATATTGTTATTATAATTTTAATAGTAAAGAGAATAAAGTGTAACGGTAAATTATGAGCGACGCTCTTCTTGTAAGTTACTGTTTAAAAGAGGAGTATCGCTGCCTAAGTTACTGCTCTAGTAAACAGGTGTTCAAAAATAAGTAACTTTCGCAGGTTGTACTCTAAAAGCAGCGGCATCGCATAAGCTCCGTATTTCTCTGAATATGCCGTGACTATTAAGGGCAAAACTTCTTAAGCCGTGGATCGTGCGTCCACAATGTATGTAGTAGTAGTGGTAATAGTAGTAGTTGTTGTTGTAGTAGTCTTAGTAGAAGCCACCTCTCGTTGAGTCCTTGGAATGTCCGCTGGATGACGGTACTTCTATATGATGAATATATGATGAAACGATGCGAGAGGCCGGTACTTGGCGTGTTTACTAGATGGACGGAAGGACGCAGGGACGGACGGACAGACAAGCGGACGGACGGATGGATGGACGCGTGGACGGATGGACAGACAGACAGACAGACAGACAGATGGACGGACGGATGTGCGGATGGACTTACGAATGCCTCGCACCACTTATTATCATCCCCTGCGTAGATATGCTGTGATTTTTTTATGGAGCATGCCTCTACTTTGCTTTGCTGCCTGCGTACCACTTATCTCCTTGTGTTATTGTTTTTGGGGCGAGATTTTGATATGCTTGTTGTTTCAATATTCATTACAGCTAGATACTGCCTCATCAAGCACGCGGACAAAAAGAAGCATAGCAGAATAGCTATTTTAGGCAAATCAAGCTCGATTAAATGAGCACTTTTGTTTGAAAAAATTATATAGCGCGAAGATAAACATAAAGACGCATGGTTTTGCCGACAAGCAGAATGACATATACGATTAAGCCTCGAAGACAAATCCACCCACATAAAAAAAAACGGCGTCGGAATTATTGTTTGAAACGGCAGCCTTCTGTGTGATCACCATATCGTTTTCCTTGCATTCAGGCGTGTGCTGGCGTTTGACACCACTTTTTGCATTCATTGCGCATAAGAATTGTTGATGTCTATGGTCTGGTGGCGCCCGCTAACTCTGCACTTATCCTTGATTCTCGACACTTAGTACTTTTAGGAGATAATCCTTTAAACATTGGGGGTGCCGACTGAGCCATTTATTTTATGTTTTCCTTGAAGCCTCAGTATAATTTGTCCTAGACTTCCACGCCGACGTCCGAGGTCCAGGTCATGGGTGGTCAAACTGTAACGCTAAAGAACTTGAGCGTCTTGTGCAACAGTTATCACTGACTTACGCATACAACCATGTGTATTGTGAAAGGTACGTTCATACCTGGCTTAGTGCGCCACCGAGCAGTCGGCTTGAACGAGCATATGTATCCCCCGGCCTCATGGCCTTCGTACGCACTGTTGAGGTGCTGCCGCTACCACCTTTACGCTGGTGTACATAGGCGACCGCTGCCCGGTTGCTCTGACCATACACCTGCCTGCAGGGACGCCGACCGTTCAGAGGCCATGGCTTCTGGATTATCACGACCTTTATGACTCTCGGATGGCCCAGGGTTTGTGCCGAGCACTACACACATCACTTATCGGCACAAATGTGAATGAATGGGGTTATTTGAAAGCACAATGGCATCACCATTGCGGTACGTCCGGTAGGGCACTTCACCCTCGTGTGACGCAAGAAGTTCACGTTTTATGGCAAAAAAGAAAAAATCTGCATCATCCACCGAGACCATTGCCCCTCTCCGGTCACGCGTGCATGGCAAGCTGATGAGCTGTTACCACCGGGTCATGCCCGCCTCTTCACTCTCAGCGGCAGAGACGCGCACCATGCGGGCGCGCTGCAGTGTTCTTGTATTTCCGCCGGGCACTCATCCGTCCTTGTGGCTCACCTACACACACGCTGCCCCTGTGACCCTTGCTGCTACTGTGAGCAAAGTGAGGTACCGGGCTAGTTGGTTTTGCATGAATAAAGAAATTTCTCTACAGCTGCTAAAAATAATAGTTCTAGTCATAATGGTATTATTATTATTATTATCATTATTATTATTATTATTATTATTATTATTATTATTATTATTATTATTATTATTATTATTATTATTATTATTATTATTATTATTTTGGGCTTACAGGCTTACATGTCTTTGCGGAGAACAGTGGGTGTCATTCACATATGTTCTAGTAGAGGCATACATCTCCCCCTTCCCGCTTTAATTAGCATGCATGACACAGTTACCTTGAGTTGCCTCCTCTTTCCTTTTTCGAAAGTAAAACATTTCTTGGCACCTGTCTGGTCAATATTATGTCTGAAGTCCTAAGGGAAGCAGTATGAACAGGATTGGAAATTGACGTGTACTACGTATGCTTTGAAAGAAGAAAGGGAGCGCGGAGTGCCTGACTCGGTGGCGCAACGGTAGCGCGTCTGGCTGCGGGTCAGAAGGTTGCGTGTTCGAATCACGCCCGAGTCATTCGTATTTTTTTTCTGGTTCATATTCCACCATTTTCAATGAATGGATGGCATGAGCGATTCCTATATTTAAATATTGCTTTTTTATTTAGAGTTCTTACTAAGTTAGACTGATGAATCATACTCTTGAAAACTTGTGTCGTTAATCTCACACCCGCAGGTTAAGTATTAGATGAGTAAAGCATTAGGAAAAATATGACCTAAGCTATCCGCCGAAATATCCTGAGGTGATGTCATAGTACTTTTTCGTATTTTTTTCTCTTACGTTTCTATTCTCTGCTCCTCTCTCGCACTTCCCTTCCTATATCCTTGCTAAACCCCATACCATACAAGATTTATTTGATTGATATGTGTGGTTTAACGTCCCAAACACCACCATATGATTATTAGAGGCGCCGTAGTGGAAGGCTCAGGAAATTTCGACCACTTGGGGGTTCTTTGACGTGCACCAAAATCTGAGCACACGGGCCTGCACCATTTTCGCCTCCGTCGAAAATGCAGCGGCCGTAGCGGGGATTCGATCCCGCGACCTGCGGGTCAGCAGCCGAGTACCTTAGCCACTAGGCGCGCGCGCGCGCGCGCGCGCGTGTGTGTGTGTGTGTGTGTGTGTGTGTGTGTGTGTGTGTGTGTGTGTGTGTGTGTGTGTGTGTGTGTGTGTGTGTGTGTTCGCGCGTCACCTCTACCAAAGATTCATCTACATTCACTTCCCGCAAGCGGGGGTGCCTTATCACGTCTTCGAAAGTGCGTGCAAGGCACCAACGAATGCGCATGCTTGCTCAAAGGCACACAGCAGAAAAGCGCTTACGCCATCTTCAATAAGTCAGTTTTGGCCTAGCGCTTATCGAGTGTGTTGGTGTTGCAGCGCTATTCCGGCTATACCCCAGTGGCGAAGAAACGAGATAATGCCAGTGTGATCGGCAACGGGTTCACTTCGGAGGATGGCATGATGCCGCCTAGATTTCGACGAGATGGTGAGCAGCTGGAGCACGAACAGGATACGCCTATAAGCTTATTTTGATGGTAATAAGTTCATGGACAGTGTGAAACGCCGGGTATTGCTGCTGTCTTCATTCAGCGATAATGTCGTCAGCCCATTTCAGAGACGCTTTTCAACCGTGTCGGTCAACAGCCGAACCTACGAGCAAATCGCTGAATACCTGGAGGAACTGTACAACCCCTAAGGTAATGAGACAAAGACAGCAAGGTTATTGTTCTTCAAGCACAAGCAGCAGGACAGTCATAGCGTTTGGGAGTTCATTACCGACCTCTGAAGACTGGCGATGAATTTTAGCTTAGGTGACTCTTCAGAATTGGATGCTGCGAGACCGCATAATCTGCGGTTTGGGATGACGATGCCCGTCATTGCCTTTTCACGCGTAAGAAGACAGCTGTCGAGGATGCAAAAGAATTCGCTCATCGAAGGTAGGGCCAGATGACGTGCGAGACGTGCCGGGAAAGCTGCCGGAGACGACGGTAAATGGCACTAACGCGGTGCAGTGACCCTGGACAGAGTAGGGCTTTAATGAAGCAAGCTGGCATTGGTGATTGTTGTGGTGGCCCTCACGCTACTCGCACATGACATCTGAACACAAGAGACCATGATTGTGACATTAAAGGACACCTGGCATATGTCTGCAGCCGGGAGTGTTGCTAGGTGGCGAGAACACTTGCCATATAGCCGACAGAAGGAGAGGGCGAAGAAGAGATGTTGCCTGCTTTCGTTGCTTCTATGACGGCACGTCACTGAAGCCTTTCGAGAAAGATTTGACTGGTCAGTGTCGGAAACTGCGTGTCAATATAGACACGAAGGCTGCGGTCAGCGTCATCCTGATGAACATATTTAAGAAGTATCGCAACTAGCAACCGGCACTGCAGAAGACGTCACTCTATTCGAGTATAAATCTTGGGCACCCTCACCTTTTGTTGGTCTGATAACTGTGAATGTTTACAGTCAGGTTGACCGGTTGTAACGAGCATGACAATCGTTGCTGGTTGTAATGAACCACCTCTCTGTGACCGGAACACGACACAAGTATTTAATAGTGTGAGGGTGTCCGTACGTCAGCAAATCTGAGTATTAACGTGGTTCGTGAAAATGTCGTGGTGAATCTTCTACTAGAATTGTCGGGTGTTCTTGAAGAGAAGCTTGGTGGTTAGAAGGACCCATCTGTCAAACTGCACCTGAAATTTGTATCTCACCCACGTTTCTATGAACCATGTGAAGTGACATATGCTATGAGTGCAGAAGTATGAGCCGAAATCGATCGTATCGTGCAAGACGGGGTGCTCTCACCGTAAGTGTACCGCAATTAGCAACTCTGATTGTTGCAGCCGCAAATAATAACGGTGACGCTTGTAATGTGAATATAAAGTTGACCATCAACTCAGCATCGTGCTTCAAAGAACACCCCCTGGCCAAGGTTCAAGAGATTTTGGCAGCTCTTTCAGGAGGTCAAGTTTTCGCTACGCTTAAATTGCGCATGCTAGCAGCTGCCGCTTCACACAAAAGCCAGGAAGACTGTTGCAATGATCACACACCGGCGCCTGTATTGCTACAATCGACTACAGCTTTTGGGGTTGCTTAAGCCTACGCCTTGTTCCTGCAACGCATTGAATCCACACTGCAAGGTGAGGTGGACCAAACGTCCAAGTGTTCTTCGACGACATCCTTGGGGCGGGAAAGATACAAGACATTTTCTTGCTCCGGCATGTGTTTCAGCAGCTGCCGGAAAACAACCTGAAACTTAGCAGAGCATGGCGCGCCACTTTATGGAAGTGAGCATCTCATTCCTATAGGGGCGTAGATGTGGTGGCCTTCATCCCCCTGCAAGACAATAAGACAATACAGAAGCACTATACTGTATACCAGGGCCGAAGCCGTCAAAGGTAAGCCATCGAGAATGTTGCCGGACCTTGGTTACATACTATTTGAAATTTTTGCCCAACTTATGAAGTACAAGCTGCTTTATTTTATTTCTTTTTCTTGTTCATTTGTTTGTTCACATGGCCTACTGCCAAAAGGTGCGCAAAAACAAGGGGTGGGGGGGGGGGTGCGTGACAGGGTGTGTGATTAAAAGGCTAAAGGTTGTCGTAAGACTAAACTTTAAATAATGCTACCCACAAAAGCCTCCACGATAAGAGTGCGATGTGTCGGTGGCCAGTTTTAGAGCAGTGTCGTCGCATCAGATCAATGACAGACTAGAACACCAATAAAGTACTTTCGCCTGAAAAGGGACCGCTCGCGCTGGTTTTTGTAGTTATGAGGTATTGAGAACAGCTTTCGGTGATTAACTTTGTTTTGTTGCTGATCGTATGTTACTGACAGTGTTGTCATGGCGAAAATCTTTCACCAACGGCGGTGGCAGGCGTAGAGAGATGTTGGCACTATTCTGTTATCTGCATATCAGTATGATATTGCATAATGGAAAGGGCTGATTACTGCACGTGTTGATGCCTTGAGCCGGTTGCATCTTCTGGAACAAGCGCATAGCGGTGAAGATCATGCCGTAGAACCCGTGCTTTGCATGTGCAAGCCCTGACTTTTTTTTTCATCAGTTCACTCGCATGAAGTGTTATTGCGATGACATTGACTGCTTTGGATTTGCTTGTCGTGCTTCATGAACATTGGCTTGCTGAATTTTCGTTATTTCAAAGTTCGTGGGCATTCATATGCTACATTCTTGCCTACTACATAAGCGTGCGATCTAAGCACGCGTGGTTTTAAAGCAGCACATGTTATACTTTCCCGAGAAAAAAAATGGATTCTTTCTGGCGGAACATCCCTTTTTAAACTATGCATTTTGCATGAACGGGTTGGTTGCGCACACATGCTTTTGAAGTAGATGCGTTGTTTTTCTGTGAAAATGTATATTTCTTTATGATATGGCAGGTTGACTGGAAAGGTGGTGTCGTATACTATAAAAATGAATGGTAGGCGCAACAAAATTCAGTCGTGCATTCAGCGCTCATCCAGCGCACCGTGTGCATTCGTCCTCCTAATTTTGTTGCACTGTGTTTCCCCAGCTGACATTATTTTTCTCTTTGCACAGATAAGTTTGCACACGGCGAGAACAATGGCGTTCTTCTAAGGCAAGTAAAACCAAGAATTCTGCGTGGCAACTCCGGCCGGAGCAGCAGTGCTTCCAACCATACTTCACCCGCAGAAAGGAACTTACTGTAAGTAAGGGAGAATCTTCTGGAGTCACTGGGCTGTTTCGGCCGATGCAGATCGGTAAAAATTTTTTGTAAGTACTTCACATCCCCCATACGGGTATGACTGTTATAAAGCGCCTGGCGCGCATTGTCTTGGTATCCCGGAGCGGACCACGGCAATGAAAGTTTGGCATGCAGCTGCAATGGATGCATCTATGTAGAGTCGGCCAATGCCAGGAAGGTAGGCCCCTCATTGCTGGCTCAAAACCAACAAACGTTGGACTCGCCTGCATGTCGACTATGCTGCTCCGATTTATTATCGAGTGATCTTGATTGTAGTGTACACAAAACTTAAACTGCTGAAAGCAGTAGCCCTCGAAACAGCCAATGCAGAAACTGCAGGACACTGCTGCCTTTCTTCGCGCATTTTGGTCATCCAGTCAGTCTTTCCTGACGAAGGGTCCCATTTGATAGTTCAGTGACTGAGACTTTTGAAAGATCACCACATACGCCATTTCGAATTCATCATGTATTATCTTCAAACTGATTAGCATGGCTCGCTGTGCGCAGCATTAAGGAAGGAATCAACAAAATAAAACACGGGAAGTTTGCTCACTCGACTTGACAAGTTATTTGTTTGTTACAGAACGACACCGACTCAAGGCGGCGAATTGGCCGACGATATGTTCTTTGGTGTTTAGCCCACAATCTATTGGGCACATTTTCGAGAGGAAGTGGAACGGCTGAACAGACCAACAGCGCCGATGCAGCGGTCTCCTCAAGGAGCACCTGTGTGGTCACGCCAGTACGATGAGCTGGCCATCGATGGTTGCCCGGCATGGGCACGTGATCTAGAGATAGGCACTTGGTCATGTAGGCGGCTACCGGAAGAATGCAGCGTTGTCACGTGGACCAACTGCGACCATGTCATGTTAGAACAATGCCGCAGCAGACGTCCTGCCTAACGCAGCCTCCAGTACAGAAAGTGCCATCACATTAGCGACCCACGCATGACCAACTTTCGGCAGAAGACATCAAGCCAACATACGTATCGCTGGGCATATCGGAGTCTCCCAGCGAGACAAGGGCACTGACCGCCTCGAAACTTTCCAAACGTTCTGTATGCGCGCAAAAGAGGGCTGCCTGTCGGACTAAGCTTGTGAAGGGAAAAAGGACATAAAACGCGTCATTCCAAGTGCGTTCACCACAACAACGAATGCGCCGGCTCTCTCAAAGGCGGGGTACATTTAAACTGGTGGGCTAATTGCAATAAAACATTATTGGCCTGGCGCTTACTGTGTCACTGCCACAGCGTGATGAAATAGTGCGTTTGCGTATTCTAGTCGATAAAACTGTCGGCTTAAGACCATGCGATCTTAAGTTCGAAGCCTAGCACTGCTAACGAATTCTTTTTTAATTCATTTACAAGGGTTCGTCTTGCGTTGTGGAGACACGGATGGACGAGCGCCTGGACGGACAACTACACAATTTAATGGCTTGGTTGTCAAAGCGCTGCTTATGCAAATAATAAATAAAGCCTATTAGACATTCTGACCACGAGTTTTGCAGCAAAGTGCGTTAACACATCATGCAAAGACCGTTCACCACTGCTGTGGGCTTCGTTTGAATCGCGCGTACGTTATGTAACGTGTTTCTTTTCGAAATATTATTTCATTCAAGCTTTAACATCCATGCTACGAAGGAGCCGTGATCTTTTATTCACAACACAATCATGTTAGATTCGGAAGAGGGAGGCACATAGCTATTCACAGCGTCGCGGACTATATGCTAGAACCGGTGCCACAGTTGTGAGATAATGTACCACCGTGTAGACCGCAAGCAGCGGCTGATTTTTATGCCAGAGTTTAGAACCAGACAGTTTAAGTTCCAAACAGTATCACCGAAATTGGATGTAACTTTAACCCATCTGAAGATACACAATTTTCCCGAGGCTACAGGCTGGCTTTCTGGGTCAGAAGTTCACCCATGAATTTTAATATTAGCAAAGTAGCTTTTCAGACATAAAACTAAGACTTCCAAAGGCTACACCGGTTTTATCAGAAACACCCAGAATCAAATTCATTTAAATGGGATCAAACATTGCGACATAGAAAAATGCCGCCTTGCCATTTTGGCGGAAAATGAAACCACATTCAACTTCATTGAAATGGGTTTAAACTGTCTATCATCAGAAAATACAATGTTAAAAGCGACAGGCTCACCATTTTAGTCAGAAATGCACCCAAGATCGATAAAAACGGAGTTGATAACGCATGTCATCTATGAAACCTTGTAACCATTCATGACTACACTGGGCTCATTTGAACACTCCTTACAGTTGACACTCATTACAGTTGTTTCACGGGTACTTCTGACCACGATCATGACCTATACAAATTACAAAACTCGCTTGTTTCACGTGCTCGAACATCGCCTCTTTTAATCGCGATTGGGTCTGATGTGGTATCGAGACGATCGCTATCTGCGCATCACTGTCTTTCTACCGCACCGTGATTTTTCATAAAGTGAATGCAAGTGACATGGTCATATATACCATAACCCCAATTGCGAGTCAGAACAATACGAATGCTTACGATGCCTCCATATGGTTTAGATGCATTCAGATGGCTCAGATGTCATTGGAAGCGTTCCTGCATACATCAATGGTTAAGGCGCCCCAATTCGGAGTGTTTAAAACTAGGTTCCAATTTGAGAGTTGCGATGAAAGATTTTGTTTTATTTTTGCTTTTTAAGGGCGAAGCTGTCAGGGGAACTCCGGTAATTTTTTTTGATATTCACCGATTTAAATCAAACTTTGAACGTGTGTTTTTGCAATACCGTCGTGATTTGTTTCAAATTGTACAACCGTAAGTCATTTAGGTTCTAGAAATCCAATTTGGAAAATTGGCAGCCAATTCTGGAATCGCACTTGTAAACGCGGGCTATCCTGAATACTTGACGTAAGTGCCTATTCTTTTTCTTTTCAGAACCCCGCCATTTCCAGCAGACGGATACAGCGCGCGCTTTCTTCTACGAGGTGGCGGCGACGCGAGCACAGTTCAGTTTTGTCAGCTGCATACAGCGTGTTGGTTATCGTTGACGTCAGAATATTGAGCAATCAGGATATAGGCTCGGGGCACGTCACATCCTTCACGCAGCGGTAGCTCTAAATCAAAAGGCGATGCTTCCGCGTTAATATAGCAGCCGCAATTATGCCATTGGTAAGTAAAGGCGAGCTGGCACAGCTCAATTCCGCGTTGTATGACATCGCCAGCTTGGTTTTTGCGTGTCAGAAGAGGCAAGTAAGGTACGTTCATACCCTGGCCAGCAGTGGTGGTGTTTAGCGAATTTTAGGGGCGAAGCTCCTTAGGGCGTGGACTGTGCGTCCCCTGTAGCCTGTATGTAGCCACCTCTAGTTTAGTTCTTGCAGTGTTCACTAGATGGCGGTACCGTATCCTGTATGTAGCCACCTCTCGTTTAGTTCTTGTAGTGTTTACTAGATGGTGGTACTTGTAGCTGATGATGAAAAGATGCAAGATGTTATAAACTAGAAAGCGGTACTTGTAGTTGATGAAAGACGCGAGATCTTATAAAATAGGAATGATGTCACATATGGCGCGTGTCATTGGTTGAAGGCAATCGTTCGATTTAGTGCGGCGACGTACGCTAGGGGGAGCGATGTAATAAAATCGAGTGGGCAAATTGTACAGAGGATTCATGGTTTACCAGGTTTACCTCCGGAGCTTCGCCCACTCATCATCATTCACTTCGTGGATATGGCGGAATTTTTTTGACGTCATCCGGTACCCACCATAGACGACAGCGTAGCTTCCTGTTTCAGTTTTTGTTATGACTCATCGTTCTTTGCTTAATTTAATTTAATTATTGATTGATATGTGGTGTTTAACGTCTCATAGCCCCCGTATGACTATGAGAGACGACGTAGTGGAGGACTCCGGAAATTTGTACCACCTGGGATTCTTTAACGTGCACCTAAATCTAAGCAATCGGGTCAACAACATTACCGCCTCCATCAAAAATGCAGCCACCGCAGCCGGTATTTGATTCCGTGGTCTGTGGGTCAGAAGCCGAGTACCTTAGTCACTGGACCACTGCGGCGGGGCATTGCCTAACATAAATTATTTACGAGTGCCTGGGCAAAATGAATCACCCTAGCTGTTGCAGGACTGCCAATACTATTTGAAAACGGCATTTTCTCAGTATGATCGAAAATGTACAGGAGTTCTCCTTTTAAGACCCAACAAGGTGGTCGCCATGAAACTGTGGTCAATGCGTCCTCAAGTGTGAAGCCCATGACCCTGCTTTATGATCTACCATAGTAGAGTACCAAGTACTCTAAATCGTTAAATACTTCTTCTAATTCGCAAGTCACGGCATCGAATTCCGGCTGCGGCAGCTGCATTTTCGATGGAGGCGAAAATGCTGTAAGCCCATGTGCTCAGATCAGGGTGCACGTTTAAGAATACCCGATGGTCTGAATTTCAGGAGCCCTCCACAACGGCGTCTCTCATAATCTTATGGCGGTCTTGGGACGTTAAACCAGACGTATCAATAAATCAATCAGTCAATCTGTCCCTTCTTAACACAAGGAAGATCAGGAAAAGAACCGAAGTTCCTGAATTGGCTGCTGAATTTGGCTGAGAGGTTGGGGCACGCTGCAGACACGTCAACGCCTCACAAAGAGCCACGAGGGGCTAAAAGATAAGGGCACTAATTGTGGACAGTCTGACACCACTAAGCATGCGTCATTTGAAGATGTTGCTACTGAACGTGTATGGCACCTTGTTTGACGCACCTTTGGCGTCAAGGCTACATCATCATAGCAACGGCATAACAGTATGTATGCCCAATTGCTACTTTTAGTCGCAATGTACATCATCTGGAGACGCCGATGCCAGGCAGAGGCTGGTCAGACAAAACGGCGAGCAGCATTGTCGGTTGTACACCAAACTTATCAAATTGTTTTCGCGTAGCTTGTTGACCAGCTAGATGTAAATGGTGTTGATCACTTTTCAAGATGCTGGCACACTCAATTTTTTGGATTACGCGGGTAAAGCCTGGAATTTCTGGCAGTGCCAAACTGACCTGAAGAAAAAAAATACAAGTCATCCTCGACTGACTATGCTGCTCGACACTCCTGCAACTTTTTTTTTTCATTTTCTGTTTTTTTCTCTTCCTCTCTCTTCAGTTCTTTAAAAGTTTTTACGTTTTCTTTTTACAGTTTCGTCGCAGCACACAGTGTATTATTGAAGTTTGTGTAAACTTGCTTCTAGCGTTTGTTTAAGTTATGCTGGCACGATTTCAAAATTTTCAGTGCGTAGGTGCCTAGTGCTTGCGTATATACTGGTTGAATAAACTTTTCTTTGCTACCTCAGCTTAGCCTGAGTCAGCAGGTACCCGGACTCCTACCACCCGATGGCCCAGGTTGCGAAGATCCCTTCGGCACTTTAGAACACATGCTCTGGCGGTGTCCCTCGTTACGGCACAACGATCGTCTCACCACAGAAGTAGATTGGGAGGAGGCACTCAAGAGCTCCGACCTCGCCGCTCAGCTACGGCTTGTCCAGAGGCCCCACCCTGTGGCGGTCAGGCAGCACCAGCCCATTCCGACGTGGGAGCTGCCCGTGGCGGTTCCTCCCACATAAAGGGACTGTCCTAGTCACCCCCTCAGGACCTTAATAAAGTTCATTGTCTCTCTGTCTATCTGCCAAACGCTAGAAGCATTGTCTTCTGGAGGTGGGACTCATTTGAATGCGCGAGTGGGCAGTGTCACGGGTGATGCACAGTTAGACTGAATGATCCCCAGGGCCTCACTCACTCGTCATATTTAACTTCGTGGAGATGCATGGATTTTCGTTCTCAACGGTGCGACGCCTTTGTGTAGTCGATTGCCTTCTGGTAGGAGTAGCGTTGGTGGCTCAGTGGTTAAGGCACTCGAATTCAGAGCATGAGGGGTTAGGTTCGAATTACTGAGCTGCTTGAAAGTATTTTTTGTTCTTCGTCCGTGCGAAGCATTCAGATAGTTCAGATTCATTCAGCTGAAAGAAGGGTTCGCGCTTAGCTCAATGGTTAAGGCGCCCAGCTGCGGAGAATTAGGGGCTACATTCGAATAGCAGTGCTTCCATGAGTTTTTTTTTCTCGTTGGTGTGACGCAATCATATCGTTGAGACACATTCGGGGTCAAGAATAAGGTTATTTCTACGCAATCAAGAAATGAATGTGGTACTTAGCGCAATGGTTAAGGAGCTCGGCTTCTGAGTGGAGTGTACTATGTTCAATTCTCAGTGATGCGGTTACTGTTTTTTTTTTTCGTTGGTACGACGCAATTTTATGGTTGACTTCCTTCTGGTCAATGAAGCACTGGTGCTTAGTTGCGTGTTTAAGGCGCTCGGGTTCATAGCAGGAAAAGCTTGGTTCAAGACCCAGGACTGCGTTGACTATATTTAGGGGCGAAGCCTCTTAAGCGGAGGCTTGTCGGTCGTAGCCACCCTTCGTACCCGAAGTGTTCACTGGATGGCGCTGGCATCGCTTGCGATATTTCGGTAAACAGTCGGACGCAAGGACCGGCAGACAAACCGATGGACATACAGACGGACGCTTCGCCCCACTCATAATCATTTACTCTGTGGGTATACTGTCATTTTTTTCTTTGTCGCTACGACAAAATCATATTCTTGAGATGCATTCCTATTGTAACCTCATCGCCAAATACTGTGACGTCAGACAAAAGTTGGTCCTTATCATGGGTGATAAGGGCCTAAACTTTTTCGAGTGGTTTTTAGCACCTGTTGCAGTAAGGTCAGTATATCAGGGAAATATTTAGCTCGAAATACAGCCATGATCGTCCTTCAAAACAGGGTGTGACGCCATAAAAAAGTTCAGCCTTATCATGGGTGATAAGGGCGTCCACTTTTTCGGCTACTTTTTGACGTTTGTAGTGGTGAAGTCAACGTCCCAGGAGAATCTTTAGTACGCAAAACAGCACAAGTCCCCCTAACTGAAAGGTGTGACGTCAGAAAAAAATTGAGCGTTATCATGGGTGATAAGGGCGTCAACTTTCGCGGCTAGCTTTCGACGTTTCTGGTGGTGAAGCCGGCTGCGTTGCCTTGAATACGAGGTTTATTGCGGAGAAGCCAACGTATCAAGCGAACCTGTTGCTTGCAAGACCACACAGACGCTTGGCGCTGCAAGGTGTGACGTCAGGCAAAAGTGGAACCTTATTCTGGGTGATCAGGGCCTTTCCATTTTCTACGTGGTTTTCGACGTTTGTTGTGGTGAAGCCAACGCACCGAGAAAATCTTGAGATTGTAAAAACACATGCTGGTCTGTCACTGCAAAGATAAACCAACTAGCTTGATTAAAGAAACTGTGCTCATTGACGCATACGTAATAGTGTTGAAGGCATTCAGAGATTAGCATATCTAAGAGTCACGTATTATGTTTTTTCCTAGCTAGACCAAACTCCGAGCGAGACTTTCCGCATACATTGATTACGCAAAGTACACCGGAGAAAGATTCGACGCCTTGCTGCGTTGTTGACCTTTATAGCATGAGCAACCAGCACTACCTTCAGGGTGTGCTGTTTATAGCAAGAGCAATCAGCATGCATGTGCCGATTCTCAAAGTGTATGTTCCAGATTATAAAAACAGAATAGGGTGCTCTTATTATACCCTAATAATTAAATGCATATAACGTGTGCGTCAATTAAGTTGCAGGGCGCATTTCCTTTAATCAAGCAAGTTAGTTTCACCTTGTAGTGACAGACCGTCTATGTGTTTTAACAAGCTAAAGATTATCCTGGTGTGATGGCTTCACCACAACAACGGTCAAAAACCACCAGAAAAAGTTGAGGCTTTTATCACCCGTGATAAGGCTCAACATTAGTCTGACGTCAAAACTTGCAGCTCCGAGCATCTGTGCGGTTTTCCTAAACAAAAATTCTCCTGATGCGTGGAATTCACCACAACAAACGTCGAAAAACACCTCAAAAAGTTGATGCCTTATCACCCACGATAAGGCTCAACTTTTGTCTGACGTCACACCTTGCAGCGCCGAGCATCTGTGTGGTCTTCCAAGCACCAAATCCCTCTGATGCGTTGGCTTCTTCACAATACACATAGTGAAGAAGCCAACGTAGCAGGGGAATCTTTTGCTTGAAAGAACGGCCCCGTCTATACGATGTGTGACGTCAGACAAAAGTTGAGCCTTATCGTGGGTGATAAGGGCCCCAAGTTTTTTCGGTGGTTTTTGACGTTTCTTGTGGTGAAGCCGACCATTCAGGAGAAATTTTATTTAGGAAGACCGCATAGATGCTCGTAGCTGCAAGTTGTGACGTCTGGCAAAAGTTGAGCCGTATCATGGGTGATTAGGGCCTAAACTTTTTGGGTGGTTTTTTTACGATTGTTTGTGTGAAGCCAACGCACCACGGAAGTCTTGAGCTTGTAACAACTCAGGTTGGTCCTGCATTGCAATGATGAAATAACTTGCTTCATTAAAGGAACTGCGCTTTTTGACGCATACGTCAATCGTGTTGAGGGCATTCAGTGATTCGAATATAATAGTGGTCAAGTATTATGTTTTTGCTAGCTGGACCAAACACCTCGCGAGACTTTTCGTGTACATTGATTGCTCTGAGTACACTGGAAAAAGATTCGTCGTTTTGCTGTGTAGTTGACTCTTATAGCATGAGCAACCAGCACTACCTTCATCGTCTGCTGTTTATAGCACGAGCAACCAGCATGCATGTGCCAACACACGGTGGGTGTATAGTCCAGCTTATGAAAACAGAATGTGGGGCTCCTATTATACCCTAATAATAACTGAATGTATTTAACGCATACGTTAATTATGTTGAAGGACACATATCCTTTATTTAAGCAAGTTAGTTTAGCCCTGCAGTGACAGACCATCCATGTGCTTTAACAAGCTAATGATGCCCCTGGTGCGTTGGCTTCACCACAACAAACGTCAAAAACCACCCGCAAAGTTGAGGCCCTTATCACCCATGATAAGGCTCAACTTTTGTCTGACTTCACATCTTGCGGCGCCGAACGTCTGTGTGGTCTTCCAAGCAACAAACTCCCCTGACGCGTTGGCTTCTTCACAACTCCTTTTGCAGTGAAGCCAACGCAGCAGGGGAATTTTTAGCTTGAAAGAACGTACAAATGCTCCGTTCTGCGAGGTGTGACGTCAGACAAAAGTTGGGCCTTATCGGGGGTGGTAAGGGCCCCAACTTTTTTTGGTAATTTTCGACATTTGTTGTGGTGAAGCCAACCCTTCAGGAGATTTTTTTTTATTTAGGAAGACCGCACAGATGCTCGCAGCTACAAGTTTTGACGTCAGACAAACGTTGAGACTTATCGTGGGTGATAAGGCCACAACTTTTTCAGGTGGTTGGCGACGTTTATTGTGGTGAAGCCCACACCAGGGGAATCTTTAGCTCAGAAAAATACACGTATTGTTCATCACTGCAATGCAATAGGAAGTTGCTTGATTACAGGAACCGTGTCCATTATTCTACACGTGATTACGGTAAAGACGTTGTCAATTTTTGGTGTAAATAAATTCGCGTATGCTATTTTTTATAAAGGCCATACACATTACGAGAGTTCGCACATACATTCATTACGCTGAGTACATTCGCATTGATTGGTGATTTTCATATTTTATATAATTAGCCACCAGCACATCATAAAGGGTAGTTTCAATCCTAATTATATATATATATATATATATATATATATATATATATATATATATATATATATATATATATATATAAATTAAGAGAGAGAAAGAAGAGAGAGGTAAAATCGAGTACTTTTTAAAGGACGAACATTTTTACGCTGGCACTCGCGAAAAACTGCCCGTCCGTGAATCTTTCTGTGACGTATAGCAAATTACAGTAAAAAGTAAATAAGAAATGTTCTTTCTTAGAGGTGGGTTTCGAACCACGCCCCTCTCGCTCAGCAGGCTAATACCTTACCTACTAGGCTACACACCAACAACTTGAAGGTGGAACGCACCACAGCCCTTTGAAAGCAGCACAGATGATTCTTTAGTGCAGAGTTTGACGTCAGAAAAAAGTTGAGTCTTATCAGGGGTGATAAGGGCGTCAACATTTTAGGCTAGTTCTTGACGTTTGTGGTGGGATAGCCAGCGCATTTTGGGAATCTTTAGCTCTGAAAAAAGCTGAGACAATTGCTGATTGCTGAGCGTGACCTCTAACAGAAGTTGAGCCTTATCGTGGGTGATAAGGTCACAACTTTTTTGGGTGGTTTTCGACGACTGTTGTGGTGAAGCCAACGCATCAGTGAAATCTTTAGCTCCGAAAGTAGCAGAAAGTAGCGCAAATGATCCTTCAGTGCATGGTGGGATGTCGGACAAATGTTGAGCCTTATCATGGGTGATAAGGGCACCAAATTTTCCGGTTGGTTTGCGACGTTTGTTGTGGTGAAGCCAACGCATCAAGGGAATCTTTAGCTCGGAAGAACGCACGTATAGTCCGTCATTGCATCGTAATAGGAAATTGCTTTACTAAAGCAAATGTGTTCATTATTGCACTCGTTAATTGTGTTAAAGACATTAAGAAATTTTGTGGTTTATAAAGTCACGTATAATATTTTTTTTTCTAGACAGACCATACACCTTGCGAAACTTGGCACATACATTTGTTTGGCTGAGTACATCACGTTAGATTAGTGATTTTCTTGCGCAGAATAGCTTTATAACAAGAGAAACCAGCACACCAGAAAGGGTAGTTTCGCTAGAATATATATATATATATATATATATACACGATAACGTGCAATCACTCAATTGTTAGTGATGTGTCCCCTGTTGCTCTTTCGTTTTCAATGTGGTTCTCCATGCTACTTTGTGAATAATTTACAGACAGAGCCACACTTATCTAAAGTGGTGCACTGAGCGACTCTGGATGATGTTGTTGTCCACAGCCACCACCTAATGTCAGATGTCAGCTACAAGTTTGTGTTCATAATCGAATTAGAGCACAGAGACATTACCTGCAGTACGACTATGCTATAGGTATCATTACGGCGTCGGTGGTTGCATATTTCTACAAGAAACGCGAGCTGAGGCGACAGACTGGGCGCTCTATTGAAGTGTGTTTCCGTCTGTGCTACCTGCTACCTGATAAGTTTCTCCTTTAGTACCACAGTGAAGTTCGAAGCATATTTTATAACAAGCTTCAACATCGAAATAATGCATCATGTGTTACCGTCTGCGGACCTTGACATCATTAAAAGATTCCGTGCAGCCCACTCAACAGGAACTGTATCTATAAGCGATAACACCAACTCAACTTTTTGTTTCACAAACATTCAGGTTCAAGCGTGTAATGAAATAACAAACGTAGTCTCTTTCTGTTGTATATCACAGCAGTTTTGCCCATTTGCCTATATAACGTCAGATATCTAGGCTGAAATACGTACGAGGCTTCGAGCAGTTGCGGGGGAATCTGAGGGTGTTTCCGATGAAAAAAACAATCTAAACAAACAACTATTGAATGAACACATCTGAGGGATGCAATGAAGCAGCTGCATCAGATGTATTCATTGCCGCCGGCGTTCCCATACGACAAAGTGGTACGCACTCCGCGCCCAGAAAAGATGCGCTGTTGGTCCATAATGCAATTAGCCAGCTGGTTCTCCGAACAGCAAGTGCATAAGCATAACAGTGACTAGAAATTACCATAATTCCCAACAGTAGCGTTGCAGACAGAAGCAAGGACGTGTTCTCTTTATCAGACAAAGCAA
Source organism: Rhipicephalus annulatus (assembly GCA_013436015.1). Lineage (NCBI taxonomy): Eukaryota > Metazoa > Arthropoda > Arachnida > Ixodida > Ixodidae > Rhipicephalus > Rhipicephalus annulatus. The sequence goes on from WOVY01011788.1 coordinate 146,536, forward strand.
ACCTTTTTCTGGTTGGTCCCATGGTTCGGTCGTTTCCTTTGCTGTTTTCATATTGAAGCGAATTATAGTTAGCTACATATGTACCCGTCATATAGAAGCATCTGTGAGTGAATTCGTCTATGTACATTTACTTAACATTTTCGTTTTTGTACTGTGTGCTGCGGGCTTGCTAGGATGGACAGGATGGCTAATTGGTGTTCTTTATGTAAGCGTAAATTGCTTGAGGTCCCCGGGGCCTTCATCTAATAAACGCCGTGTTTCTCCTAAGTGAATGACGAAGTAGGTGCGTACAACCATAAAAAGGCGCGCAAAAGATGATCAAAAGTTCGAGTGCTTACAAGTACCTAGGCCAGCTTTTCATATATATATATATATATATATATATATATATATATATATATATATATATATATATATATATATATATATATATATTGCAGGTAAACGCACGAGAAAGCAATTTCTGAATTACATTTTGCCATGTCACATCCGACAAGTAAATCATGAAAAATGGCTTTCTCTTACGTGTAGGCGCTTTTTTTATCTACGTACCAGACCCACTGAATAAATAATAAACAAACAAATAAATAAATAAACATACTTTGGGCGCCAATGCGAAACAGGGAATGCCACGACTGCAACAAAGCTAGCTTTTTCAGCATGCGACCTGGCATAGCTGAGCAAAACCGGGTCGCAGGGAAACTGGGTGTCAGCAGTGAACGAAGCGACTTCCGGGCTGTCTACCCTTCAAGAGTAGAACGTCATAGCATAGTCGGCACCCGTGTGCATTGCCTTCAACCGTGCCTCAAGGAAAATAACAATTGTGCTCTTAATATTGGCCTTCAAGCTGTCCTACGCGGCCGAAGCAAGCGGAGGCGTGAAGTGCTCACTACGCCACAACTCGTTTTGCTGATTGGCTATGTACCCAGTGCGCGTTCATTAAGTGTCACAAACATCTGCACGCCTGCACACTTCAACCAGCCTTTAACCACGGACTCAATGTGCATTGCAAGTGTTATAACGTCTGGCGCGATTTTACGATTATGCCACGCAATACTGCACGCGTTAAGGAGGCCCGATCGACTACATGACACTATTTTAGTCGTGTTTTAAAAATAAGTTTCAAGCATTGACATAACTCCCTGGTGGAACACCTGGTTGCCACGCGAAATTCCTGTTGTCAACGCTAACCCCGCAAAGCACAGAATGCACAAAACCGTGAGCTTTCTGCTGATCCAAGTCGAGATCCATGTGCCCATGACCTGTTCGAAGCACGTAGTTGCTGCCTATAGCGAGCACATCACCCCTCCATCGGGAACCCCATCATGGTCAAAGGCAGCCGCTGAGTCTCTGCAGCGTCTACATGGAGTACCGAGAATGGTCCAATATCCCAGTGCATTTGACATTCATTGTACATGTGAACTAAATTTAGGATGATGGCACATTACGCAGTTAAAGACATGTTCTACAACAACGGTGGCCTCACCAATGAGCAACGTTCACCTCTTTCCCATTTTATTTATCTCCCCTTTCCCCCTATATAAGGCATATCTTTTCCCCTTGAAGTTGCTGTCATGCTGTATCAGACGCAAACCACATTTCGCTCGAAGAAAACTTTTAATGAGAAACGTAGAGCATCTGAACAAAACTTTGCTTTCTATAGGTTATACCAGCTATGTACCAAATTTCAGAGCAACACATAGTTCGAACCAGCGCTGAGCGTCCGTTCCTCTGTCTGATAGCCGCCAAAACTAATAAGTTATTACCACTTTTGCAATAGCTACCTTGGGATTGGATATCACCCAGCCCATGCTTGAAAAAATTGGTAGCTGGTCAAGATAACAATTTGAAAAAATTCCTCGCTACGGGCCTGAACTGAACGTGTTCGCAAGATACCAGCCAAACCGCTTCTTTTTCGCCTTCCCTCTTAGCACAGGCAAGTCTCGCAAAAGCAGTTCCGGGTCGTTCAAGACTGACGGGATAAAATTTTCTAGAAGGACAAAGCAAAAAAGTAGAGAAATTTTATTTGTAAAGAAAGAAGCAACCGCTTGACTTTTATAAGCCTGCTTCCTACTCAACACAACCTCAAGCATTAAACTTGAAGACAGCGTAGAGTTTTGAAACCTGTGAGAGTGAAAACGAGCCATCTTCCATTTCTTTGAAGCTTTGAATGTTTACAAGCAATTGGTGCGCTGTGCCAAGTAGGTCAATAGGCAATGACCTAGGTTGCGGGAGTGTCTCCATTTTCAGGCTGAAGGTGGAACAAGGCAAAGTTGACGACCATACAAGACACCGTTCGCCATTAGGCCGTCACGCAACAAGGCTCTCAATGAAGTCTCTGCACAGCCCTCAGCTTTGTGTACGCTTTCGCCACGCTACTAAAGAAGCCTCATTGACGCATCAAAGCCCGCCTATTCGTTCCGCCCTGGTTGTATTGAATAGATTCCCTATAACACAGCTACTCGCAACTATGCTGCGAAAGTTCTGGCGGGTTTTGCAAGACTGGTGTATACTATGCAGAGACAGCTAGACCATTAATCCTATTTTCGTTCCTAAGTTACGGCTGGTGAGTCTGCTTTTGTTTTTACGTGCAGTTCATCGCTGTTCGTCGGAGCCGCAAAGCCACAAATGTAGCTACTAAAAACGTTGCAAACGCGCATTGTTACTAGAGTCTAACGGCCCTCGCATATTAAGTGAGGGCTCCTACTTTTGTACTTTGTACGTTAAAAACGTTAGTGCAGCTTGCACCACATCGCACAAAACTGGGTCTAAACAGAGCTGGTGGGCGGCTAGTTGGCCCTGGCTTGTCTAGGCTTTTACCCTTCCACCTCCCTCTTTCTAACACTCTTTATGCTATACTATAATAAATTATATTATAATATAATATATCCATTTTTAGAGGTCGCCTGTTTCAGCTTCTCTTGTTGACCACCTCAAGAGAACGCTAGGGCGTTGAGTAAGTGTGTGGCAGTTGAAAATGACAATAATTTTCTATTAATTTCACACGCAAAACTCGAACGTCAGAGTCCTGCTGTGAAGATGACTCAACATGTTCAAAAAGCAGTTGCTCCACCTAAACTTCTTACATTGTTCACTTACAGACTCGTGGATACAACACCGCAGGCTCTTCTCCCTGCGTTCAATGAAATTCAGACCAACAACTTGATTCGCGCACGTTGTGCAACCCCAGGTGGTCGAAATTTTCGGAGCCCTTCACTACGGCGTCTCTCATAATCATATGGTGGTTTTGGGACGTTGAGCCTCACATATCAATCAATATCAATCAACTTCATTCGCAAAGATTCATGTTCACATGCGTGCCCTAACATCGCTGTGATTATGAAGAAACTCAGTAACGGGAGGCTTTTAGTAGATTACATTATAACAATAAATGCAGGGTCCGCCCTCCGCCATGCCTGACCCACTCAGATGAAATTTGCATAAGCGCCTCAAACCAACTGCAATCGCGCATTTACGTAACGTCGACAACCTCTTGCGTATTTCTCAGATCAGCGACTTTCAGCAACATGTTCGTGTCTCTAGTACTCGGTTGAAAACTTGCACTTCTTGCCAAATGAATAGATAGCGTGCTGCGCAAGCACGAAGGAAGGAAGTAAAAAAAAAAGACAGCAAAGAACACAGACTTTCTTCCCATTGTTTATTTTATCGGAACATCAAGCCCCAGAAAAAATGTGCCACCCGTGTGCGCAAACTACGCAGCCTCTGAACGCTGTTGAGCAAGTGTCACAAAACAAGTGCGGACACACGTACGCAGAAAAGGGCAGGCCCCAAGCATCATGTATGCGCAAAAACTAGACGTATACGAGTAAAATTGAATGTAGCCGTCATTGCACCATCACATGACAAGTCACATTCACTGACAACGATATCACACACCACTGCTCCGATCAACATATCAGGCAACTATACTGCGATAAGGTCTTACTCCCGGCAAATTTTAGCGATTATTTCGACTTCCCTACTCAGCCATACGATGACATAAATATCATTTTTAATAAAAAAGAAGAAACTTTATTTCCTAATATGCGTTGTGCTTACATTGGCCCCCCAAAAGTACTAATGATGGCACTAGAAACCGCTAAGCACGTACCACTTGCGCAGATGAATTAGGGGGCGCTGCCGTAAGGGGCGTGGAGCTTGTATGCAATCTCGTGTTGTAATCGACTGCAGATTATATTTGAGCGCTTGATATTCTTTAACATCTATCAAAATCTGAATACAGAATAGTTAGTGCACTTAGCTCGGATAATCATACGGCAACTGTGATCGGGCAAAATTCGGCTAGCACGACAGTCAGGCTTCTGAAACAAAAGAACCGGCGTTTCTGTTTTGCAGCTCAAACTGGGGCCCTACCAACTGACGAAGAAATCTATAACTGCGTTCCTTCAGGCACTCACTCGTTCACTATACCCAGAAATTATCATCCGCAGACAGGCGTGGAGGGCACATTTTGACGGAACAGAAATCTGGGCGCTTCTGACACCGTATAACGCCTCTCGTAAACGTTCGGTGCGAGGGAGCTGCTATTCAATCAAGGGGAGACTCCTGCGGTTGGTGTTTCCCCTGTAATACCGACCGTTCATGGTTCGTTTCCTGCAACGGGGCCAGATCCAATAAAGGGAGCGTTCACGGCCCGTTGACAAACGAAGGCCAAGCGAAGCAAAACGTAAGTAGAAAGAAGGAAAAAGACGCGGGGCAGACGAAACAACGTTGCTTCTAAGAAGAAACAGGCATCGCTCAGAGCAGCTCGCTCGATTTGTCGCGCCCGCACATGGCCTGGGATCCCTTTTATATAGCACGATGGAGCCATGGAGTAGCTCAGAAAGCAGCCTGTTTCAGGCGGATGCCAAGCATGCGGTCGATGAAACGAGTTCTGACAGTCCAGCGACCAAAACTGTGCGCGCATCAGCAGTAGCGCAAGTTTGAGCCTCAACTCGCTGGAAGAATTTAGCCTCACGTAGTCGTAACGTATGTACAGTACGGTTCACTGCTAGAGAGAACACGCGAGCTCGTGGCCAATGGGCCGTGAGGCGTTGACTGGAAGCGAGATTTGTAAATGCGGCGCATGCGCATGCGCAGCCGTGGCCTAGTGGATAGGGCTTCCGCCTCAGCTTCGGGAGGTAGGTGGTTCGAATCCTGCCGCCGGTAACCCACCGGTATATTGGGAAAGGCGTCCCCCCGACCCGACGCCCGGTTGTTGACGGGGTGCGTGAACGCCTGGGAGATCATCCGCCAGCTGCCCCGACTGCTGGGGCCATTACATTCGTACTCTAGCCCACGAGGGTGGTTAATCTGTCGGCCATGTTTGCCTGTGCCTGCCCCGATGAAAGTCCATGCTTCCGGGTGGCTTACGTGGTGTTCTTAGTCCCGCAGAAAAGGATGGCGCTTGCCTGCAATTTCGTCTGGTATACTTCTCTGCCTGTGCGCATGAAAGTGTGACAAAGCGCTTCCATATTTTGCGGTGAAAGTTATTTAACTGTAACTCTGCTTACTGCTCGTAGGATTTCTAGCAAGCACAAAAATGTGCGGTTTTCTTTATTGTTGTAGTTTTTCGCAAGCTCTCACCGTCAAGGCCGTCATATTTTTCACATACTGTTCGTTTCAACTAACCGCGTTTGATGGCAGATAAGGCTATTAAAGTCTGGCGCAGTGAACACTCTGATCTTGCCTATGACATTACTATGACGCCATGATATTTTGACACATTGCAGCAATCTGTGCCGTTCAATGTAGGTTTTTTTTTCGCATCGCTTCGGTTCGCGCATCACCGATGCCACCGGTCAGTTTTTGTGTTTGATGAGGCATATAATACTTTTGCTTGAAATCTGCGGGCGTGTCCGTGTAAACCGACGGATGACTTGCGCCACCATTACGACTCGGGTTGGAAGCGAAATTCTCGAAGTTTTCTGCGTGTCCTTAGGCAGAACTGTACAATCGATGAAACAAAGAATCATGCATAAAAAGAAAAAAAAAGTGGAGGGGGAAGTGTTAAAGAAACTGCAGGGTAGTGATTGAGAGATCATGCACACTGGCCGTAACAACGAGGTAGAATAGTGTTAAGATTTGGAGGCGCTAATTTGCTTTTTCTTCACTGGGATCGACCATGTCGACGCTTATATACAGGGGATTCTGCGTGCGAAGTTTGATGTACGTCTCCGAGTACTCACGTTGTTATATCTTGCGCCACTGCTGGATCCGCGATATGCCCGAGTGGCTCACCACACATCGACAGCAAGCCATTGCCTTGCGTCTTCGATTCCTGAGCGCCATCATTTTTCGCGGTCTCTGGCGACGTGCCTCCAGCGTCGGCACCGCATCTGCCTCTGCTCCGTGGGCGCGCGCGCGTGACTGATGACTGGTGCGAAATAAAGTGACGGAATGCTATGAGCGATAGAACACGTCGTAGGATTTAGGGTGAGTGTTGCCGTGTTACTCGTCACTCGACGCTCTTTCCTCTGGCGCAGTGAATTGAAACGAATAGTGAAATAGGTCTGCTAGCGAAGTGGAAACGGCAAAGCGATGCATATTTTGTAGCAAAGAAGAAAAATTTGTGGACACGCGGTTTTTGGAGTCGACATTTCGACGCGTAGACTTGTCATCTTCGATGCTGCAACTTGCTGGTGGTGAAATCGTCAGCCCTGAAGAAGACAAGTTTACTTGTCGAAAAGTCAACTCCAGAGACACCCCGTGTTCGGGAATTTTGCATCTCTTCCAATTTAAATCTTCCTCTGAACTGCTGCCATTCTGTGGAACTGTGATATATCGCCGCTTGCGTTTGCGCTTTTCGTTTCGACAGTTCCTCACGATTTGCGAAACGTTGCGCAAACAAAACCCGTAAAAATTTGAGGTGGATGCAACAGCGTGTAATTTGTGTGACTTGTTCACTTTTTTTTTGGGGGGGGGGGGACTCCAATTGTTCGGCTGAGAGACTGCGATCGATTTACTCACGCATCACTGAGAGCTACAAAAAATGAACAGTTACACAAAAAAAACTTCAAATTATTTCAAGCGGCTTGCCGAGGACATATTTTTCGTCTACTCAACATACTCGTAGACAACTTGTTTGAGCAGGCGCGATAGAACTGGCAATATGATGACGCAATTAATCAGTAGTTACGCCTTAAGAAACACTAAAGGGAAACAATGACTCGATTTAGATTGATAACCCCTATCTGAGAACACCAAAAACATATGTTTTGCTGTCATCATCATCATCATCAGCCTGACTACGTCTGCTGCAGGACAAAGGCCTCTCCCATATTCCGTCGGTTGACCCGGTCCTGTGCTTGCTGCTGCCTATTTATACCCGCCAACTTCTTAATCTCATCTGCCCACCTAACCTTCTGTCTCCCCCTTACCCGCTTGTCTTTTCTCTGGGAATTCAGTTAGTTGCCCTTAATGATCAGCGGTTATCTTGTCTGCGCGCTACAAGCCCGGCCCATGTCCATTTCCTCTTCTTGATTTCCACTATGATATCCTTAACCCCCGTTTGTTCCTTAATCCACTCTGCTCTCTTCTTGTCTCTTGAGGTTACACCTACCATTCTTCTTTCCATTTCTCGCTGCGTAGTCCTCAATTTAAGCTGAACCCTCTTTGTAAGTCTCCAGGTTTCTGCTCCGTAGCTCAGTATCGGCAAGATACAGCTGTTATATACCTTCTTTTCGGTTGTAGGCCCGTGTGCTCATATTTGGGCGCACGTTAAAGAACCCGAGGTAGTCGAAATTTCCGGAGCCCTCCACTACGGCGTCTCTCATAATCATATAGTGGTTTGGGGACGTTAAACCCCACATATCAATCAATCAATCAACCTTCTTTTTGAGGGATGGTGGCAATCTACGTGAGAGTGCTTGCCAAATGTTGCTAATTTGAGAGTGCTTACCAAATGTCCTCCACTCCATTCTTATTGTTCTAGTTACTTCAATCTTATGGTTCGGTTCAGCGGTTATTACCTGTCCTAAGTAGACATAGTTCTGCTGTCATACGTTCATATTTAGCGGATAAAATCAAGGTTGAAGTTTCAAGTTTTTTTTTAATTCACGTCGAAATGCCGGCACGTGACGTTAGAAATTTCAATGTGTATTTTTCATATTTTCGCGACATTGCCTCGATGAAATTTCGCGAGAACTTCGTATGCTAGGTCCATGGCACCCGTAGATGAAAATATACTTCCCTCTAAAGGATTAGAAGCTACACAAGAGCCAGTAGACGCCTTTGAAATTTATGACGTCCTGATTTCTAATGCGGGAATCTCAAGGTGGTGTCTCCACTCACATTTTGTTTTCGTGCGTTTTCCAGCTTACCAAGCGTCGCGTCACGGTAAAAGTGGCGTTTTCGGGGTTGGGAAATTGTACTATATTGATGCGCGATAAATTGTTTTTCTCTCAAGTGTCCCTTTAAATACTTATGCTTCGCGTTTTCCACAACGTACGGGGCTTGATGACAGACACAACGATGTCAATTGAAGGAGCAATTACGTCTGCATGACTGATTAATTATCAGTAGAAATCAGCATGCGACAGGAAGTGTCACCTACCTTTGCTTGTAACGCACCTGAACATAAAACGAGGGGTGGATGCATTTCGTTCCTATAGACCGAATTGCCACTGTCGTATACCAGAATTGAACCATGTTCAAAAGCATGACACAACAGCCGTTAAGTTGACACTGTTGGGTACCCTTTCAGCAAATGCACACACAAAAAAAGCACACTGCATAACAGAAGACCAGGCTCTCATAAATGACTACTTAGTAGAAAAAACGTATATAAGATTAGCATTTTTATGAGGGGGGAGGGGGGATAATTTCTTGAAAAACCAAAATGAGGCTTGGAAACGATACTTTCGAAACAAGCATGAACCTTTAAAAGCAATTATCAACGACACTTCGTCGGAGCGATGGAAAGTGTATATTTAAGGGGTCGTTTTTGTTCGTTGGACAAAATGTCAATGATAACTGAGAGACAGTGATGTCACAAAAAGCCGAGCGTCTTTTAAGCAACTGTCGAGGCTTCCTTCGATTGGAATACCCTCGAAAATAATTCAGCCACTCTAAACTTCAATCCACATACAAGTGGGCACCTGCGCTTTACTCCAGTAATAGCGGCATTCACTTCTGCAACCATGGTTGCAGAAGTGTTAAAGGGCGTGGCAAACAGTGCTTTTACTTAAAAAGCACCCTTTTTACACCCATTTGGCTGTAAATAGTTTTAATATGAATTTCCAATTCAGTGATTACGCAATTATTACGATGACCTGCCTTTATTTTGTGCCTTTGCGGGGTTACACAAAAATAATCTATTCTTTTGTGATGGACCATCGGTGTCCGCTTACCGCCATTATCGTCACGAAATTAAACTTCTGCAGGGGTCCAACAGAGGTATAAAGGAGGCTTGGTGCCCCCTTGAAATGAGTAAGTTGGGGGAGAGGGTCCACATCCCTCTCCCCTTTTTTTCTTTTTGTGTGAATGCCTATGCGACCACGCTCAAAGTGAGTGACCCGAAAACGAGAAAAAAAAGGAACAAAATAACCCGCACACACAAACGTTTGTCCTCAAACCTACATAACTAAAAGGCAGATTTCAACCACACCAAAAACAGTAAAAGGAGAAAAGTAAAGCGAGAAATAAAGGAAATGCAGCCTCTTAAAGCACCCCATTAAAACTGATTACAACAACGCTGAAATTGATCTGCCTAATTGGCCCCATTGCTAGCCGAGGAACACTATCTTCCAGCCAAGCCAGTAATGGAATGAATGAAAGCCTTATACGATAAGGGCTTTTCTCCGACGCACTCGCGCACACAAAGTACCCACTCTTCTGATTACTGGAACGGAAATCCAGCGCGCTTCCGATGGGGTCCGCTTTGTTTCACTCCATTGCCTTCCGTTGACATTTCAATGCCTTTTTGTGTACTAACCACTATTCAGCTGTCGATGACAAAAGCCATTCAGTGGCTCTCAGTGGTTTCATTCAAGCAATGAGCCTGGACTCATTACGGTCTATTTCAGTTACGTCAGACGTAATACAACGTCCACCAGTAAAATACTAGCTTTGCGCGCTCTAATACAATGATATGTGCTTTATTTGCACGGTTTGCCTTCGACCTTTCAGAATTTTTTTCAAAAAGAGGTTCAGTACGTAAAGAGCACTACATTCAAAATTTGATATTGATGAAATGTGGTCAGACTTTTCTTCACATAGAGCTGTTACATAAGCATATTTTGTGTAGCATTCACGCCTATGTTTGAAAAAATGGCTTGCTTTATGGTTGGTCACTTCTCTTATGTACGACGTTGAGTGTGACATTATGCCAGCTTTGCTTCATGCCAGCGGTTTGCATTATTTTAATACGATGAAGTTTTACATAATGTCGCAGGAGTTCCGGTGTAGGGCATCCGTGTTGTGTCGGTTTCACCTGTGACGGCGTTGCTCGTCAGTGAAAAAGTGGCGTTGTACGAGAACTAAAAATGCTATGAATGACAATACGATGGCTATTCTCATCTATGAATATTGATGACAAGTGAAGCTGTGGAGCATGCGGCACAGAGAAGACCAGAAATTCAGCCAAAAGTGCAGAAAGGTACAGACAGTTCCATCCGAGTTCTGCTCATGCACCTCTGCAGTTTATGATTCAATAAGCGTACATTATTTTGCCATGGCTTGTGTCTTGTCTGCATTTTTGGGCACGTTTCCGTTTCTCGGAATTTTATTTGACCAATGTTGAGTAGTTGAATCTGCCCCCTTATGCAAAATAAATGATTTGCACTGAGTGATTAAAATACGCACTAGAGATAAGATATCGCTATCGTGCTCAACTCTTAAAGTTGAAGCATGAGGGCCCCCAATTTTAATTTTTTATTACTCTTTCATCCAGCTCGTTAGATGAAGCTGGCGTTATGTAGTGGGAGGACTGCTCTTCCTTTATTACATGCACATCTTTAGGCATGTGGAAAACTGCACCAAGTTACACAGATGTAAATCACCCAATCATTAAGAAAAGTCGAAATAGTAATACTTACTAACATCAAGGCACAAGACTGCTCTTTGATGCGTCGTTCTCAAAAAACTGAGCATTTCCAAACGGTAACCTCTTGGCGCTTTGACGTGTTCGACAACCCTTTTAAAATGCAATGAATGAACGCAAACTCTCGGGAGATGTAGGAACAGTACCAACGTGCCTTATCTGGTGACAGGTTTATCATGGTAATACAATAAACTTTATATACATCCTAGCGTGCTTGGACCGACACAAAGGACGTCTTGGAGCGCTGGCCGAGAGACGACTACGGACGACCCTCGACCGGGCGTCGCCGCTAAGCGCTGCTACGGCAAACGCATGCCAACTGTCGATATCAGTCCAGAGGCCCGCGTTACCGGCACAACCGCGGTACCATCACCGTTCACGGCTGACACCGTCAACCTGGGCCGATACGGCTCCGACGTCGACGATGGTGAAAGTCCCTTGGTCTCCACGGCGGTGTCGTAAGTGTCCCCTTCCGCTTGGGTCGTCACCATTCCAGGTTCCCTGTGACTAGTCGTGGTCGAGATGTGACGAGCGGCGGTGGCAGGCGAGGGTGTTAGGTCCCCAAAGGCGGTCTCAACGGGTGGTGAAACGACAGGAAGGTCTCGGTCGGAGAGACTGAGTGTCACCTGCCGCGCGCGTTGCCGCATTGGTGGCAGGATAGCTGTTTGCGGGTCCGGGTGGAGCTTCGTGGGGAAGCACACGCCATCCCCTGGGGTGCTGTGCACGGGGAAAGGCCATAGGTAGACGTTGGAGCCGAAAACCTGAAAACCATGGAATGCAAAACAGTGTCAAAACACTTTAAGAAAAAAAGCATGGCTTTGCTTATCTACGAAATCTGTACCTGCCCCGTATGTGACTGACTAAATGCTTAGACTTCACTTTGGGTCCCATGACTCTGCTGCAGGAGTTAAGTGATGTCCTAAGAAAGTTTTCGTATCCCTTATAGGTAACAGTAATAGACGTGCCAAGTGAGCACCACAAGATATGACACTTTCCCAAATCCTCTTTGGTAAAGACCCACAGAAAAAAAAGCCATACGACTCCCTTTCTAAGGATGTAGAGGGCCCAAGTTAGGTCAATTCCAGCTAATCGAAGTTCGAAACGTTAGAATATTACGGGTACGTGTCCGTAAGCTTCGAGAACGAGTAAAGCAGAGAAAACTAGCCCTCGGTTAGGACTAATATGAAGTTCTAATGTTGTGAAATTGTCCTCAGTCTTTTTGTCGAATACTTGCCGCCCGTTACTTGTCGGCTGCAGGCGCATGCTGAGAGAAGACTTTCGAGGAGCTACTCTCATGTGTGAAGATTGACGACCAGTGAAGCTTCTTAGCACACGGGACAGACGTGTGTTTAAACAGATAAATTGTGATCCCAGACTTCAAGCTTTCTCTTCAATTTACGTATTGTTATGGCTGCCACTGTGACACTTCGCTGATAGGGGTTGGCTGGTGGAGAATTTCTACATGACTCGGGATGCTCTGATAGTTCTTTCGCAAAAACAGGCCTTCCGCAACCAGGAGCACCCACAAAGGGGAGAGGAGGGTGAAGGGTGACGGTCGAAGGAACAGCGGGGTGACGCCAAGGCAGGCGCTGACTTCACAATGAGCAACTGTGGATTGTTTGAGAGGCTATGGTGTTGTCCGTGCTCATGTGTATGGACCCGATCTCCATAAACCATTTACTGTCCTACAAGAAAAAGGTGAAGGAACTGGTTCTGTTTCTCGTTCACATGGCATGACCTGATGTAATTGTCATGGACCGCTAGATACATGAACAAGTGCAACATATCATCTACGACACTAACAGGTTGTCGGCTGGCGTATTGGTGGGTGGTGACTTGCATGTGATTGGCTCCTATCAGGAAGGAGGAGCAAATTTAAGTGTTTCAACGATGATACTGTCACAAGTACAAAAAGGTACCTCAGACACGGGTGCAGAAATGACGCAGAAGGAATGAAGACGACGATGTTGTTGTGGGGCCATGTCTAGACTGCCCTGTTGTTCTGCATCCTTGCACACTGTGTGCAGTTTTAGCCCAACTAGCCTTAACCTATTAAATACTTTCCGTTACATATTTTTGTTGGAGGTGGTGAATAATATTACGACTCTGGATCTCCGTATCGGACGTCAGCTTCGTCCAGGCACGACGCCTGAAGGCAGTGCGCCGTCCGTTCAGTCTACGCCTGCTCCGTCACCTGTGAGCCCTTCCCATCTACTCGATCCAAGTACATTTTGCCGCACCGACACAACTGACGTTGACGAGTGGCTCGCCTTATACGAGCACGTCAGTAAGCAATACAGGTAAGATGAGAAGGTTATGCTGGCCAACATAATCTTTTACCTGCGAGGTACTGCACGCGCCTGGTACGAGACGCACGAGGAAGACCTGACGAGTTGGGACGTGTGCAAGCAGAAGCTTCGTGACTTGTTCAGCCGGTCAGTTGCTCGACAAATGGCAGCCAGGCAGGAACTCGCGTCACGAGTTCAATCTTCCACTGAGTCGTACGTCACCTATATCCAAGACGTGCTTGTCTTGTGTCGGAATGCCGACGAAGACATTACCAAGCTAGACAAGGTCAGCAATGTGAATGGCATAGCCGACGATTTTGATATGCAAGAACTGCACCATCATTGACTCAATTGCAGTGAATGTTGGCGGTTCCAACAAGCCAAAAGCAGGAGAATCACTCAACGTTTTTCTCGACTCCCGAACACCGCTGCGACTTCTTCCCGCGAGGATCCTGTGGCACCACGTTCATTTGTGAATCCTCCAAACATCACAAGAATTGTCCGCCAGAAGCTGGAAGCCATGGCCAGAAGCTGGAAGCCTTCCGCGTATCAACCTCCTGTGTCTGACAACTTGGCCCCAATATCTCTTATTCATGCTGTTGTGCGACAAGCATTTGCCAACATGGCCGTCTTAGTTCCCCAAAAGTTCAGCCACACACCGCAGCCCATAAATCTTAACGCTCACTACCACGTGGCCCCACTTGTTGCTGCTGTCGCGTCGGTCCCCCGGTTCTCATCGCGCTACCGAAATCCATCTGAGTGGCGCACACAGATGATCGACCGATATGCTTATCTTGCCATCGCATTGGCCACAGTTCTTGCCACTGCCGCAACAGATGGTCTTTCCGGCAACGTTTTCTAGACGACCACCGACAGGATCGTGGGCAGTATTCGCCACCTCGTTTTGCCAACGACCACATTCAGGACCTTCCACCTAGCCGTTCTACGCTACGCTCCGAACCATCCTACACCGATGTCGGTGCCCAGGAAACCCGGTCCAGCCGCTCGCCGTCGCCTCAGAGTCGCCAGCCACGCTCCTATCAACGCCATCGCTCCACGTCACCGGCGTATTCTGAGCAGTTCTCGGGAAACTAACAGATGCAGCTCCTGGAGGTGGCGCTGCATTGACAACTCGGACTGAAAAACCTCTACTGACCACTAATTTCAGACGAAATTTACTTGGTATTCTTATCGATGGCCTGACTGTTACAGCTCTAATAGACACTGGTGCCCACATATCCATTATGAGTTCACGTCTTCGATTCCGCCTGAAAAAAGTTCTTACCCCTGCCACGTCTTTGACTGTGCGAGTAGCCGACGGCAGCCGAACATCAGTTCTTGGTACGTCCACTGCTCGCGTCACTGTTGCCGGCCTTCACACTTCAGCCTTCTTCGCTGTTCTAGACGCTTGCCCACATCACGTGATTCTCGCCATTGACTTCTTGACCGCGCATTCAGCCCTCATCGATTGTTCAGCCGACACTTTAGAGGTAGAGTTGCCTTTGTATTCTGATGTCCCTCCTGCAGCTCGCACACGGCTACGGTCAGTGGAGTGTCTACGATTACCACCTCAGGCCAAAGTGTACCTTTCAATGTCGCCGTTCCCACCTGTTCCTGATGGCGACTACTTGGCAGCTCCACTTATTGACCTGACCCTTTCCCGGAACATCATACTTCCTCATACTACAGTGAGGATTAGCGACAGCACGACGCTTCTCCATGTCCTCAACTTCTCCGTGTCCACCCAGGTCATTTCTCAAGGTATTGCCTTAGCAGAACTCTCCACTCTCGAGCAATGCACAATTTCATCTCTCCCTTCTGACATCAAGGCCGTAGCCGAACCTGTTGCAGCCGCCCAGAATAGAGCTTTCCTAGACAGAATGATATCAAACGACATGTCACCGTCCCAAGTTGAAGCACTCCGTGGTCTTATATTTTCTCACTTCGACATTTTTGATATCGACGACCATTTCTTGGGCCACACGGGCGTCGTAGCCCACCGTATTGACACTAGCGGTGCCCGTCCCCTTCATAAGCGTCCTTACTGTGTGTCTCATTCAAAGCGCCAAATAATTCAAAAGGAGGTAGAAGAAATGCTCGACCAAGACGTCATAGAGCCTTCAACCAGTCCTTGGGCATCACGTGTTGTACTTGTGTTATGTCCGGTGCTGTCGTCGGCCCATAGACGTACGCGTTGGTCGCGGTAGTCCAAAAAGCTCAGACAGCCTCGAACGGTTAAAAACAAGTTTATTCCTGTTCGGATGGAGGCGGCGGCCGAACTGCCGGGGGAAACGACGGTGGCTCGTTTGCGCCGAGTGGGGGAAGGGGAGGAGTCAACATCTGGAAGCAGTTTCAGCAACCGGTCCTTCGCGGGGCTCGCTCGTGACACAGGGGTGCTTGGAACACAACATCTCCTCCCTCCTGGGGGCCGCCGTGGGCGCGTGGACGCTCTGGACGCACTAGAAAGAGAAGCCTCCGCTCGCTGGGTGTCGTTTCTTTTGTGTTCAGGGCCGGCGGGCAGCGGCGCCGATTCATCTGGTGCGAGATGCCAGGCCAAGTGGAACGAAGCTTCCGTCGAGGTGGCTGCTTGAATGGGAGGTTCCTTTGGCAAATTACCTGAACAGCGTAGCTGATTAAGGTGGCGGCGTGTGGCCTTTCCACCAATGTCGACGAGCCATGACCACAAACCTATGCGTTTGAGTGCCGTCGCTTCAACCCAGCCGGGCTTTCTGTGGAACTGGCGGGCGTATATGCGCTGTCCACTTTCAATTCTCCTGCTATGCGGGAGCTTTCCTTCCTCCGACGGTGCTTTCGCTGAGGGCTCCGAGACAATTGCTGTCGGCTGGGTTCTCATTTCTCGTCCGAACATCAATTTCGCTGGCGTCTGATCAGTAGTGCTTTGAACAGTGTTGTGCTGTCTGAAGAGAAAGCGCGCAATGCGGCGTTGCATTGTCCCAGTCTGGTCTTTAGTAAGTGCGCGCTTTAGCTCAGCCACGTAGCGCTCGGCTTGTCCGTTCGTAGCCGGGTTGTAAGGAGCTGATGTAACAGACGAGACGCCGTTGTCGCTGTAAAACTTGAGAATCTCCGTTGACCCAAACGGAGTGCCGCTGTCCGAGACCACCTTGCGCGCTAGGCCAAACGTTGCAAACAACGACCGCAGAGTGTCGATAACTGCTCCCGATGTCGTTGTAGCCATTTGTTTTACCTCCAGCCACTTGGTGTATGCATCTACAACTACCCGGAACGAACACCCTTCGATAGGTCCAGCAAAATCAATGTGCAGGGTGTGCCAAGGCGTGTCTGGTCTTTCCCATTCAGGAATAGGGGCTCTTGGCGGGCTTCTGTGGTTGCATTGGCAAGGCTAGCAATCGTGAACGGTTAATTCTATATCATGGTCGATACCAGGCCACCACATATAACTTCTGGCGCACTTTTTCATAGCAACAGTGCCTCGATGACCTGCGTGGACAAGCGACATGGCCTGTTCGCGAAGTGCCGCTGGAATTACAACTCTTGATCCCAAGGTGACGTAACCGCGATGAGTGCTCAACTCCGCAGCTCGCTTGCGGTAAGCGTTGAAGTGTTCACCCTTTAGCGTCTGCACGTTGCCTTCTTGTATAGCTGCGTAGACTTCCTTCAATACAGTGCACTCCTGCGTTGATGCTGCTACCGTGTCAGCTGTTAGCGGAGGGTTCGGTAGCGCCTCGAACATGAGTATATCACCCGGCGGGGGTGGTTCATCTATTGTGGCGTCTAGCGGCAGGCGGCTTAGTGCGTCGGCGTTCTGGTGTTTCTTCCCAGAGCGATGTACGAGTTCGTAATCGTACGCCGACATCTTGATGCACCATCGTGTCATTCGCGGTGACAATGTCCGTGGCATTGGCTTCTGGGGACCCATAATACCCAATAAGGGCCGGTGATCTGTTATGAAAGTCACTTTCCTGCCGGTAATGTGCGGCCGAAAGTGATCTGCTGCGTAGACAATGGCAAGTCCCTCTTTATCTAGCTGGGAATAATTCCTCTCTGCCTGCGATAGGGTGCGCGAAGCAAAAGCGATCGGGGCTTCCCGTCGCTGGTCGTCTACTTGGGAGAGGACGGCTCCCACTCCGTATGGTGATGCGTCACAGGCTAGCAGTAGGGGTCTCCTTTCGTCGTAGTGACGCAGAACAGTAGACTTGCGAAGTAGTTGCTTAAGGGCAACAAATGACTCTTGGTGGCATGGCGACCAAATCCATGGGACTTCTTTCTGCAGGAGCTGATATAGATCGTTGGCCACTGTATCTCGATGTTCTAAGAACCGGTCATAGAACGTCAATAGCCCCAAAAACGACTGCAGTTCTTGCTTGTTAGTAGGCACTCGTGCTTCGGTGACTGCACTCACTTTGTCTTCAGTGGGATGGATAACCTGCGCGTCAATTTGATGTCCAAGAAACTTCACTTCAGGCACCGCAAAAACACATTTTTCTTTACTGATGCGCAAATTAGCCTTTGCCTTTCCAAAATGAGCTCCAGGCGTTCTGTGTGCTCTTCATTGGAGGCGCCACCGACAATAACATCGTCCAAGTAGACGCAAACACCTGGGATCCCGCTAAGTGTAGACTCCATAAATTTCTGGAAGATTGCTGGCGCTGCAGATATTCCGAATGGTAGCCTTTTAACTTTGTAAAGACCCTTAATGGTGTTTATTGTGAGCAGTTCAGACGTTGATTCGCTCACCTTCAGCTGCTGGTAGGCTTGTGTCAAGTCCAAGGTGCTGAAGATTTTTCCACCACGAAGCGTGCTAAAAACCTCTTCCGGTGTCGGCAGTGGGTAGGAAGATGCTTTTGTCACCAGGTTGACAGTGCTCCGGTAGTCTCCGCAGAGGCGTAGGGTACTGTTCTTTCGGACGACAACGAGTGGTGTCGCCTATTCCGAATGTTGCGTCGGTTCGATGATCCATTGTTCCTGCAGTCGGTCAAGCTCATTCTCGACTGACGTTCGTAGGGCGGAAGGCACCGACCTAGCTTTCAAAATTTTCGGCGTCGCATCCTCCCGCAGCTCCAGTGTGACTGGAGGTCCGTTTTTCCCTGGTATTTCTTTGGAGAAAACCGCTTTGTACTTATCTTGAAGCTGCTCCACTGACGGATAACTGGGTGTGTGGTGAACTCCGCCAATGACCACTCCAAGGGGGGTGAACCAATTTCGTCCTAAAAGGCTTGATCCAGAACCGTGGACGACTAGCAAGGGGAGCTGATGGGTCTGCCCGTTGTAGTACACGTCTACGTTGGCACAGCCTAGCAGTAGAAGGGAGTGTCCGGGCCACGTTCTCAGCTGCGTGTCGTCTTGCTGGAGAGCTGGCGCGTTCTCACGCGAAGTAGCGCGAAAAGTGTCCTCGCTGATGAGTGTACATGCTGCTCCGGAATCCACCTCAAATCTGATAGGGCGCTGGTGTACCATAATTTCAGTTGTAATCTTCGGTCTCGTTCCGAGGTTCACAACGGCGTTTAAGTCATATAGTGCCGATGACGTTAGTGCTGTTCGGCTTGTATCTTGCGTCTGGCCCTCCTGTGCGTCGACATTGTTGTTCCGTTGCACTGAAGTCTTCGGTCCGAGCTGTTTGCGCTTCGAGATGCACGCCCTTTCAATGTGTCCCAGTTTTTGGCAAAAATTGCAGGTCGCTGTCTTGTATCGACATACCTGTGGATCGTGCATGACGTAACATCGCCAACAGCGCTGTGTCTTTCTGCTTGATTTCGCCTTTGACGTGGAATGACCTGACTGCTTACTGGTGTGATGCACCGGCTCGACGTTCCTTCGAATATCCCTCTGCTGGTGACCGGCGCTCTCCGCTCGTTGGGCGATGTCGTAGGCTTTGGAGAAGGTGAGACCCGCCTCCACGAACAGGCGTTGTTGTAGGCCTGCGTCACGCAGTCCGCACACAAAACGGTCACGCAACATAACGTTCAAGGGGAGCATAGTGGTGTTAGCAGGTGTGGCAGCCGATCCTCCCTCCTGCGCAGTAGCTGCAGCTGTCGCGGTCAACGTCCCGAAATTGCAGTAGGCAGCGAGCTTTTTGAGAGCCGCTACGTATTCGGCCACTTTTCACCTTCCAGTTGGTCTCGCCGTTGGAAGCGGGCTCGACAGTAGACCTCCGATGGCCTTGGGTCATAGTGCTCTTCTAGTGCTGCTACGATGTCGTCGTAGTCAACGGCTGCTGGAGTGCGTGGCTGAATCAGGGCACAGACTGTGTCGTATGTCTGCTCCCCACACAGCGTTAGCAGGTTCGCCCTCTTCATTGCTGCATCAGTGATGTTGTTAGCCTCGAAGTAAAATTGCAGGCATCCAAACCACGATGACCATGATGAGCCGTTGAATTCGGGTAGCCGATTTGGGAGCCCGTGCGTAGCCATAGCTTGTAGCTTGTCAATATCGTTGCGTAGCGTTGGTCCAAATCCACTTCCTCGTCCCCACTGTTATGTCTGGTGTTGTCGTCGGCCCATAGACGTACGCGTTGGTCGCGGTAGTCCAAAAAGCTCAGACAGCCTCGAACGGTTAAAAACAAGTTTATTCCTATTCGGATGGAGGCGGCGGCCGAACTGCCGGGTTCAACGACGGTGGCTCGTTTGCGCCGAGCGGGGGAAGGGGAGGAGTGAACATCTGGAAGCAGTTTCAGCAACCGGTCCTTCGCGGGGCTCGCTCGTGACACAGGGGTGCTTGGAACACAACAGCTTGATAAAAAGAAGGACGACACCTGGCGGTTCTGAGTTGACTATCGCCATCTCAATCGAATAACCAAAAAGGATGTCTATCCTCTACCTCGAACTGATGATGCGCTTGACTGCCTTCATGGTGCCAAGTATTTGTCTTCCCTGGACCTAGAATCCGGATATTGGCAAATTTCAGTCGATGACCGCGACCGCAAGAAGACAGCATTCATAACACCCGGCGGGCTTTATCAATTTAAAGTCATGCCTTTCGGGTTGTGCGATGTGCCAGCAACTTTCGAACGCATCGAACGCATGATGGACTCCGTCCTTCACGGTTTTAAATGGTCGACGTGCCTGTGCTATCTAGACGATGTCATCGTTTTTTCGCCAACCTTTGAAAGCCATCTTCCGCGTATGTCGTCCATTCTTGACGTTTTTCACTGTGCTGGCCTCCAGCTTAACATGTCTAAGTGCACCTTTGGGGGCCGTCAGATAAAGCTACTTGGCCACCTTGTTGACGCTACTCGTGTACGACCCGACCCTGATAAATTTCGCGTGGTGCGTGAGGTTCCAGTCACACATTCTATGCAAGAAGTCCGCAGCATTTTGGGGCTCTGTTCATATTTACGCCATTTTGTCAGCAACTTCGCGGAAATTGCTCAGCCCCTCACAGATCTCCTCAAAAAGAACGTGGCTTTGTCATGGCGTGAAGACCAAGAACATTCCTTTGCATCGTTAATTTCTGTGCTCACATCACCACCTGTGTTGGCTCAGTTTAACCCAGCCGCTCGAACAGAGCTTCGCACCGACGCAAGTGGCCATTGCATAGGGACAATACCCGCACAAATGCAGAACGGCACAAACCGTGTCATAGCGTACGATAACCGCCTACTTTCTCAGTCGGAAAGGAACTATTCATCTACTGAGCGAGAGTGCCTGGCTCTCATCTGCGCTATCGCAAATTTCGTCCGTACCTATATGAACGAACGTTCGCGGTCATCACAGACCACCATGCGCTCTTCTGGCTGTCAACCCTTAAGGATCCTACTGGAAGACTCGGGCGATGTGCATTGCGATTGCAGTACACGTTCTCTGTAGTGTATAAGTCTTGCAAGCTTCCCAGCGATGCCGGCTGCTTATCTCGACACCCTGTTGATCCACCCGACTCCTCTGAGTCGAAGCTGATGCCAACATCCTAGCCATAACAGATTTTCTGCAAATAGCCGCCGTACAACGCCGAGATCCATCGCTGCTATCGATGATTGACCGTCTTCAATCCGGCCATAAAGATCCTTCACTGAGCCTATTTTTTCTTCAAGACAACATTTTGTACCGCCGCAACTCTCAGCCCGATGGCGCGGAACTTTTGCTCGTCATCCCACGTCATCTGCACAAGGACATCTTGCAAGAACTTCACAACGCCCCAACTGCCAGTCATTTAGGTGTCTCCAGAACCTATGACCGCGTCTGCCGACGGGTGTTCTGGATGGGCCTTTATCGTACCGTCCGCCGCTACATTGCAGCGTGTGACCTGTGCCAGCGTCGGAAGTAGTCTACGTCTCTCCCTGCCTGTCACCATCAACCTATTGATGTCCCAGCCGAGCCGTTTCATCATGTGTGTTTAGATTTGTTAGGTCCCTTCCCAACATCGGCAACGGAAACAAATGAATAGCAGTAGCTACGGATTATGCCACTCGGTATGCAATTACTCGAGCGCTACCGACCAGCTGCGCAACGGACGTCGCAGATTTCCTACTCTATGACATCATCCTTCAGCATGGTGCTCCTTTTCACCTACTCACGGACGGTGGCCGCTGCTTCCTGTATCGTGTGGTTGAAGACCTCCTTGGATCCTGTGCTACGCGACACAACTTTACGACTTCTTACCATCCTCAGACTAACAGACCTACCGAACGCCTCAACCGCACACTGACGGACATGCTTTATATGTATGTTTCTGACGACGACACCGATTGGGACACTGCCCTTCCATTCGAAACATTCGCCTACAACCCGTCGCGTCATGAAACTGCCGGCTACTCACCATTTTATCTTTTCTTTGGCCGTGATCCCTTACTACCTTTCGATACCCTGCTTGCGCATGACCTTCCGTCCACCACTTCGTACACACAAAATGCCATCTCCCGTGCTCTGATCGCACGTACAGTAGCCCGCGCCAGGTTCTCATCGTCCCAGAGAGCACAAAAGTCGCTCTACGACAGCCGACATAGGGATGTCGAATTTTCTTCGGGCTCTCTCGTGCTACTGCGGCTGCCATCCCGTCGTGTCGGCCTGTGTGAGAAACTTTTATCGCAATGCGTTGGGTCTTACCAAGTTTTGCGCCAAGTCACACCTGTCACCTATGAAATGTCTTCTACTACGAACCCCACTGTTACATCCAGAAGTGACATTGTGTATGTTTCTCGCCTGAATCCCTATCACAGTGACCCGTCCGTCTGATAACAGCAGGCACCCTCAGGGTGCTTTGCCGCCCGGGGTAATGTCATGGGTATAGAAAGGTACCTCAGGCACGGGTGCAGAACTGACACAGAAAGAATGAAGACGACGATGTTGTTGTGGGGCCATATCTGGGCTGCCCTGTTGTCCTGCATCTTTGCACACTGTGTGCAGTGTCAGCCCAACCGGCGTTAAGGTATTAAATACTCCCCGTTACAATACCAAGTGAGAAAAGTGGCTCTGGACCCTAGAAAAATGGCTCATCAGGTCACCTGTAAATGAACTCTTGCTGCTTCGTTATGTATATGACTGTCAGGTTAGCGAATTCACCCCATTTATAACGTAACCCTGACGCCACAACAATATATACCTCGATAATGTTGATGCGAATGCCGAGGTCGAACGAGTCAGGCGTCTCGACGAATACGAACGGGCGCAACGCTTCCAGTGTCGTCTCGTTGCGGCACAAGATGCGCACATGAACGCCGAAGAAGCCGCCGATAAGAACCATGAGTGCGGTGCCGGCCAACACTAGAAACCCGGTGTGTACCATGACGCCCGTTGAAAGTCCCATCGCTGTCGCCGTGTCCAAGGCGTACGAAGAGACAGTCACGAAGGTGTACGAGGCCAGTACCACCACGTAGAACAGCGTGAGCAGGAAAAACTTGTACGTTCCAAAGGCCACGCAGTTGTTCAGCCATGGACAGTGGTGATCCATCTTCAAGATGCATCTGGGATCCGGCAGTGACGCTTGCTTAATGCCATGCGATGCAGCTCGTATAGTTTATGTGCCATCAAAATAGCAAAAAAAGAAAAAAGAAGGCGGGTGATAGGAAGGAGAACGGTGCCAAGAGGCTCTCATCGAAGAATTGTGGTGACATTATAAAAATAACGTGCTGATACGTCCAATTATCTTCAAAATCATTAGTAAAGGATGAATACAAAATGGATCACAAGCCCATACATGTTCGATTTGAAGGCGCTGTACATGTGACTAGACTGCTTCCAAATTCATTTTTCAGGTGCCTACGGGCCAACCATCTTTTTCTTATTTAATACAGCTCGTGTACTGTCATTTCTAAGTTTATTTCTAAACAAGCAACAATCTTCAGACTGTGACTACAACTCCTGCGCAAAAACTATATAGCTTGACCTTACTTACATATTACATGTATTGGCATGCGTTATTTACACGACCTGCATCGACATTGGAGTTCATGTTCACGTCAGTTAAGGAAATGCAGTGAGGCCTCACGTTAGGCCCATAAAAGACCATATATATTGTGCCTCAAGAGAACGAAATCGAGACCGATGCGTGGCACGTACCTCCGGCAACAGGAGCAGTGGTGGCAACGATCGGGTTTGATGAGTCCACACTGTTCGCAGTAGCGTACGCTTCGATCGGCCGCGCGCGTCAGAATGCCTCTGCTGGATCCCAATGCCTCCAGTATCTCTCTTCGCTCCTCATACGTCTTGCAGTCCGCTATCATCCTCCGATTCGCTGCGTTCACGTAGTATAGCGATGGTACGGGTGGGATGGACGCAGTGACCGCCTGCACAGTAAACACAATGTTCTAATGAATGAGAATGTTTGAATCTCACGTGGGGGAGAGAAAACTGGTATCAGGTTATGAAGGAAGTATACGGGAAGCGGAATAATTGTCATCCCTCCGTTCGTTGAACGAAGCTGCAAGAAAAATCATTGATAATAATTTTTCCGAACGAGAGCATCCAAAGGTTCCATAGGGGGCTACTGGTTGATCAACATTATGGCAGAGCAGCGTGAAATACGACAGCGAAGCACGAGGGACACATCTCTGTGCTCTGTCCACTGCGTTTCCCTGTCACGTCTTTTGCGTTATTTTGCCATCACAACCACTTCCTAGTTGAGGAAACATTTGTTCCAGTTTGGTGTTTCAAAGCAGCGACGCGCAACTTTGTAGCAAAATTACCTCAGTTGTTGCAACGACCACTTGCGAAAGACGTTAGCTCCGTGTTTGGACTTCTTATGAGGACCGTCACCTGGTAAAACTCAGTTGTGAGAACTCTCTCTGGATTTCTGTGCGCATAACATTGTTTTTTAGTAAAATGACCGATATGAGCAAATATTATTGATCCTGAGTAATGTTTTCTCGAACATAAGTGTGCACGTCAAAATTACGCTGATGTGTCAAGAACTGCAGACGCTGGAAACAAAAGTCCATGTATTATTGGGCTTTCAGTTTTCGCGTTTACATACGCAAATACTGTACCTTATTTCTACGAATGGGCATACGACCATATTGTTCCCACTCATGAAACTTTATGCATCTTGTGGACTAAAGCAGAAATTATTTGCCAGAATGTGTACGCGTGAGTTGAGAGGAACGTTTCAACAAGCTATTCCGCAGTTTTTCGCGACTAAATACCACATAAACATATTAAACTTTGACACGTAAAGCAGCGAAAGTTAACTTGCACTACTGCCTTCCTCTTGAGTTGCTGGCGTCGCGAGTCAATCTCATTTCCGCAGAAATTGTCGAATCCGTGGCGTACCCTTAGAAATGACCACAGGGCGAGGAGGAGGATCAGGTGGAAGAATGCCGACAGTGAGACACGTTCCGCGCGGTCGGCTACCAAGACCGGGCAGAAGACGTGCACGTAGGCGTAGTAGGCCCAGCAGAATCCAGCCAGGACTAGGAGGACCGGTAGCCAGCCCGACAGTGAACTACGACGACGCATGTAGCCGACCACCGCAGGCATCGTCATCGTCTTCTTCCATATCCTCGTTTTTGTTTCAAAGGAATTCATCCCTTCCGGTGGTTCTTTTCTTCGGAACGACAAAAACGGGCTTTAACCACAGGAACGTTTTTCGAAGCCGCACGTGATTTCCTGAGAGAAATAAAACGAATAGAATGTTGAGGTTGAGCGTAAATTCACTTTAATTTCAGCCTTAATTGCTTGTTGAGTTTTGCCTTCTTTTTCTTTGTTTTCTCTTATTGTTATTTATTGCATTGAGTAGTGTGCTTATTTTGAAACTCTTCAATTTAAACAAGTGTGGTTTGTAAAACGAATTTATTTCTAACATAAAGTGCCCCTGGTTTCATCGCCGATCTCCCGTAGAGGATTGCGCCATGACTCCAAAGAACAACAACCAACCATCCGATCCACTATAGAGTCACCTTTTCAAAAATGCTTCCCTGGGCACCGCCATTGTCCTGCTTGGACTGCGCAAATTGGCGTGACCCCTCAAGAATGCACTGACAACACTGCACCCTTAGCCTTTGTACTCCCACGTGCAGCTCATCATGGCGGTGTTTTTTCCTTCCTGTGAAAAGGTGCATAGAGCATACACAGAGTTTCCTCTAAGCACCCGCCCCCCTAGTAAATCGAGGTATAGGGCACGTTTTTGTGTCCCCCTCCTAAAGTCAATACAGTGGGTGTCTCATGCCCCGTGCGCACGTTTCTGGAGCGTCGGCCAAAGAAGTTCTCCAATAGGCGGTTTTACATCTGTTACGAACGCAAAGGTCTTGCATGCCTCATTGAACGCGAAAATATACCTTTGGCGTAAACATGGTGATTCGAATATTGCCCTCATACAATCACGTCATATAAACCCCAGTGGCGTCACAGGTCGCGAAAATTGGTGATGTTGTCATAGTATGGCATCACGTGACGTCAGTGATACCGTCATTATAAGACATTATTCCTTGGTCAAAGGTCACGGAGGCATTCGCAGAGCCATTTGAGACGCAGGATGTTTCCGATTTCTCCAATTTCTGAAGCAGTGCTAAACCATGTAAGGTACTGAAATATTTCGGACAAGACCAACAGAATCTGCTAAGGAGAGGGGGATATCACCCGCGCTATGATCGTTTGTTCTCCAATGCGAAGATCTTGGTGGCTGTCAAGAAGTGCATTAATGAAGCCAATCGGTTGAATAACTAATCAGTATTATTTTTCTAATGTGTCTACACTATTATATACGTATAACAAAAAAACTTGATATTGCTTCTTTTATTACCTAATCCTGAAAAACGCCAAGAAGCTCTTTTTTATATAGAGAGATATACTCATTAGATTCAGCACCATAACTTTTTGCAGGATCTTCTGCAGGATAATCTAGGATCTTCCTGTTCTAAAACCTCCCTTATTGGAAAATTTCATGATATTTTAAACAACCCCTAAAACGTTCGCCAATCGTCACAGTGGGTGTGCGCCACAGTTAATAAGACAACATTACCACCACCAACAACATACGTTCGTGTTAGGCAAATGCATAAGAAATCATGAGAATTTGTCTTAAGCACTTCTTAAGATTTTTAACTACCAAATTCAACTCAAGACACTATAGTGTGCAAGTAATTAGAGGAAAAACATTGCAGAAGATAGGCAAAACAAATTTACAGATAAAACAGGAAGAACATTCGCAAATTGAGTGTTACGCGTAATCTTAGCATTCATCTCCTACTCCTTTTGAATGAAGCTTGTAGACGTGCCCTTAATGAGATTGTGACGACACTATGATGATCTTAATGCCTTTTCGGCTCTGCATGTGTTCCGGTAAAATAAGATTCTCTCTAGAGCAGCTTCGGACTGAAGAAGAAGGAGAAGAAAAATCTACATGCTTGCGGTCTTTGGCCGTTCGCTTTGGGCTGCACGACCGGGCAGGCGCCGCGGCTTGAGACGTTCTTGCAGCTGCAAATCGTATCTGCTCAACTGGCTTCCCGTGGTGCTTGTGTGCGGGCTCTTCGTGTGGGCCTACTACGGCTACGTTATGGTGTTCTGCGCATCTATGATCCACGACAGCGCCCTGAAAGCCACCATTTTCGGTGGTGGATTTCATCTGCTGCTATTTTTCTGCCTCTGGTAAATATCCTCTCTCTTGATTGCCGATAAGAGTGCACCGTTAAGCCTTGAACGAGAAAAGGATAAGGGCTCATTTTTTTTATTAGACAACTCTAGTGAAAACCAACAGACAATCACGCCAACCAAAGTCAATTGAGCATTATTTGTAGTCTGTGAAGAAGAAAACGCATCGTTGACCCCTTTTTCAAGTCTTTTAAACGTATTGTAATAATAATAATAATAGTATATGGTGTTCTACGCTCCAAAACCACCATTTGGTAATGTGAGAGACGCCATAGTGGAAAGCACCGGAAATTTTGGCAATCGTGTGTTCGTTACCGTGCAATGACATTGCACAGTACACGGGCCTTTAGCATTCAGCCTCTATCGAAATGCGACCGCCACAACCGGGATAAAACTCGCGACCCTTGGGTCAGCATTTGAGCACCTAGGATGACTGCCAGTTCGGAATGTTGGTATAACTGTTCCGTATTGACGGTTGTTTCATCATGATCAACTGAATGTCTATAGGTCCTATAGACATGCATTTTTATTTCTTATAGATATTCATGTAGAATGATGAACGTCCACCTTTACCCGGGTAGAAGGTAAAGGTCCCGAGTAAGGTGAAAGTACCCGAGTGGTGGTTACTCGGATAAAAGGTGAAGGTTGGTGGTTACTCGGGTAAAAGGAGAAGGTTGGTGGTTACTCGGGTAAAAGGAGAAGGTTGGTGGTTACTCGGGTAAAGGGTGAAGGTTGGTGGTTACTCGGGTAAAGGGTGAAGGTCGGTGGTTACTCGGGTAAAGGGTAAAGGTCGGTCATTCTAAATTATGCTCGCGCATGCGACCCCGCCACCTCTCGCAGCATACGTGAGACCGCGCAAGCATGAAAGAATGTTAAACTTTTAAGCAATGTTAATTTGATGGCATTCCGAAGACAAATATGACGTTGATACAAATGGCAAACAATATTTCTCGTATATATGGATGCCACAAAAGCTGAACTTGCGCCATCTGGCACAGTTCTGCGTTTAACAAATAGCACGCGCTTTGAAACAAGTAAAAAGATGAGGACTGTCATTACGTTAGGATTGATTGAAGTAACTAATGCCACCACCCGATAGGAATGGAAGGCGCTGAGCAACGAATTCCACCCCCGTTTTCACAAATGCTCCTGCACTCGACTTTCACCTTTCATTTGACAAAGTTGAGCACTGCGCCACCACTTGGCTGAAAATGACGCCGCGCTACTTAAGAATCGCAGCAGACCATCGTTGATATGCAGTGATTTTCCTTGCCACGAGATGGCGCTTCCATCGGCTTTGTCAAACGAAAGCGAAGCGTTGATTGAAGGAAAGTTCTAGAATACGGGGGTGAGTTCCGTGTATATCCCTTTAATTTGCAACACTATCTTGAACGCTGTTGAAGCTGGCGTTCGAGTAAGTCATATTCTGTACTTTCAAATGCAGCGAAAACGTAGAGTTGTTGGCTCACGAAGTGAACGTGCTAGAGGGGCGAATGCGGTCATTACACAAGCGTGAGAATTGTCGGTAGTTTCTCGATTTTGAGAAACTTTGGCTTCAGATGGCTCGGTGTTATGACGACATATTTTAAGGAAAGCATCGCATCATAAGTACAACTGGTCGAATTCGTTAAGCTAATTGCACTCTTTGTACCTTTTTTTACGAATTGTTTTGATATTGGAAATAATAAAGATAGCATAACTCAGTAGTGAACAGAGCCAGCAGAACTTTCTTTTTATTCACAAGCGAGAAAACGCAATGAATCCACGTACTACGATCATTTTCTAGGTATTGCGAAAATTGAAATGCTATAAGTACGCTTGCGTTCACTCTCGAAATTGCCAAAAACAATGCGAAGCTGAAAGCTATCTACTTTTTTCTCTTTTTCTCAGTCAATGCTGTAATTTTCTCTCCCTCTAGATCTTTCCTTGACTAATATATCCCACTACTTCTGGAATCGGAGACATTACAATCTTTCTACACATAGCGGCCTCCGGGACTGGTCATCTCCTAATCTATCAATGGTGTTATGTGACAACGGCATATTTTGACATGACAACGTCATATTTTGACGTCACAATGATGTCATGATGACGCCGGAAATCTGGGGCTTCTACGACGTCATGACGATGTCACGGGGTGACGTTATCTCTTGATCTTCTGCGTAACTCGAGTTGACTCCGCCGTTAACTGTCCCCTTTAGTGTTTTCTGAGGCATATGGAGCTTCCGGCTTCACATATTCAGTACAAAACTCTCCGCTCAATGCGACATTGTCCGGAATTGCTATTTTCGCCCTACCTATTCAAAGCGTTCAAAATGCACAGGTCTTACGTGCAGACGACGGCGGCGTCCATTGCACCTGTACCGCCACTCTACCGGCTTACCACAGGCGAGCAGCAGGCGTTGGAGAACTGCCCGAACGAGCGAACTCGCCGAAGGCTGCTTGACGGGATGGCCAGCGAACGCGGCGTGCTCACCCTGGGCACCGATGGATGCGTGCGATTCTGCGAAGACTGTTGCCTCATCAAGCCCGACCGCTGCCACCACTGCTCCATCTGTCGAAGGTAGTACTGCCACACGCATGCCACCACTGCTCCATCTGTCGAAGGTAGTACAGCCACACGCATGCCACCACTGCTCCATCTGCCGAAGGTAGTACAGCCACCTGCATGCGTAAGAACAAGCAAGGGGCCCTGAAACACTTTATGAACCTGGTCCGATAAAGCTGCCGATTGGCAGTGGAGGCTTTTTAAAGCACGTGCCAAAATTGATACTACAGCGCACGACCTGAATATTACATTTATTTCTCCAAGTGAGCTAGAAATCGCTTTCACTGCTTTTGACAAATGGCACCATATGTTCAAATGAACACACCTCAAACCAAAGTTCACGGCCATTGGCCGATTTGAACATCGCGAGATTCATAATTAACCTGAGCCTCAGTGGGATGCTGCGAAATGCCTACACGGACGCGCGCGTGATCCCACTGAACGTAATGATTGATTAATCGATTGATTGATTGATTGATTGATTGATTGATTGATTGATATGTGGGTTTTAAGGCCCCGAAATCACCATATAATTATGAGAGATGCCGTAGTGGAGAGCTCCGGAAGTTTCGACCTCCTGAGAATCTTTAACGTGCACCCAAATCTTATTTCACGGGCCTACAACATTTTCGCCTCCATCGGAAATGCAGCCGCTGCGGCAGGGATTCGATCCCGCGACCTGCGAGTCAGCAGCCGAGTACCTTAGCCACTAG
Organism: Rhipicephalus annulatus; assembly: GCA_013436015.1. Lineage (NCBI taxonomy): Eukaryota > Metazoa > Arthropoda > Arachnida > Ixodida > Ixodidae > Rhipicephalus > Rhipicephalus annulatus. The sequence goes on from WOVY01011788.1 coordinate 177,120, forward strand.
ACCACCACGGCGGGGCATCCGGCTGAACTTAAGCCGTGTGTTCGAAGAGGAAAAAAAGTTATCAAGGCGATTCCGCGCACCCACTAAGGCGTCTTGCCCTTGTCGACCCCCCTCCCCCTCCTCGCATAGCTTCCAACGCGCTAACTGGTACGAAAGGAGGAAAGAAGAGAGGTTGAGGTATGCGGCGCATCACTGCAAGTTCGTTCATATACACTTCCTTATTGCACCCATTTGATGTATATTTGGGAAAGTGTTCCAGGGCCATTTCAACACGCGCCTGAATAATTTTCGAAAATACGAAGAACGAGTGCGTTATGATCTACTAGATTGATTGATTGATATGTGGGGTTTAACGTCCCAAAACCACTATATGATTATGAGAGACGCCGTAGTGGAGGGCTCCGGAAATTTAGACCACCTGGGGTTCTTTAACGTGCACCCAAATCTGAGCACACGGGCCTACAACATTTCCGCCTCCATCGGAGATGCAGCCGCCGCAGCCGGGATTCGAACCCGCGCCCTGCGGGTCAGCAGCCGAGTACCTTAGCCACTGGACCACCGCGGCGGGGCTACGATCTACTACAGCTTCCCCATCTTTTTTGGCACAACTCGCGACGAGAGAACGTTTACGTCCCCTAGTGAGGAAATAAGCTCTGGATTGCTTCACATATGGTGCTTAGTGGTTGTGAATTGTCTCCTACCCTACTTCTCCGTGCAGTCGCACGCCTGATGTGATTTGTCACCCACGAGTATTGCGCGTGATCAACTGATTTCGTTTCGTTTTGTGCGTTTAGAACTGTACGAGTGGAAATAACACCATGCAGCCGAAAGGCGTGTAATTCTGATAAGCTCACCGCGTAATGCCGGCATTTTCTATGTGCTTTCTGAAGAAACATGCGTTGAGAAGGAGATAGATCTAGTAGTAGGGGTATTGAAGGCAAGAAGAAACCACTCTCTCATGTCTTTGAACTGGGAGTGGTTTAAGGGCCCTTTAGAGGACAGTCAAAGGCATTTTAAAGAAGACAGTGACGTTGTCGCGTGAATGCGTGTTTGTTTTTAACACGAAAGTGTTTTGTGCCAGAGTACACATGGCTCCGCTGATGTATTTCTGTCATGAATATGATGTTGAAAAAATATACTTGTAGACTGCAAAGATAAAACGAGAAGAAAAAATGAAGGACCCTTAAGCTTCGCCTTTAAGAGTTGAACGCGATATCGAAATCTGGCCCCTAGTGCACCCTTCAACCACTAAGTGCATAATTATTCCTACGTTTTGTTACACACGCACGCACACAAACACGCACTCAGTAGATTGGACCAGCGCGCGCTATTATCGCTGAATGGGCTCGTTTTTGTCGTGACACCTGTCGAACAAAATGCGTTAAAGGGGCCCTGAAACACTTTTTCAAGTAACCATGGGATGAATTCACTAGAACAGCCTATTGCCTTACGAATTCAGCGCCCCAAAATTTTTACGAATCTTTCCAGTGCAAGTGGAGTTGCAAAGGTTTGTCGCATGCTGCAATCGCATTATCTCTGCTCTCCTCCCGACGAAAGCGCTCGAAGCTAAGTAGCGAGGGGTGGCAGGGCAAAAAAACTACCACGCCCCGTGACCTTGAGCACTTTTTTTTCTTCGAATGCGCGTCCAGCGACCTCCCGCGGCTATCTCGGTAGCTTTATTTTTCGGTCACAGACGCACAGATGATTTTTCGCTCACAACCAACGGGGCCGAGTCCGGCGGTGGGTTTTCTGCGACACGAGCTCTTTAACGCTATCGCGTTAAAATATTCTGCAACAGGACGTCGATACAGTGACCTCGCGCTTCTCAGCGCGCGACGCTAATTACTAAGCCGCCACAAAACGAACCTTATCCGACCACCTAACGGCAAGCCATTTATATACACAATGTACCGCTGGCGGTCCTCAGAGCTCAGCAATTACAGCGCGTTTCCGTTACCAGTTGGTAGATGGCCCCACGGGCACACGTTGGGCTTGCGCGCTGCACTGGTCGTCGTGCCGCGCCAACGCGCGTGTTGCTTTGCGTGCGTACCTTCTCATGGCATAGTCAAAGGGCATGTAGATGTTGGCTAACGTGATGGCTCTGTCGCGCGAACGCTTACCTCGGGATTCGGGCGTTTTCTACTCCTTGGGCTTCCAGCGCAAGTTTGCTTTGAAGTTGCAGTCCCAAAAGGAACACACTCCTCAAACACGAAGAAGTATCGTGTTGTGACGGGCATAGAGTTTCCCGAAATTAACTAGAAGGCACTCTGGCGCTGCGATCGTTCAACGACCATGGGAATGATGTGTAGTACACACACTTGCCTAGTCTTCGTACTTACGGGCGGCGAATCGTACTTGCGGTTTTGTTTATTGCTGGTTACGGTTTTGTTTTGAAAGAAAAACAAACCGTTTTGAACTTAGTGACTTGATTCAAAATGGTAAGCCTAAACGAATAAGGTTGTGAAGTGCAAACGGTGAACATTTGCTAATTTGTGTTTTCATGAAAAAACTGCTCCAAGCCACACGAACACACATGGAGCCAAAAAAAATGGCAGCATATCCAAAAAGTGAATGATGGAGAGTGGGGCGAAGAATTCGTCCGTCCATTCGTTCTTGCTTCCGCCCGTCCATGCGTCCGTCAGTGGGACCATCCATGCGTCCATCAGCCCGTCCGTGCGTGCGTCTGTTCGTGCGTCCGTCCCTGCGTTCGTCCATGCAGCCGCCCCTGCGTCCGTTCATGCGTCCATTCACGCATCTGTCTATGTGTCCGTTCGTCCATCTATTCAACACTCCAAGTACCACCATCTCGCATCTTTTCATCATATATTCCCCATATAGAAGCACCGTCACCCAGCGGACATTCCAAGGACTAAACGAGAGGTGGCACACGCACACTTTCTTACGGCTTGCGCTTCGTATCTACTTCCCATTTTTAGATGCGGAGCATCTAATACTCGAGGCTTGTAGTGCGGCGCCGTCCGCAAGCTTCCTCCTCCTTCTTCCACCATCTGTGCACCCTTCCTCCTCTACACACCGCGTGCGCTTTTCCTCTTCACGAACATTCGCTAGCTGTATAATGTAGCGCGCATGCGCCGTCACGCTTCGCGAACATCGGCAGCTGACGCGCGCATGCGCCGTCGCGCTTCGAGAACATCGGCAGCTGACGCGCGCGCATGCGCCGTTGCGCTTCTCCCCCTTCTCGAACATTCGACGGCTGACGCGCGCATGCACCGTCACCCACCATCTGTGCCGCGCGCGCTTCTCCCCTTCGAGAACATTCTAATATTCTCCTGATTCTCCAGTGGACGCGCATGCGCCGTCGCGCTTCGAAAACATTCAACAGCTGACAGTGCATGCGCCGTCGCGCTGTATATATACTCAAGGTCGGCGCTCGCTCGCTCAGTTGCCGCTTGTCGGTTGGCTTGTACGGCGCGTCGACGTCCAAGGTCGCGGTGAAATGAATTCCAACGAATCCACAAACACAATGATCGACGTCCCTTCGACCAGCGCCGCCCTTTCGCATACGTGTGTACGTGTTCACTCATTTAACACCCCCTCCTACAACCACATTAACCACTTTAGCCATCGACCCAAGTAAGTCGCAATTTAACACCCCATTTCACAACCACGTTAACCAATTTAGCCATTGACCCAAGTAAGTCGCACTTTAACACCCCGTTAACCAATTATATGCTCCGCATCCTCCTCAGTGTTCCCCCGAGGGAAGCTGCGGGCAATTTTTTTAATCACCTCGAGTTCATGGTATATACAAGTTCATTGTATTCATGGCAATGCGCCTCAACGCTCGCTAAACCTATCTAAAGCTAAGGATGTTACACCCAGCGAGTATAACGTAGCAACCCTTTCTTTTCAGATAGTGCTAAATGTACATGCCAATGGCTGCTAATGGTGATCGCAGCCTGCGCGTTAACTAAAAGCCGAATGCTCCTGTCTCACATTCCCCATTAGCAGCCATTGACATGTACATTAAGCACTATTTTTTATTGTTCAACAACGCACAGAAGAAGTCTCTCACCGGCACCACCTTGGAGGTCAAAATGTTATACTTGTTACATACTACGTGGGACGAACGGGTGCCGCTTTAAGGAGCTTCGCCCCTGAAACAGGCCAGAAGTACGAATATTAGACAAATGTGTGTACTACCCATCATTCCCATGCTCGCTGAAGCGCCATGTGTTGCAGCTCCCATAGACACTAGCGCCAGAGTTCCCTCTAGTGTATATTAAGAAACTCTATGGTGACGGGTATCGCCACCCGTCTTGCAAATAAATGTGCTTTCACTTCATGGCTTTCTGTTTCAGCAGCGAGCTTCAAATGTCGCGCTGCGACAATTGTTTGTCCGCGCTCGTCATGTGTAGGCTCATTTAGCGCGTGTTTTCTGCTTGAGGCATGCGCTGCAAGTTTCGAGTTGTTCGTCGTTCTTCTCATCACATTGCAGTTTGTAGCTGTAGCATTCGTTCCTTCGCCCTTTTGGCGAAACAATGCAAAATGAACGCTCAACTATACCACTGGCCCCGCCGCGATGGTCTAGTGGCTAAGGTACTCGGCTGCTTACCCGCAGGGCGCGGGTTCGAATCCCGGCTGCGGCGGATGCATTTCCGATGGAGGTGGAAATGTTGTAGGCCCGTGTGCTCAGATTTGGGTGCACGTTAAAGAACCCCAGGTGGTCTAAATTTGCGGAGCCCTCCACTACGGCGTCTCTCATAATCATATAGTGGTTTTGGGACGTTAAACCCCACATATCAATCAATCAACTATACCACTGCAAATACACGTTTTACTTTCGTGTCATATTGATTCCTGGTTGATTGATTGATTGATTGATTGATTGATTGATTGATTGAAAATACGGAAAATACATTGGGGAATCTCTTATGTCACGCGCGTAAGTTAAGGCGCGAAATTCAAAAATGAAACTTCCACCTCGATTTTCCCCGCTTGATTGATTTGTGGGGTTTAACGTCCCAAAGCCTCTATATGAATATGAGAGACGCCGTAGTGGAGGACTCCGGAAATTTCGACCACCTGGGGTTCTTTAACGTGCGCCCAAATCTGAGTACACGGCCTACAACAATTGCAGCTCCATCGATACCGATTCCTAAAGAGAGGGATCAGGCATGTCTTTTTTGAACATCTCTTCACATGCGTAGACGAATACGAAGGTACAGTCGCAACTGAAAAATAATGATTACCACAGATGACCGGCGAATTTAACGCCAAAATGGCGACATGCGGCGCTTTTGTTCCCGAGCACACCAACAGCGGGAGCATCCAGCAAATTTCATTTTCCAACGAAGAGGCGGCCGGCAGAAAGCAGCCATATTGCTGCTAGCCCATCCGAAAGCCCACATAATAATTGAACCTTTGTACAACCATCCAGTTTTAAAACCTGAACGCGTGAGCATCGATCCCAGTCGATAAGTGGCGTTAGTGGAACACAGCGGCGAAATGAACGAGGATACGTGCATGCTTGCAATGAAAAGTTATATGCCTAAAATAACAGAACTGAGCAAGTTATACATATTCAATTCGAAAAGACGTGCAAACAAGGTCGAATTTTCGGGAACTAGTCTAGTAACAGTGCGCGACAAACTCAACACGTGTATGCTTTTGAGGTTAGGTCTAAAACAATATCTTAGGCCTAAATCTACTGTTTGCACTATCACCTAGGAGAGCTCTTCCGGTGACAAGCAGGTTATTTCGTGGAGAAACAGTAAAAAATATTCCTCTTACACGATTGAAGTTCTCGAAGCTTTACCCTCCATAGCAATTCCGCATGCTGATTAGCTACAGCTACCTTCGTCCAGTCGGCGTACAGCTGCTTCTGGCGGCGACCGTCACGCGGAGCAAAGCAACGAACCTTGAGACATTCCTCATAAAATCTTACTTGGCACCCCGATTACGTGTACAATGTGGCAAAGTTCTTCTGGCATGTACCGTCGATGGTTGCAGAAGGCCGCACAAAAGTTGAAAGTTAACCGGCAAGACACTATTCTCACAAAACCAAGAAAAAATCCTAGCACGCAACAAACAAAGAGCAATCAAAGAAGCCATAGGATCAGGGTTCTTTAGATAAGTAGGCGAACATGATAAGCGGCTCATAAGACTAGAAATAAAGCTTAGAATAACATCGACCTTTCTTAGCCGGTACGTTTTCAATCTGAAAAGGCAGGGTGTGCAAATACAAACACAAGAATAAAGTAAAGACACCACACACGCCTACTAGGAAATGAAGGTACACGCGACGGTGAAAAATAAAGAAGGCTCGGCAACCTATATGCTCATGCACTATGCGAGCCCACGAATCAGGTACACGTGGGGGTCAGCGTGGAAGATAACTGAAAAGGTCTTTGATTAGATCTTCATGCATGTTAAACGACGTTTAGCTCACGCATGCGCTACCACTGTGATCAATAAGCCATGCCTCAATCATCAGGCACGGCTTCATCAGGCTTCATTCATCAGGCTTCATTCAAGCATCAGGCTTCATTCATATATGTACAAAAATCTGCGAATTCACCAAACATTGCCATGCACTTACAACATCGACAGTGCAAAGACAGAGTAGAAGATGAGCCTCTGGTTAACGATCTCTTGTTTTTCAATATTCTCTGATTAATACAACGCCCCTCGGTCCAACGTTGAAGTGGCCACAGCTGAAAGGAACCTTATAAATTACACTTACAGTGGGCGTCACCCATTGAACTTGTTGGCGTGTTTTACGCAACAAATATCCGTGTGCTCATTTAATCGCTGTAGTACGTTTCAATACACTGGACAGTGCGTTTGTGCTTGACACCATTCAACAATTTTCGTACACTTGCCTTGAAGGGGTGGTGCCAGAAAATTTGTGACTTGCGTGTTCTTTACTGTAAGGTGTTCTCTTACCTCCAGCAAGCATGATACACGCACCAAGATTCACGAATTCCCGCTGAATGATTTATACTGCTTTATTCATGTGGACAACTTTCGGTTTGGGTTTCAGGGCACCGAGTCGAACAGTGACGTAGCAGTGTAGGTTGCTTGGTCGCGTGGCTAGACAAGGCTGTGGCGCACGTCGTGCTGAGTATCGTATGCTCACGCACGCGCGTGCCATGCAAGCACAGTTAAGAAAATGCATCGACAGTTGCCATGCTATATAGCTGCTGCAGCCGCGAGCGGTGTAGCAACCGATACCTTGCCGGTGCGTACTATCGGCATCAAATGAAACGCGAACAGCGGAGCGCATGGCACAAGCCTTATCAATGGCATAGTGCGCGCCGTCCACCAGTCATTGACACAGAAAGGCCCGCACATCCGTTGTGGCAGCACTGCACAACCCCTCTATAGTGCAACATTTCTGCTTGTGTTCCAGGTATGATATTCAAAAGAAACTAAATTTTAAAAATGCAGAGGTTAAACTACTGCAGCCAAAGGCGAGTATTGTAGCACACTTTGTCATCACAGAATCAATCATCACGGAATGCCTGGAAAATTCTATTTATAGTAGACAAAGGTCAGTTCTGAATGCTGGCAATCGCACGCTGTTTCACTTCGTCTCGGTAAAGCGAAACAATTTGCGCGCTCTCTTCCGAAGAAACACTTGGCATTTCCAGTTAAAATGAAACCTTTTCGGGTCGTTTTCTGAAAGAAGAGTGTAGGTGAAGCAGCGCTGACGAACGAGATACAACAGTCATTTGAAGATCAACCGCAAACCGATTATATTTCTCCTTATGTTTTATCGTGCCAAGACACCGATTGCACTGCGACGCTGAAGTAAAAGCAAGAAATTAATGGCGAGTGATACGATCAAAAGCGCTTCGCACGCCCACGATTTCCACCATTGCTATACCATACAAAAACTAGAGCAAAAACGGAGATAACGCACTCTAGGTGGATGGCGCAGTGCTGCCAAACCGGATGTGCATGCCTGTCAAAGGTAATGACTGGACGGCCAACACTATAGTGTTTCTAATGCTTGAAACATGCGCTTCGCTGTTCGGGTTTCATTTGACGCTGACAGTACGTGGCTGAGGTAGCCGAGGTCCGGAGGTCACTCAGTCGCATCACTAGAGATCTGGCGTTACGTCACTACAACTTTCGCTGGCCTTTTTTGGACGCGCTAGTCAGTGCTGGATACGCTAGCGATAAGTTTTGATCGAGGAAATGACCATTCGAGTATACACACTTGGGAGTGATATAAAATAAATTTTATACGTTTGCTGTGCCCGACTGTTCATGTGTAGTGTCTTTGCATGTCCTTCATGTGTAGTGTAGCAGGTTTGTTATAGCCTCGAAATTTGATGGTACCACCCATTTAAGGCGAATTCCGTGAACTGAAGGCTAAATAGAAGCTCGGTAAAGGCCATCGCCAATACGACTCTTGTCAGCTCAACTACCTCTGAAATGATGACACGTACTATTATATGTGTCATAGAAACGAGAGTTTCAAGTCTTACGTTTCTATGCTTATCTCCACAGGTGCATTCCGAAGATGGACCACCACTGTCCTTGGTTCAACAACTGCGTCTGCTTTAACACCTACAAGTTCTTCCTGCTCACGCTGTTCTACGCGGTAGTCTTGTCAATCTTCGGCGTCTCCACCATGGGAAAACACGTGATCGATATGTGGCTCAAGGCGCACATGACGTCGACCACCTTTCAGCTCACTTTCCTAACGGTCGTCGGGACCTCGGTAGTGCTCGTACTCGGCGCCTTCCTGTGGCACCACGCGTGCATGGTGTTCAGAAATGAGACCACACTCGAACAGATGCGTGCGGTCATTTTTCGGGAGCCCGACGACTCGTTCGACGTGGGCTACCATCAAAACTTTGTACAGGTGTTCGGTAAGCGCATGTGGCTGTGGATGCTTCCGGTGTTCACCAGCGTGGGCGATGGAGTTCGGTTCCCCACGAAGATACATCCACTTCCCGGCACGTTGCAGCACGAACGCTCGGTAGAAGCGACCTACTCGACTGGATCGACCGTCGATATTCGATCGATCGCCAGTGTGGCTGGGATCCTATAGTGACGCGTTGTGAACTGCTACCCGGACGTCTGGGATTGGACGTATATATCATAAGACAGTGTGTATAATCGTTACCTTTTATATGACAACCTTCGAAGTATGAGAATAAGAAAATCGTTACCATAGGTTGGTAAAATTGTATACAGAGCTCACTTAGGCTCACTTAAGGTATTTTGCGCTTAGAGCTCACTCGGACTGAAACCTGGGGCGATATTGCTCAGCTGGACTCATTGGGGTTCAATTTCACTAAAATACAATAAAGCCTTGTTGATTAGACCACCCTTAACTTGAGATCTGATAACTAATACGTGTTCCTCTGATCCTGGTGAGCGCACGTAATGTTTACGACACAGAATTGTCGTTAATTCTGTCACACGTAGCCGCATCCAGGTTTATTCGGACGATCGTCGGAGCGTGCCAAGCATGAAGCACGGCCAATGTTAGACGCCAAGAGACGGAAATGAGAACTATAATGCAAAAGAAAAAATGACAACGCAGGTCTTTAAAAAAACTATAGGGCACCGCCCCCAATCGTACCAAAATCGCGCGGTTGGCTAGCAAACGCTTCATTGGCTGCAACAAGCTCGTTCCGATTTCGATTTTAAACGAAGCACGTCAACCACTCAGACATATTGCGCCTACCGTTTTTTTGGTGATACGGTTAACGGCCCGAGCACGTGGTGTTGTTTTTGGCGGCGGCAGTCCGCAATAAGAAACAGGTTTACACCACTTCTAGACATAATAAAGGGGGCAATCGAGGCGTGGTTGCATTATGAACGAATTCGCGAATGACGATCATTGCGGCTTTTACACCCTCCTTTTGCATTTGCGTATTCATCAAGAAAATACAAAGGCGTTATTGTGATAGAAACTTCGCTATTATTCTCTCGATAGTCTCGATAACTGGAAGTACAGTTAATTCTGACCTTTTTGCCGGTACCGTGAAATTTTAATTAACGAGCTTTTACTATAATACCCGAACTTTTTTTATTTTTATTTTTTTATTTTTATTTTTTTCTATTTTTTATTTTTTTATTTTTTAAGACCGAACTTTTTATTTCTTTTATTTTTTATTTTTTTATTATTTATTTTTTATTTTTTTATTTTTAGGGTAAAAAAAATAAAAAGTTCGGTCTCCAGGGTAGCCTCCCCCCTAACCTTGAAGTAGGTCCTTGCGACAATGCGAATTTCTTTGGATAGGTGTTTTCATAGCTTAGCACTTCTGTATTGCAGTGAAACCACCTTTACTGGAAGTTACACACAGACTTTTATACATCTATTCATTCATTGCAAATGCTTCGGAATTTTCAATAATTTAAATTAGAGCTCATGCAAATTTTAATGACCGCAGGGGCGCCTGCGCAAGTAGGCGTTTGGTGTGTAGCGACACCACGAACCCGAGCTAACGGGGGAGTTTCGTCTCCCTCCCACGCCTAGCCGTGCGTGGCTTTGCCGTGTCCGAGGAAAAGGGGATCCTGGGGGTTGAGCCGACGCTGGGTGATTGGACCGTTAAGGCCCCCCGGCAGAGGCAACACACCCCTTTGGCCCCGGCTTCACGTAGACGGCACCCCTGAGCTGACCCACCCAGGGGAATCGGCAGTCGCCTTTTCCTATCTCTCTCTCCCTACATCTTCGTCTTTATCTCTTACTATTTATCTGTCCTGTCTTCTACTCTCTTCCGTTTTACTTCCAAACTTCCTGGCGGCTAGGGTTAACCCTGTGCAAATAGCCTACCTTGGTCTAGGCGCATCGGGTTATAGTGGCGTTGTACGGCTGGCGTCTGCAGGTTTCAGCATTTGTAACCTTGTAGCGTCCCCTCGTTGGGCTCCGTGGTGCGTGGCCGCCAACGCTGCTGAACAACAATAAGGAAGACATGCATGCAGCATTCCCACTACTGTCTGATCGTACCGGCTTAAAGCCGGTACGCACCGATGATCTCACCAGAGAAGGATTGGCCACCCTGGTGCAGTATCTGGCCACCCCCTCCCGTAGGCATTCGTCAATTAACTCACGGCCCTCAGTCCCCACCAGCTGCGGAGCAACTGACCACGGCGGCGGTCAGATCTGCAAAGCAGCAGAGGGTGCTAGGAATCTCTGGATATGGACAGGCCACCATTGGAACTTGAACTTAGCAACGTTTAACGTTAGAACGTTATCTAGTGAGGGAAGTCTAGCTGTATTATTCGAGGAGCTAGAAGGCATTAAATGGGATATAATAGGGCTGAGTGAGGTTAGGAGGACAGATGAGGCCTATACTGTGCTACAGAATGGGCACGTCATTTGCTATCGGGGCTTGGCAGACAGAAGAGAACTGGGAGTAGGGTTCCTAATTCACAGAAACATAGCTGGCAACATAGAGGATTACTATAGCATTAATGAAAGGGTGGTAGGCATTGTAATTAAACTGAATAAAAGATACAAAATGAAGGTAGTACAGGCTTACGCGCCTACATCCAGCCATGATGACGCTTCAGTTGAAAGCTTCTATGAAGACGTGGAATCGGCAATGAGTAAGGTGAAAACACAGTATACTATAGTAATGGGCGACTTTAATGCAAAGGTAGGGAAGAAGCAGGCTGGAGACCAGGCAGTAGGAGATTATGGCATCGGCACTAGAAACGCCAGAGGAGAGCTACTAGTAGAATTCGCAGAACGCAATAATCTGCGTATTTTGAATACCTTCTACCGAAAACGAGAAAACCGCAAGTGGACATGGAGGAGCCCTAATGGCGTAAATAAGAACGAAATAGACTTTATAATGACTACACACCCAGGAGTCGTGCAGGATGTGTAAGTGGTTGGCAAGGTAAGATGCAGTGACCATAGAATGGTACGGGCTCGAATCCGCCTAGACTTGAAGAAGGAACGACAGAAACTGATACGCAAGAAGCAAATCAATGAGCTAGCACTGAGAGGGAAAGTACAGGAATTCAGAGTGTCACTGCAGAACAGGTACTCTGCTCTTAGCGAGGAAACCAACATTAGCGTAGATACAATGAATGATAATCTGACGAGTATCATCACGGAGTGTGCAGTGGAAGTTGGAGGCAGGGTAGCTAGACAGGACACCGGCAAGCTTTCCCAGGAAACGAAGAACCTAATTAAGAAGCGTCAAATCATGAAAGTGTCAAGTACAACAGACAAAATAGAGCTGGCAGAGCTTTCGAAGCTGATTAATAGACGTAAAGTATGCGATGTAAGAAGGTATAACATGGAGAGAATTGAGCACGCTCTGAAAAACGAAGGAAGCGTCAAAGCAGTGAAGAGGAAACTTGGGATAGGCAAAAGGCGGATGTATGCACTAAGGGACAAAGAAGGCAAATTAACTACCAATATGGATAGGATAGTTAAAATAGCGGAGGAGTTTTACAGAGATCTGTACAGTAGCCGAGACAACCACGACCCTAATACTATAAGAACTAGCAGTAACCCAGACGACACCCCACCGGTAATGATAGAAGAAGTCAGAAAAGCTTTGGAGAGCATGCACAGAGGCAAAGCTGCTGGTGAGGATCAAGTAACATCAGATCTGCTGAAAGATGGAGGACAGATTGTGTTAGAAAAACTAGCCACTCTATTTACGAGGTGTCTCCTGACGGGAAAAGTACCAGAGTCTTGGAAGAACGCTAACATCATCTTAATACATAAGAAAGGAGATGACAAGGACTTGAAGAATTACAGGCCGATCAGCTTGCTCTCTGTAGTATACAAGCTATTTACAAAGGTAATTGCTAGCAGAGTAAAGAAAACATTAGAATTCAATCAACCAAAGGAACAAGCAGGATTTAGAACAGGCTACTCAACAATTGACCACATTCATACTATCAATCAGGTAATAGAGAAATGCTCAGAGTATAACCAACCACTATACATAGCCTTCATAGATTACGAGAAGGCGTTTGATTCAGTAGAAATATCAGCCGTCATGCAGACACTGCGGAATCAGGGCGTAGATGAAATATATATAAACATTCTGGAAGAAATCTACAGGGGATCAACTGCTACCATAGTGCTTCATAAAAAAAGCAACAGAATACCAATAAAGAAGGGTGTAAGGCAGGGGGACACAATCTCCCCAATGCTATTCACTGCGTGCTTACAGGGCGTTTTCAGAAGCCTAGAATGGGAACAGATAGGGATAAGAGTTAATGGAGAGTACCTCAGTAACCTGCGCTTCGCCGATGACATTGCATTGCTGAGTAACTCAGGGGACGAATTGCAACTCATGATTACGGAGTTAGACAAGGAGAGCAGAAAGGTGGGTCTTAAAATTAATCTGCAGAAAACGAAAGTAATGTACAACAACCTCGGAAAGGAGCAGCGCTTTGCGATAGGTAATAGTGCACTTGAAGTTGTAAAAGACTATGTCTACTTAGGGCAGGTAATAACCGCAGAGCCTAACCACGAGATTGAAGTAACTAGAAGAATAAAAATGGGGTGGAGCACATTCGGCAGGCACTCTCAAATTATGACAAGTAGATTGCCACTGTCCCTCAAGAGGAAGGTATATAACAGCTGTATCTTGCCGGTACTTAGCTACGGAGCAGAAACCTGGAGACTCACAAAGAGGGTTCAACTTAAATTGAGGACGACGCAGCGAGCAATGGAAAGAAAAATGGTAGGTGTAACCTTAAGAGACAAGAAGAGAGCAGAGTGGATTAGGGGACAAACGGGAGTTAAGGATATCATAGCTGCAATAAAGAAGAGGAAATGGACATGGGCCGGGCATGTAGCACGTAGACAGGATAACCGCTGGTCATTAAGGGTCACCAACTGGATTCCCAGAGAAGGGAAGCGGGGTAGGGGGAGACAGAAGGTTGGGTGGGCAGATGAGATTAAGAAGTTTGCGGGTATAAATTGGCAACAGCAAGCACAGGACCGGGTTAACTGGCGGAACATGGGAGAGGCCTTTGTCCTGCAGTGGACGTAGACAGGCTGATGATGATGATGATGATAATACCCAGGCGGACTGCACACAGACTTCAGGCTCGATTCGAGTCTAAATGAACAGACTCATGAATGCATTAGAGTACACTTTGCTTTCTCGATCATGGTTCCAATGCGCTTTAACGCCAATATTTCACATAATAAGTGTTTTACGTGTTGTCTTTTGATATTGTACTTTGAAACACAAGTTGTCAGTTGTTGCAATTTAGTAAGGGCATATTTAGAGGGAGACATGAGTGAACGAGATGCTTTATTAAGAAAGTTTAGCGGAAAGACCGTGGGATATGGTGGGGAGGTCGACGCACCTCTTTCCGTAACTCACACCTCAGATCAATAAATGATGAGCTGGCGTAAAAACAAAAATGCGTTAAAATATGAATGAGCAGCCATGTGTGTAAAATTGGCTGCTATTTGTGAGAGCACATGCGAGTTGTGCTAATCGTTAAGATGAGTAAGTGTGACCATAGATGGGCAAGAAGGAGCTTGAGCTCGCTCGGACTTCGTTAAGAAATATATCTGCCGCTTGAAGCTCACTCGGAGTCAGACACACCTAATTTTTCCTCAACTATACTTCCTCGAACCAAGGGTTTCCTCAACTACACTCACTCGAACCAAGAGTCGCTAGAATTCCTCTCAGCTGGGTTACTCGGGCTCAAACTCACCAAAACATAACTCGGGCGGACTCAATTAGGCTCACAGCTTGATTTAAATGGACACTAAAGAGAGACAAAAAGTTGTTTTAGATTGATAAACAGCACTACGAGAACTCTAAGGTCGTAAGTGTCACATTCATAAGCTCATTATTAGCGGAGAAAATCCAGGTTGAAGTTTCATTTTTGAATTTCGCGCCATAGTTTCCACGCGTGACGTAAGGGATTCATCGATGTATTTTCAGTATTTACGCGACATTGGCTCAATGAAATTTTCTGAGACTCCGTAAGCTAAGTCTATGGCACCCACAGATTACAGTTTGCCTCAATTTTGTTAATTGGAAGCTAAGCAGGACCCTGTATACATCTTCAACTATGGATGACGTCACAGTGCTTAGTGGGCGAAACTCAAGATGGCATCGCTACCCGCAGTTTCTCTTCGCGCATTTTCTCGCTTACCATGCGTCGTGTCACGGTAAAAGCGATGTTTTCAGTATTGTGAAATTGTACTGAACTAATACACGAAAAAAACGGTTTGTTCTTTAGGGTCCCTTCAAGGCTGAGTAATTCCGAATGAGCCGAGTGAAGTGCGCCGACTTATGCATCCAACACAAGGGGCACTTTCCTTTTTTTTGAATTGGTGAAGTTTAGAAGCATTCAACAAGATTCATCTTTCTCATGCAGCAAACAGTTATTCTACACACTCTTAATAAAATAATGATTAGTTCATAAATACATTTTCTACACAGTGGCGCGAGTTTGCTATTTCGCCACTGCATTCAGGGCATGGATACTTCTATCTGCTCATATGTTCTTCTTTCGGTTATGTTGCTTCATATCCACGATTATTAATTAGCGAAGCTGTCTAAGCTAGCCTATAATTATTGCTACTTATTTAAAAACGGGTGTGTGCCACCTAAATTGGTTAAGTACCACTACTGACCACTGGTCAACTAAACACTTAGCCCAAGAAACAGCTGCGAAGCACCGGTGATGATGCCTAAGACCCTGAGTACGTCTAGGGAATGGAAAAGGCAACGGCGGCCGCGAAAACGCCCCAAAGCGACGGAAGCCCTCAGCCAGCGAGGTCGTGCCCGCAGATCTATGAGAGGGGCGAACGTATGTTTTCAGCGCGAGTTTCTGTCTTTTTTAGAGTTCAGACATACGTGTCGTGTGTGTGACTGTCTGCGATTTAACACGAGCTCCTCCTGCACTGAGAACAAATTCCGAAACAACGTAGTATCACCTATAGCTGAAGCTTTGCAACCACTTTGGAGCAACCTAGATGATGCATCACCTAGCTAAAGCCTAGAAACAACCAAAAAGAAACCGGGTTAAGCTTCAGCATCGTTGGATTCCACTAATTCAAGCTTTTCACAGCTTAGAAAAGGCTTTGCCAGTTTTTTTTTTAGAATTGAAATATCGAAATTTGAGTGAGCTGCCTTGTAGCGTTTGTAGTTCTGCCGAACAGAACGTGATCATGCGACACTACTAAACATCACACAACGCTACAACAGCATACCATGTTGTGCACTACATTGGTCTTTGTTTCTGCAACGTCCTTACCGAGCTGTTCTATATATGGGTCTCCACAAAGACATGAAAAACAAATATGTGACGTAAAAACAACACATTTGATGACTTGCAGACACACAAGTGGGGCGCTCGTACATCACCAGAAAGTGACATGTGAATGACCTACAAAATAGAGAGCAACGTCACCATGAACGAGCTTTCGATCATAGAGTCGTGTGCATGGCGATCGTTTCTGAGGTTTTTTTGGGTTAGGTTGCGGAACAATACGCGCAGGTTCCTTCGGAGTTTTGCGAGCACTATGGAAACGCGTCGGAACGTTTAGCTGCACTTTACGAAACCGCAAACGCAGGCACGCTTATACGTAGTGGTCTTTCAGGCATTACATGCACTGCTTGTGAAGGTGTTCGAAGCATTTTGCCGATATCCATTGATTGGCATGTTCACGTGAAAAGTTCGTTATCGTCGAAGTTTAATTAACGTGCCTTCTCTTGAGAATCGTATTTCTTGAAGTATGGTATTTCTCCTAGTTCCACGTGCCCACTTAAAAACTAATATTTACTGCTGTTGACCTATTTTAAAATATTTTATTATGTTTAATGAAAACACTTCGAAGCTTTTCGTGTTGTCTTTAGCCGTCATTACACTAACGGGAAGTTCGATTGCTTTGCCTGAGGAAGACGCCAAGAGGAGCACGGTATGTGTGTCTTCCAGATCCTGCCTTACTGATGTTGATAATTTAAGCTTACTAGTTGTAATTGTGAGGTTCTGACGTCTAAAAACCACAGCATGATTGCAATAAACGTTGTAGCGTAGAGCTTTGAAAATTTAGGCCACATGGTGTTTTTTAACGTGCACCTAATTATAAGTACACGAGCCTTTAGCACGTCGCATCCGTCGAAGTACTGCCGCTGGGGGCTGAGATTCGATCCCATTATACCATCAGGGGAGCAGCCTAGCATCGTAACCAGTAGACCACCGCGGCGGTTGCACGATACTCTAAGCCTACCCCAGTACGAGGTGACATATCACCACTGACGAGAGTCAGTGTATACACATTCAGCAATTACGTACAAGCTTACTTAGTAAATTTTCACGAATGGGTCCACTGCGTTTTTCACTCTCTTATACCAATAGTATGCAGTCTCTTCAAGTAGTCCACTTTGAAAAATTGAATCGCGAGAAAGATCTGCCTAATACACGGTTATGTAATGTAACGTAGTGCAATGTAATCACATCATCCTCGTGACGCACGTCAGCAGTAAAATACAAGAGTACTAATGTGTAGTGTAGGGCATCGCACGTCTGTTTACTGTTGATACTGAGATGACTCGTTGTCTTATCTTTTTCAGGCAGAGCTTATAGCAAGCAAGGGCTATCCCGTGGTTCAGTACGCCGTGATGACGAAGGACCACTACAACATCTCCATGCAAAGGATACCAGGTGGACGGAAAGGCACCCGACAATGGCCAAAAGGCGGAAAGCCAGTGGCCTTTCTGATGACCGGTCTTGAATGCAGTAGCGCGGATTTCGTGGTGAACCTGCCGCATCAAAGCCTCGGTAAGCGTTTCTACAGGGCCTGTGAGTTACAACTACTCGAAAATTCGGATGAGTGACCTAATGCGCGTCTGTTTTACCGCATGTACTTTTTACTAGCCATGACTTGTAAATTCAGCTATCTGTGCTTTTACACAGAGGTAAATGCCTAGTGAGAAAGCTTTAGCTTCTTTTCAATTATCTCGCGAGCAAATCATGTATACGATATGCCCGCGTAAAACAAGCATGCGCTAAATGTATGCTTCCCAACCAAGCTACGAAGTCACTGCTAATAATTTTGAAATTTCGACACTGGTGATTCTAGGAGTCTCGCTATGCCAAGTTATCGACGTGCAAACAAAACTTTCTCTGAGAGTGCGTTGCCAAAGTGACTCTGCCACTCATATGCTTACAAGCACGAATTTTTCTGCATTTTTGTTCGAATTCATTGTACTTGTTCAACAAAAACTGTGTTTAAGAAGCACTCGCTGCACGTGCCCCTGTACGGTGAGAATAAACATAAAATGAATAATAAAAAATAAATAAATGTATAAGCCTGCACTAGCCGTGTAATGCTTCAGAAACAGCAAAGGCGGTTCGTCTTGGAAGCCTAACGTGGCCTTCCTGGCTGATACTAGGTCCTTCCTTGGCGTAGACAAAGTAGAGTCGAATCACAGCCTGTCACAGACCATGCAAAAACGAAAAACCTCCTGTGGCCGGGCTAACGTGCAAAGCTGACTGTGGCACCCCAGGAAGAAGCGCGGGCCTTCATTCGCTCGTACTTGGCTTGCGCCATGATAGGAAATTCGGAGCGGCTGCTGTACGGACTGTCTACTTCGGTGGCCGTGGCTGACAGGCAACGATGCTATGGTTTTTCGCGGACACTTGACGTTTCACCTTAAGCTTCAAGAGCTTCGCTGTTAATAAATATTAATAAATAAATCTCTAGGTCACCCGAAGCTTTCAATTCACTATCTGGGAACGGCACTCGTACACTTAGGCACTTGTTTGGTCTAGTTTAGTCATTGAGTAAGCCTTCTTTCGTAGTCTGCAGGCCTTAGCGGGCCTCGGAGGCAGCGTAGAATGAAACGCGTGGCTGAGATATGCTCCGCCAAGCGCTGCAACGATCCCAGGTTCTCAAAAGTGAACTCACTCACCTAACTTTCATTATTTATGCAGTAGTGGACACTGGCATAACCACTTTTATGTTCAAATCCAAAATGCGGTGAAGACGTGATATAAAGTACACGGTAAAATATTGCACCCTATGGCTTTCACCCGCCGGGACATTTTCGGCGAATGGAAGCATAAGGTATCCTGTGAGCTTCTTTAGAAAAATGTGAGAATGTGGCATAATAATTGTTTACCGACGTCTTCAAGTTTTCAAACACGGTAACTCCTCTCTGTCTCTCTCTCTGTCTCTCTTTCTCTCTCTCTCTCTCTCTCTCTCTCTCTCTCTCTATATATATATATATATATATATATATATATATATATATATATATATATTCTAAATGAACACAACGTGAAAATTGGTGGTGCAATACTAATTATCTACAAGAAAGAGGTTCTAACTTTTATGACCAATTTAATTAGGCATCGCGTCAAAACTGAACAATTTAAAAATATTTCGTTCTGATGGCCCCATTCAGTTCATGGTGTAAGCGTAACAAATATTTTCACGTTATGATTAAACTCACCACAAAGACGTATTTTGTAAAATTTTAGCAAGCTAATTAAAACTAATATTTACAACTCTTTTTCTGCAGGTTTTATTTTAGCAGACCATGGCTTCGACGTGTGGCTGGGCAACGTTAGGGGCACCCAATATTCTAGTCACAAATGGTTGAGCAAAGAGAACAAAGCCTTTTGGGATTTCAGGTAATTCTATATTAAGATATATTAATATTTTAACACTAAACTCGGCTGAATTTTTTATAAGGTTCTGCTGTTAGCATTATTCTATACCTACTGTCATGAAACCCTGTTGGTGCGAAAATAGGCACAATGTGTGTCTAATAGCCATCACAATAGTAGCTGTAAAAATAATGAATTTTCACAATTATATATACTCCAATTGATCAGCCTATTTTACGTACACTGCGGAAAAGGCACTCCGTGCTATCTTCAACTGAGGCTATCCGGTGTCTCCTGATGTCATATCTGCCTACAGATTTCCTGATGTGTATGGTAATCACCAGCCTTTAGCCACTATTGTTATTCATTGTGTTTCGGTTCCTTGACACTTTGCGTTACTATACCGCACAGACCGTTATGGTTTACAAGTAAATCCTAAAGCACGCAGCTGTTGGAGACTTAACTATGTTCTCCCAAAATTCGGTGCGACACTCGAGCGAGTCAGTGACAGATGTGTTGTGACATTCTAGGTTCACCTGTTATTTTTTTATGCCTCAAACACGGATGTTTTTCCCACGCTGCAACGCCATCACTGCAGTTACACCGTGCATAAATCTTTAAAATGTAAAATGTTAAATTACGCACTTACACGAATACATCGAGAAAGCCGTGATTTTTGCCAAGAAATACAATTTTAATGTTGTCCTTTCTGCATTTGTTTTCGTATGCTTACGTCATCACTTTCTGTTGTGAATTCTGTGCTACGTGGCTACTGTAGAACCGCGGCTACGTCTGTGTAGAACACGCGAGCAGCCAGTTTTCACTCTATGGGGCGAAACCTGGAGGCAGTATGGGGCTCCCGCTTGGTCAGCCTGAAAACTAGGCCACGCACGTTTCTGAGACCACTTCAGAGTCAGAAACTAACCCAAGGTTTCGCCCCACACAGTAAAAACCGTCTGCTCGCGCGCTCTACACAGACGTGGCTGCGGCTCTACATACGCGCCATCTCTTCCTGTCCCCATCGTCATCGTTCATTAATCTTTCTTTCCCCCTTCCCTTATCCCCTGTGTAGAGTAGCAAGCTGCAAACAACTAGCTCAGGTCGACCTATCTGCCTTTTAATAAATTCTCACTCTCTATCTCTTTCTTTTGTGAATAAAATTAGCTTAAAGTATTACACAATTTTTCTTCGAGCACCATCTTATCAAGATTTCTACCCGTCGACCTTTCAGCATTGACGAAATGGCCGCGTACGACTTACCTGCCCAACTGGACTGGGTCTTGAAGACGACGCAGCAGTCTTCACTGCAGTACGTAGGGTGGTCCCAGGGATGTGCCATTTTGTTTGCCTTGCTTGCTGAGAGACCCGAATACAACAAGAAGGTGAGAATGACTACAATATGCCATAATTAAGACGCGCTTCACCAAATCTATCAGTTGGTGTTAAGAACGGATTCAACGTAGTCTTGTTGAGAGATTATATTTATTCACCAAACCTTAACTCCAAACCCAGATTGCCATTCCCTGGTGAGTACAGCTTCTCGCATTCAAGGAGATGTTCGACGTCCAGCAGCTATAGTACACACGGGACGAACCGAGGACGAGGAGGAGGAAGTAAATAAGCGGAAGTACGGGGAGGTTAGTCAGTTTTTAGACCAGCTGGCTACCTTTTGCTGGGGAAGAGGGTAAGGAGTATAAAAGATTATAGAAGAGAGATCTTGCAAAAAGAAAGAGAGAGAAGACGAAAGATAGCGAAAGAGGAAAAAAACAAAATTAAATAGAATACGAAACTAAAGTGTCGAGCTTACACACTACATGCGTGCCACCCCAATATGCTATTTTGCTAAGACCTTTCAGATTTACTGGACTCTATGCTCTCCACCGCACTTACCAGGTCTAATTTTTCAGTGTAAATTATTTAGGCCTGATTATATATGCGCGGTGCGTTCCTCATGTTCGTCAGTCTAAATGTTCGCTGATATTCCAAACGCTTAGTACTAATCTTGTAATGTTGAATGATTCGATTCTAACTCTCTTCGTGAACTATGGCATCATCTATTTGGTTGTATACAATTTAGCTGTCGCCTCTACTGCATCTGCGACGAATATTACAGGCGTTTGGAAAGGTTATTCTTATTTTAACTTCCCATTGCTCAACCGCTGGTCATATGCCGCGGTGAACATACCAGCCGCGCTAAATATTCAACCATTCCAGTATGCTAACATGTAAATGAGCTTGGGAGGGTGCCACACCACTCGCGCTCTACAGTTAAAAGTGCATGCCCTCACAATCAGCACAGACCGAAACTTGAGACGCCGGACCATTTTCCAAGATGAAGACATTCGCGGTTGCGTGGTATTATTCACGTGGATACCGCTAAGTACACGGGCCTTCTATACATTTCGCTTTCATGGAAACCCGTGTGCTGTGGCCGAGATCGAACCCGCGACCTTCGAGTCACCACCCGAGTGCCGAAACCACAACACCATCACTTCCGAATCACAGAGAGAGACTATATATTAAAAAAAACAAAATTTTGCCGGCTTCTATATACCGTTGGCATGCTGCTCTCTATAGCGATGGGAAAAAGGACTAAATGGTTTCAGAACAGAGTAAAGAAAACAATGATGAAAACGAATATAGACTGATACGAAATGCGCAAGTGAATCTAATGAAAGTATTTAGAGTTAGAGTGTCAGCTAGGTTACGGTTTTGTGATGTGAATTGTTCAATCATTACATCGATTCTATGACACAGACTGATTTTGCCACTTCCTTCCTCAACGAAAGATTCGCGCTTGGCCTTACGATCAAATCGTCCAACTCTTCCTCTGAATGACAGATAAACTATAAGGTACACGTAGTTTGGTGCTGTTAACTTTAGTAAGTGTGTTTTTTCGCTCAGAAATAAATGCATGGGAATCACTGCATCTTCTCGCCGCTCGAGGGCCATGATATTATCTTTTTTTTCTGCGTGCAACAGGTTCAACTTTTCCACGCCATTGCACCAGCTGTACTTCTCGGACACATGACGTCGCCGATGAAGCGTCTCGAGCCGATATCCAAACAAATTTACGTGAGTGTCCCGTTCATTGCATTGCTTTTTTTTCTTTTTTGTATTTACCTTCGTTGGTCTCCAATATGCGGAGCCTATATGTTTTCGTTTATTGCGCTTTTTGAAGTCGTCGTCGGTTCTCGAGCACTGGTGATCTCTACGGTATAGAGCAGCACAGAAACATTGCCAGCTGAGTCAAAGATATATTGCCCGTGCTTCATATTATCCCTTTATGTGAGAAGTGACACAATAGTGTTGCTTCCTGCAGTCGCTTTTCGCCATTCACAGTCTTAAGACACCGAGGAGGGCGTCATCTTTCACGGTTGTTTCTCTTACGAGTGTCGAGACATGAGCAGTTTTACTAAAGAATTAGTTAATAAACTAATAATGTTGTTGTCACAAGCAGGAAGCTTTGCGTATCCGTTATTGCTTAGTAAATACCATGGTGTAAGATGCAAAAAATTTAAAAATATGCATGTTTTTTTTTCAGAAAGCCGGCCAATTCGTACTCGGGGGATCATTGCTGGGAAAACATCTTCCATTTATCGATACAATGAAGCAGCTCGCGTGCAATCCAGTTATACCAAGCATTTCCTGCACGGCGGCTTTTATTTTCGTCAACAGAGGGTACCCCGTCGACATAAACATGGTAACCTTACAACTTATCAGCCAAATTTTGAAAGTATATTCTCCACGTTATTTTTCAGCACTAACTAGTGTGTATTCGACTACAGGTGTGCAGACATCTGTACCTACACCAAATAGTTGTTAGTTAGCCTCCTGCTTTTTCTTCGGAGTGTGCAAACAAGTTTCCCAGGGGGATGCCTTGAATGGGAAGAATAAATAAAAAAATGTCATCTTCATCTAAATTTTCTTCACTCATAACAGCCTATGTTCACCTAGGTTTAGACAGATACAATTTCATTTTGTATTCAAAATGTTTGTTTTTCGGCCATTTTTAAAGCATTAGTTGTTTGTTCGTGATTATAACTAGCATATGGTACAGAGGCAGCGTTATTCCCGAAATTCGCAAACGATAACTACACGCATTAGTTCGTATTTTTAATTCATAGAATCAGTTTCAGGTTCTACGGTTATTGTTTAATTTCTTATTTTACGTTTGCTCAGACCCACACAAAGAAGGCTGCATTTAAAGAGGGTTGTAATAAAGCTGTATTTGTAGGCAAGTAGCGATATTACCATCCATGCAATTTTTATCAATACTACTATTATTAGGATTTAGAAAGTTAACGAATGCTGAAATCGCTGGGGCAAGTTTGGCAAATAAAAATGACAGCGAAGGCAAAGTCAGTGAAACCCAATCCGTTATCAGTTCACACACGATACGCTTCACTTGTTGTTCGTCAACCTCGTTTATTATCAGCGGAGATTTTCCGACGTGGACAGCATGGTGAGGACTAAGTTGGTAATTGAAAATTATCCCCGCCCACTCCACAAAAGATTTTGCCAACTCTCCTGTAGCCTGCCGTTTTAAATTACTGAAGACGTCTCACTTCGAACAACCGTCAAGGAAGTTAACCCAAGGAGTGATCAGCGTATTATAAATGCGTAGAGAACTGTTTGGTACTTATGGCAATTGTATTTTATTTATTACACTATTTAGATAACGGTGCCTTTTAGTAGGGAGATAATCTGTGTGATTACGCACACACACATTCTGGCTGTATATTCTCAAGAAGAGAATATGTAAATACCAGCAGAGAATTGAAACCCAACGCGCCATATGCAACACCTACACACGGGTGCTAATGAATTTAGTGCGTCACATTTGAAACACTGATCAGTCGCTTCAGAAGCCAAAACTCTAAGCTGAAGTTGGTCTCTTGAAACAACGATATCTGTGTCTTTCACAGGCTAGTAAACCAAATAGAAAGAAACCTCACTTTGACTTAAAAATTATGTTTCCATCAATGACACTACAGGAATTTCTGACAAAAAAAAGTTACATTATACTCGCAGACCAAGACCATGGCACTCCTTCATTTCCCCTTTTCTCTACATTTGCAAGTCTTTAATTATTTATAAAGCCCGAGAAGAACACGCTCACACGATGGTTACTAAATGTCTGGACGCATCTGTGCATTCAGTTCACGAACTATAAACGCGTTCGACAGAAATCTGGCTGACTTGATGAAAGTTTCTAGGTGATGAGTTGGAACACGACAGAAACCCAATATATGTTTGAACATAGCATTCGCAAGTCAACAAAAAAGAGGGACCAGAAAAAGCGGAATCTTGCTTTGGGAAGTGGAGATTCGATTAAAAGAAGAACGTATAAAGGGCACACTCCTTTCTGTCCTTGAGCATCTGTGAAATAGATAGAACGCTGTCTTTGACTGAGGTCCTTTCTGTCCTGTGTCTTTCTCTTGAACATGTCCGCGCCCACCGAAGCAAGATGTCGAACCAACTAGTCCAACAAGTGACCATATGGAAAAGATAGATGGACATTGCTTCATGTACTGCTTCAGTCAACCCTTGAGCAAAACAGAAAATGTGTCCCGAAATTTCGGGAATATATACAACTTAGCTACGACGTCATTTTTGCCTGGTGCTAGGAGCATGGCATGAAGTTTGTACATCTCTGGTCAGGTTTCATTATTTTAACGTCACTTTATGAGCCCAAGCACCCAAGCAAACCATAATATTAAAGAACCAGCTTTCAGTATGCGGAAGTAAGTCTACTTCATGAATACAGCTAAAAATGAACTGACCCGGAATAGCAACCTTCGCAATATGACCTTCACAACCTGCTCTTTGGTTTCTCCACAGACGAGGCTACCTGTGTATATGGGCAACACACCATCTGGAACATCTATGCGAAATCTGCTTCACTACGCTCAGGTATGCGCTTGCTTGCGAGACCGTGCACGAACAATTTTGTCTTGATAACCTACATAATTTATAGGGACGTGCGTGGGAGAAAAATACCTATTTCCCCAGTGCAAATGTGAAAACAGCCAACAAAGAACAAGAAATTGACAGATCCCGTGTACATTCGTAATCTACATTGCGCGAAGCATGCGGAGGAAAGGTGAACGTGCTGTAATTTTTTATTGAGCAACCCGTCATGAAATGACGCTTAATACCTGTATGAATGTTGCGTGCACCGAGATATGTCGAAGAGTTGCGAATGTTTATTTTACATGTTCTTTGCATTTGCGCAACCATTCCAACACGAACATGAGTATTAGCAACACCGAAGCGATAAGCTGAAATGAAGCACTGGTGCTCGCGAGGATGGTAGACCTAGCAACATAAGTCAACTTCAGCGCATGACAACTAACCAAAATTGACGGTAATCCGACGAAACGGCTGTATCATATTAGTACATATGTAAAGTTTACGAAATTGAATAGCCAGCACTGCAACCACCATTGACGTTTGACGAACATTAGGGTTCATGTGAATAGCTTGGAGACTTGGCGTGGCTCTGTGGTTGAATAATTTATTGCCACGCAGAATGCTGTTGTAACTCTCATATTTATTATTTGCATTTGTCAGGACAACGCTGCCAATGCCAGTTTTTTCATAAGGTTCACGTGTTAACATTGCAAGTGTCTGTTCTAATCGTTCCTGGGTTAACATAAAGATAGTTTTATTGTATATTCACGTAGCTATCTCTAACGAGAATTACTACTGCTTTGCGAATCGTGGGCCGTGCTACTGATTGCGCTCGCTTGTGTGTGTGTCGTGAAAGCTTACTGCATTATTGCTTCCCTGTGTGCCAGGACCGTGTTACTGGTCGCGTGTAAACTTTGTATTCAAACTCTGCACTGTACCACTCCTGCCCTGGCTGTCAGAGAGTGGCTGGCAGTATTGAATAAATAAATAAATAAATAAATAAATAAATAAATAAATAAATAAATAAATAAATAAATAAATAAATAAATAAAACTGTCAATCACCTGTGGCACGTACCAGTGGGTATGTACCACACGTCTGGCCGAAAGTATTCGGTGATGTACGCGATGCGATTGTGACATTGTTCATGTCTTAGCACGTCATATTTGTCAAACCATCTAACTAATTTTGGTTCACGCCAAGTTAAGGGGTGATCATGATAACACCCAGACGTAAGCCGATAGATGGCTGGATGGTTCGACAGACAGACAGACAGACAGACAGACAGACAGACAGACAGACAGACAGACAGACAGACAGACAGACAGACAGACAGACAGACAGACAGACAGACAGACAGACAGACAGACAGACAGACAGACAGACAGACAGACAGACGGACGGACGGACGGACGGACGGACGGACGGATGAATGGACGGATGGACGGACGGACAGACGGACGGACGGACGGACGAATGAATGGGTGGATGCACGGACGGACGGATGGACGAATAGATGGATGGATGCACGGACGGACGAATGGATGGATGGATGGATGGATGGATGGATGGATGGATGGATGGATGGATGGATGGATGGATGGATGGATGGATGGATGGATGGATGGATGGATGGATGGGCATGCCAACAGCTTTGTGCGGCTAACGGGGTTTAGCGCTGCCTCCAGGATCGAAGGCAAGGCTGCTTTCTCCATCTCACGTGGTTTCGCAGCACCACCTCCAAGATCAGCCCAGATTGGACCACGCGACGAGCTCGTGTGATAGCGACATCGTGCCGTGTCACGTATGTGACGTTCTAGTGATGCCATATTAGGGGCCACGCACTTTGAGTCCCAGCGCGCCAGCGTCTTTCATCCGTCATCGTGTCGTGATGGTCGATTTGCTTTAGCGCAAGAGACCACTTTTTTGTCGCTACCATCTCAGCGCTCGACCCGTGGCGACAGAGAGCGGACAACGGACTGCATAACCACTCACCAGGCACTGGATCTCTGCCTTCAGTGAAGTGCCGGTGGGAGATTTCTGTTGTGCGTAGTTGAACAATAAAGAACCACCGCGTGCGCGTCAACTAGAAGTGCACTGTATCCTTCAACCCTCCCTAGGTTTTACGCTATAGCCGAGCTGAAATGGTCTTCCCTATAAGCTTTGCTCCTCCGCGGTTTTGTAGCTCAAGCTCGACTCACGCGGAAAGCAGACTCGGTGCAGTGGCAGCGCGGACTGTCTCCATTGGTGTTTGCGACGTACTACACTATGACGACGTGCTAGCATGACGATTTCTGGCATTGCCTCATTTTGTCGACACCGACCCCGCCCCTGACGGTCACATTTCGTGTTTGATGAAGCATGTGAAGCTTTCGTTTCATAGCGTTATATGTCACAAAAGAAAGTTAAGGAGTTACTTTCGCACAGCAGTACGAATGTTCATTGGAATACTATCGTGTTGTCAGTGCACTGACAATATGCTTCAAAACGTACTATGCCTCCGCCTCTCGGTATTCCAATAATTTCTTATGACAATACGTATACTACTGTCAATACCTATAGTTTGACCACATATGTGCCCTCATAAGCATTGATTTAAATGTCGGTCACGCTCTTTCTACAAAGAAGCCGCTTGGGGCATGCGTAGACAGTGAAAAGTTTCGCTAATCTATGAGGCTGAGCACTGTACTTTCTTAGATGAAACCACTCATACGGTGGAGACAGTGGCTGTCTTTATGTTACCATGTCTGTTTTTTGAAGTTTTATGCACACGGTCAAAGTGTAGCATATTCAGCTTATTGTTTGGGCCTACAGATTACGAAAACATATTTTCAGCTCACAATTACTCAAAACTAATAACTTAGTAAACAACAGCAAGGACCTGGTGTGAGTTGAAGCTGACTTGAACAACACACTACTGCAGTTGACATTTGTACACGAGTTCACGCTTTCATTTCATTATTTGTTGCAGCTGACGAAGACAAAAAGGTTTCAAAAGTTTGACTGGGGAGCAAAAAAGAACTGGCAAGTGTACAAAAAGGTACGTATTTCCGTGAAATAGTTTTTGTTACCCAAAAATTCAGGCTTTAATAAATCTACAATTCATTTCTGCACTAATGGCAGTCAAGCCAAACACACTAGTGCTGCAAGAGCATTTTCTTTCGCCTGTTTTTAGCCTCACAAATGTTTGAGGTACATTAATCGGAAAACGTAATTCAATGGTAGTGACAAAATGAGCATGTTTTGGACTTTCAACACAAATGTATACACTAGCTGCCAAATTACTTCAACAAAAGTGCAATCTATCATTCTGCGCGAGAACCGCTGCACTATTTCCTTGTCATGCATGTTATATTTTCTGTTGTACTGTGCATGTGAACACCGATAGACCTGCCACACTGTATACCTCCACATATACAGAATATGAGCAGCTAGCAATCAGCAGCTTAACTTAATAAGTCACGCTTCCGCTGACATAACATCACTTTGTAGGCCGCCTTTACTAATAGTACTTCCAGCATCAAGATTAAGTGCATTTACTTTAACGAACAATTCTATAGGTATAGGCCTTCTTTTTTGGAATGAAAACTGAAGAGGGCAGGATCGCCTCCCAAACTGAAGAGGGTCACGCGAATCAGTTTAGTAAACACCACACGACTGCCTTGCGAGCCCTCATATGGTGATCGCACCGCAATTACACAGCGGAGTCATGGTACCTAGTCAGTGCGACAACAGGCTCCACGATTGCAAGCCTTCTCTTATAATCAAGTTCACTATGACTGATCATGAAGCGCGAACGTTTGACGCAGACAGGAAAAGGCATTTGAAGCACGGCACTCGTCTTCGTTGCTCCCTTGACCTGTGTCATTTTTTTTTTTTGCGCTATGGGATCAGTTATGCAACACCAACATGCCCAACTTCATACTCTTGTGACACCCACTATGACTTTTTTATTGATTTTTTGCGTATGACATAATGCAGTCTGAATTGGTGCCTTCCCTTGGGGCGTTTTGTTCTCTGTTACAGCTACTACCACCCAGGTACAACTTGAAAAAAGTCACAGCGCCAGTAGCCATCTACTGGGGTGACGGAGACGTGTTTGTCGCGCCTCGCGACGTTGCTCTCCTCGCAAAAAGACTGCCTAACGTTGTCCTCAACTACAAAGTGCCTATGCACGGCTTCACACACTTCGACGTCGTATGGAGTATCACCGCCTACAAACACCTCTACAAAAAGATTTTGGAAATGATGATGAAGTACATTAGTTCTGCACTGGCTGTCCCTTCTGCAGCCGAACTGTCAAATGGGTAAAATAAACGGACAGCATCAAATACTAGCACTGTGCTTAGCAAATTTTTTCATATTATTTTTCAGGCGATGAATTTTTTTAATATTTACGCCGAGTTAGAACAAGATGAGATAAACTGCATTCAGTTATGTCTAAAAATTGCTCTAGCTGCTATCAACTCTGAGGTAAGCATTCTACTTTCGTTCCTCTTTTCGACAACTCGGAACTACTGAACCTATTCGCTATGAAAAAACGTGGGCATTTTCAGGCTCTGGTCTGAAAATGTATCCCCCCCTACCCCGCCAAAAAAGCCACAATAGTCACTTGGTCAAGGGTGTGTTACTGTGTGATATACTTAAAATTCGCAATAAAAGGATTCTTAAATCTGGGGCCTAAGTTGGTCACAGTGAGTAGCCCTATAAAATATAATTGAATTGCTTTGACGGATTTGCCAGTCACGTACGCTCCATTGTAAAATCATAATTTATATCGACAACATTGTCTCGTCAAACGGGCCTCACCGGGTACTGCGTGAAGTAACACCTGTTACCTACGACATTGGCCCGATATGTCCCTCGTCATCCACTACTTCCAGTCATTTTTTTTTTTCACGTCACACGGCTTCAACCCTACAACACATGAAAACTATCTTCAAAGCTCCATGACGGTGCTTTCGCTACCGGGGGAAACGCTTCGTGCCAGTGGAATCGCGGCCAAACAGACCAAGGGGAGGGCGACAAAGACGATAGACTGGCGCGAGCTGATCGCTTCGGCAGCGCTGCTCACTTAACCAATTGGAAATACATCGTTACTTACTCCTTCGAGTGTATCTTTCTCGTAACAGTATTCCTTGTACAACTTAATGGCGTGGTTTCAGTATGATCACATGAGCTCACACAAGTGAATCGAGACCCTGCAGAAGAGACAGTTTTTTTTTTCACAACGAATGCTCAACATTATGCGATCACTGGACGGCTCTATTTATGCAGAAGGGCGAACAACGGAATTATCTCTTACATTTCAATGATGTCCGAGAATAAAGCACTTATATACAGTACTGCAAATGTCGGGCACTATAGTTAGGTGCACTGTTGCGCGGAAAAACACACTCCTATATAACACTCAAGCTCATGTTATTGTGCATCGCTTCCTCGTCGTCAATGCTATAAACTGACCATTTACCGGTGCCGCGCTTTCTAATGACCAAGTTCAAAGGAGAATTCATAATGCAAAAAACTAATTTATCGCTTAGAGTTGAATTACAAGTTCGCAGTAACACTGAAACTGATGGATGACATGTGCAGAACATAAGGCACAAGTGTAGAGCGTAGTCGCGGTGTGCAGCATGTAACTATTTTGGAAAAGATCTGGGCTGTAGTAGAGCACAATGGAGACAAGTGTGCCTGTCACTATCCTGAACAATGAACAATGATATATTGCTTAAGCAAGCAAAACAGAAGCAGTACTGACAGTGTTCGGTGTCTTTCGCCGGAGCATCTGGGTAATATGAGCTTTATGAATATACATAGAAGTTACAACTCGATGCCTAGTTTTTCTATCCGGTTTTTCTCACTGTTCTGATTAATTTCTCTATTCTACGAGTACTACTGAATAGAGTTCATCGCATTCAATACCCTTATTTTGTTATACTAACCATTTTTCAATAATTTCACAGTGATAACAGCAGTATGCTTTTCACAAACCCCAATACTCTAGGCATGAAAAAACTATACATTCAGAGCCTAATTTTCCTGTGCATAGCCATAATCAGATACACAGAGAGCACAGTTGATAAAGATGCCGTCAAGAGCACAGTAAGTAAGCGCATACTTCTTTCTAAAATTTTAAAAAGCTTGCATGTTCCATAAAAAATTAAATATGCGTGCTGTGTGTTGGATAGTTTATGGCCAACCGCAACTCACTTTTTCCATTCTTAATGCCTGTCATGTTTCACCAGTGCCGCTTCATTGTCATAAGGACCTGCAACGATTTGTTATCACGGTGATGATCTGGAGCAAAACTTAAATTTTAATAAAGATCGTACTCAATATCAGCATTAAATTTATGAAGACATTATCCAATGAGCTTGTTGAAACGGCCGTGCGAACTTACCTTGATGAGCATACCGGACCATAACTGGCTGATCAATTGGAGAACCATCGAATATATCTTTCCCTAGTTCGTCTGATTCATGTTTAGTTTAGAATTCTGTCACGAATTTGTTGTTTGTAAAGTAACAGCTCCGCATGTAAGCATTGTGTATTTAAGTTGCATGTTGCTTCGCATATGCTACTACTAAATTTTCGCTACACATGCATATATTTTTCACTGCCTTTTTCTGCTGCCTAGCTGATTATCAATCTAGCTCTTACCCTCCTTCTTTCATTTCTGTCACCACTTGGCTCGACAGTAAGAACAGTGTAAACTGGTCGCGCAGAAGGTCAAAATACTCATGCTCTAACTATGGTTGAAATGGAAATTCTATTTTTACTACTTTATCTTTTTCAAGTATGAAGTTATAACAAAGCTGGATTAGAACGTGCTTCCGTATTTTTATATTTTACAGGCACAGCTAATAGCTAGCCAGGGGTACCCTGTCGAAGAGTATGATATCATGACGGAAGACTGGTACATCATCACGGTACAGAGAATACCGGCTGGACGAGGAGCCACTGCAGGTGGAATTACAAAACGAAAGCCAGTCGTGTTTTTGATGAGCGGATTGGAGGGCTGCAGTGCAGACTATGTTGTGAACCTGCCACACCAGAGCCTCGGTAAGGGTCGATGGGTACGTGATACCATTACGTTATTACGCTGTGCAGCATCAGCTGTTCTAGCTACGCATTATGAAGCAGCATCTAACGATAGAAAGCAGTCATAAATAGATGTGTGGGGTTTCACGTCCCAAAACTACTATCTGATTATGAGAGACGCCGTAGTGGAGGGCTTCGGAAATTTTGACCACCTGGGCAAAAACAGTAATAAATGAGTGCCGCAGACTGTCACATTCTGCCTAACTGACGGTGTAAAACGTTTTTAGCAACACAGTTCTTGAGATGAATCTCTGTTTACTTTTTCATTTGGCGACAATACTCACACAAAACGAGGCTTCGCATTCAAACAATACATTCAATTACCTCAATACATAGTCGAACATTGCGATTTACAAAGGTTCGAAAAGGCTTTGTCAGAATATTTGTAACCGAATTGCGTGTTCCTTGTTGGTTGGTTCTTTGCACATGCCAGATATGTAACCCCAACTCCTGTCTTGGCCCTTGGGCTGAGAGTATGAATAAATAAAATGAAAAAATAAATAAATAAACGAACACAGCATTCCAAAACGTCGCTATCCGCCCTGGTACTGCACTATACGGGTGCCATTAATATTTATTGTGGTTTTATGCCCGTAGCCACGATGTGATCGTATTCCGGAAATTTCGACACCAGGAGTTCCTTAACGGCCCCCTAAAGCTAAGTAAACGGACCTCTGGCACATCCCCTCCATCGAAATGTGGCTGCCGTGATTACATCCCACAACCTTGGGTTCAGCATTCGAGCACCACAACTACTAAACTACTGTGGCGTGTAGTTAACGGCTCCTGCAGCCGTAAAAGGTTTAAAGGCATAGAAAGCGTGAACCTTCACTAAAAGAATATTTGCCTTCCTGAAGGTTGCCTAGTGAAAATATGTTATTTTCTTGGAATTTTTGTTGAAATACTGAATGAGTAAAATTAGGTTGACTCCCTAATATTTAGTAAAATTTAGTAAATTAGGTAAATTATGATTTGTAGATTTGGCGATGGAACATGCTCAAGACAGTTCTGTTTGCAAAAATTAGCGAGTCTTAGACTGTCACCTTGAAAAACACTTGCCTTTTAAGTTCCTGAAGTGCGCCGAGGCGTTATCACAGGTTAACTATCACACCATACATAGTACGTTATCACAGGTTATCACACCATACATAGTACGCAGTAAACACCAACTTAGTACCAACTTAGAATCTTTTACGTACATCAAGCTCCTAAGAGACAGATTTCTTATAAGTTTACACGTATAAAAGTATTATATTGTACCTAGTTCAATCCGAAAGTAATATTCATTATATTTCAAAGAGAGACAATTTCATTTATGTGACCCATTCGCTCGTATGCAGGTTTCTTCACAGAATGCAACATGCGCGGGAACATTCACTCTCCCGCACATATTGTTATTGAACTTGAACATGTTGACTCTAGAGGTAGTCATTTCTTTGTCCGTTGTATTCAGGTTTCATCCTAGCTGACAACGGTTTCGACGTGTGGATCGGAAACGTAAGAGGTACCAAGTATTCCCGTCATCTCTTCCTAGAAAGAAAAGAAAGAAAGTTCTGGAACTTCTGGTAAGTAAGTATATGAACATGTCCTTTAAAAGAAGGGCATTCGTCATTCGGGGAAAAAAATTGTCGTCATCATGAGCCGTCACGCGCTTTCTGGAGCGTTGTAGAATGTAATAACTCTGATGGGCGTGAGACATAGAAAGAGAGATAGAGAAAAAAAAACGCCAGGCCTGCGCAGAAGGCCCAGCACAGTCGCAGCGAAAGCTAGAAGAGCGGCCTTTCAGACCCTTTTCTAAACACTCAATGGGCAACTACTGGAAGCACGTGCACTTGCTTGATACTTACTACACCATTATTAATAAATTTATTTGGGTAGTAGGCCGGCATTCGCTATTTCTATTTTTCGCCATTTTTCTGAGAAGCGTGGTGTCCGCTGAACACTTGCAGGGAATTCTGTGTCAATTGTTCACGCAGTGGCTGTCAACGATGAGGAATTGCGGCTTAAGTCGGTATGCGCCACAGTTAAAAGGGAATCAATAATAGGCTTTTGTGACTGGTTGGAGCATTGAACGGCCCACTTGTTACGCTATTTGCATTGCGCGACGACTGGTGTTTCTTACGCTGTTTTAAAACGCTTTATAAGTCGTATTAACGCGATTGTATCCCGACATCGTCTGCCTAAGGCAAGTTTGACAACAAGTCACAAGCACCGGTGTAGCTCGGTGTGATGCCAGTGCTGTACTGTTCCCGGGTCAATGTGCAAAATTTACATCGGGTGTTTGCAATATTTGCGTAGGGGTCGAAAGGTGCAGTCGCACGAATTTGTTTAGACGGGGGAAGTGTGGATGCCTTGGGCTGGGACATCTGTTTATCAAAGAAGTGGTAAAGAGGTTTTTCTTTTTCCGAGAGATAAGAGATCCTGTCCTACTAACAGTGTGTCAAACAAGACTAAGTAGACTGTTGCCCGAGTTCGTTGTGAGCACTCATGTTACCTCAGGGGCTGTGCAAGGATACATGAAGAAAGTTGTGGCCAGCGTGCGGTTTTTGTGTGTTTGTTTTTCAACTAACTACGTGTGGTCTGGGGGAAAAAACTGTACAAAGATTTATGTGACACTACGCTCCTTATCCCACTCTACAGAGCGCTACATACAGCAGGCAAGGGTCAGAATGTACTTAACATACAGCAGGCAAGGGTCAGAATGTGCTTAAACGAGTTAAAAATATGCTGGCAACTCCAAGTGCAAAATCGTTTTTTTCTAAATTACACACCACAACACTTCCTGTAAGAACCTTCCTAGAGTAGCGTGGGTTTTGTATGCCTTGGGGATCTCACTGTTTGATCTGTAAGAAACCGGAAACGATTGACCATGTTTTCCTGCACTGTTGGGAAAGAGTTTACTTTGGGACGTTTAAAAAATAACAATTAAAAAGTTTCAGTTAGACCCTCACGGAATCAGTTATTTGGCAATAGAGAATGAGGATGGACTACCTTTCACTTTTATCATGATGACTGCCTTGCACAGTATATGGCACTCTAGAATGGCTGGATTTTACTGTGAGCCTGACAGGAGACCAGCAAGAGAGTAGTTTAAAGAAAGTATCTCAAAATTTCTCGAGGTAGTAAGAACAGACGAATGTGTACCTTTCTGGTAAGAAAAGAAAGAAGCCCTACTGACCATGAAGGAATTCTAGGACGTGATGTGTTATAGTAATGCTTGGCGGCCTTAGTTATTTTTATATTTTTTGTATTGGTCGTTGTGTATTGTAATATATATATCTTAGCACCCCGTGTGTGAAGCTTACCTGGAAATAAAGGAACAAAACCGGTGCAGCTCAGTGGTAGAATGTTGGGCTGGTACCTAGCAGACCTGGGTTTGAGCCCCACTGA
Organism: Rhipicephalus annulatus; assembly: GCA_013436015.1. NCBI lineage: Eukaryota > Metazoa > Arthropoda > Arachnida > Ixodida > Ixodidae > Rhipicephalus > Rhipicephalus annulatus. The sequence continues at coordinate 213,078 of WOVY01011788.1, forward strand.
GTATTGGTACTGTTTTTTTTTCTAATTTCACGCGATGTGGTTATGGACACCGGAGGCGGTGGACAACTGCGCGTGACCCGAGTTGTGATCTCGTAACGGCTTTCGCTGTAAAAGAAAACAAAAAATAGAACGGAATGAAAAAACGTTATTTTTGTGCTGCAGGACGAAAAGACGGAAATTATGCTCTGAAGATATCCATTGGGCGCTAACAAAAATAATAATCGCTACGAACCGGCACGAGCTCTCTTCATACTGTGCTTCACACTCAGAACACGTGCGTTGATTTCCCCTTGGTGGAATGCAACTCTGATGGCCAACTGAACGAGTATACAAAGAAAGAAAGAAAGAAAAAAAAGAAAGGAAGAAGGAAGCAAAAAAGAAAGAAGGAAAGAAAGAAAGAAAGAAAGAAAGATGGAGAAAGAGACAGAAAGAAACAAAGAGCTGGACGAAACAGATAGCAGCACAGATAAAGACAAAAACGATAAAGACAGAATCAAAGAGATAAAGTGAAAGAAATAGAGCTAGAGTGAGAAAGAAACAGAAGGAAGCGAAAGAAAGATAAGAAGAATAAGAAAGAAGTGAATACAACAAATAGCAGCATATCCACGGAGTGAATGATGGACAGTGGGGCGAAGCATTCGTCCGTCCATTCGTTCTTGCTTCCGTCCGTCCATGCGTCCGTCTGTGTGACCGTCCATGCATCCATTCGCCCATTCGTGCGTGCGTCTGTTCGTGCGTCCGTCCCTGCGTTCGTCCATGCATCCGCCCCTGCGCCCGTTCATGCGTCCATCCATACATCTGTCTGTGTGTCCGTTCGTCCATCTATTCAACACTCCAAGTACCACCATCTCGCATCTTTTCATCATATGTTCCCCATATAGAAGCACCGCCATCCAGCGGACATTCCAAGGACTAAACGAGAGGTGGAACACGCACACTTTCTTACGGCTTGCACTTCGGGTCTACTTCCCACCTTTAACCACCTCGAGTTCATGGTATATACTAGTTCACTGTATTCATGGCACTGCGGCCCAATATTTCACAGTCCTATATTTCACAGCCCCCTGATGTCATCTAACTACAAAATAACTTAGGACCGGATACAACTTTTGTACAATAAACTATAAAGTTTGATAACTGTGTTGTTTCCCCTATAAACAAGTCCTTCTGTCCAAGTCAGTTCGATAGAGATGCATGCCTTTAACGAACAATTATCCCAATTTATCCCATTATCCATTATCCATTATCCATTATCCATTATCACATTATCCATTGTTGTGGATTGCCTCAGAGCGCACATTCGACATGCTAGCCGTGTCCCCGACCACCACTTGGCCCTTATACCTTCCGGAAGACCACGTGCTACGTTTTCAGACGTCATAGCCAAGCACCTAACCAGCATTCCATCAGGATATACGCCAGCTGCGAGAACGGCATGCCCTTTGTGGTGCCTCGACCAGCCGCAAGTACGTCTAGAAATTCTGGGAATCAAAAAGAAAAGCAGTCACTCCAGAGTAGCATTGAAGCAAGCAACACTGCTATTATTACATGAGTTGTACTTAGACCGAACGCAGATATACACTGATGGGTCCGTCTCATCCAGCAGCTCATCAGGTGCCGCTGTAGTTCCGGCTGCAGAAATGACAATCAAGTTTAAGTTGACGCATATGACTACATCTACGGCATCAGAGCTTGCTGCTATAAGGGCTGCTTTACAATATCTCGTTCAAGAACGTCCAGGAAAATGGGTCATATTCTGTGATTCGAAGGCAGCGCTTCAGAGTTTGCAGTCTGCCATGCGTAGGAGGAGCCATGACCAACTGGTACAAGAAATAAGACATTGCCATCATGAAGCTCTAGCACGAGGGCATGATATTATATATCAATGGGTACCTGGACATATCGGTATTACCGGAAATCAGTTAGCCGATGATGCAGCCCGCTCAGCCCATGAAGAAACCCGTGTAGTCCCGATTCCTCTATCAAGGAATGATGCAGCAAGACAACTTTACCTGCTGGCTCGAGATCTCACACGCACGTTCTGGTCGTCTACCAGCTTCCAAAGGTGTCAATTTTATGAACTGGATCCTTCGCTCAAGCTAAAGCTGCCATCTCACCTTTCCCGCTCCGATGCGACCCTGTTATGCCGCCTTTGGTTGGGTGTTGCATTCACAAAGGCGTACTCCTTTCGCATTGGTATGGCAGACACTCCTACATGTGACTACTGCGGAGACGAAGAGACCATCGAACACGTCCTGTGCAGCTGCGCTTGCTACGACACACAGCGATGCCAGCTACGGATGGTTTTGAATCGACTTGACCCCGGACCATTTTGTGTGCAGAAGATACTAGGACCTTGGGCATCTGCCTCAGTTGCGCAGAAAGCAACTAAAGCACTGCTACTTTACCTTAAGTCTACAAACCTGAGCGACCGCCTGTAAACTGTGTGTGCTCCCCGAGTGTGCTCGTGATTGTGTGTACCTTCTCATCTTTCTGCAACCTCTTTTCTCCCCTTTATCTCCTCCCCAGTGCAGGGTAGCAAACCAGATGTGCGTCTGGTTAACCTCCCTGCCTTTCCTTGCATCTTTATCTCTCTCTCTCTCTATCCCAATCACCATGTTGGCCTTACCACTCTAACATATTAGGGGCCATGACACGCACGCGTAGGACGGGTAACCACCTTGATAACCTCGAAGTTTTTTCCGACGTACTTTGGCCACATAGTCCGAACCACATAAATATATTAATCTGTCACCATTCGCTTTCCAAGCCTGCAAAAATATCTTCATTTGAATGCGTCTACGGCGAAGGCATTATTCGTAATGAAATTTACATAAACCGAGTGCATACACTTTCGGCGTTTTCCGCCGTGATTCGTGCCTGCTCTGCGTTATATATCTTGTTCTGCATGAAATTTCACTACAGGTATTGCTACTTACTGTCTGTGTCAGCAATTTACTCTATCCTAAACTTTTCTTCAGCCTCGACGAAATGATACGGTACGATCTACCAGCGCAAATAGACAGTATACTGCACCATACCGGGGAAGCTGCCCTGCATTTTGTTGGATGGTCACAGGGAGGGGGGATCATGTTCGGTTTTCTTGCCGACAGGCCCGAATACAACAAAAAGGTAATGACTGTTTTATTCACTGAAAATGGATTCACTTTTACATCTGTCGTGGTAAAAAATGCGCTATAATTGAGATTATAATTTGCACGTGAATTTGCAATCTAGGCTCACAATAAGCCGGCGTCTTCTCTTTCTAAAGTTCTAGGTAGGTAATAAAATTCGCCTGGAATTTAACTACAGTTACACCTGCTTCAAACAAAATCAAAAAGAAAGTGAAATTTTCTGGCCACTTACCTGTGGCTTCCAATTTTAACTAGTTATAAGAAAATATAGTCGGCGGGAAAATTACCATCGTAATGTGAAAATGTGAAGCGTAGCGGTGGAATTTTGAGTGCAGATCATGCTCAGCTCTCGCAACACAGCCTAATAATCTTTCGGAAATACATCAATCTCTCGATGAACCTTACTTCCTGCTCATGATGCATGATGGTATAAGTATTGGGTTCCTCTCGCCCTATTCATATTTTTTTTTGTCTCAGGAAAAAGAATCACGACGAAACAGATTCTTGGGCTTGTACATTTCCGAATAAGCATTCGTACTTTTTTAAATCTGCGGAACCTCTCATTATTATGGGTTAATTTTGTCACCAGAAAAAAAAAGAAGTGTGCACTGCCCTAGTAAGGCATAATAAACAGCGAAGATGATCTGTCTATCTTAAATGCTTAACGTGACAGGTTCTTTCCTTGGCGTATACTGAGTAGAGTCGAACCACAGCCTGTCGTGAACCTAGCAAGATTCTCCGAACTTCAATGCCAGAAACTGACATGCTTACTTGGCTGTGGTGAGCAGGCCTTTCATCACTCGTAGTTGGCTCGCGCCACGCCGCGAAAACTCAGCACGGAGGCTGCGTGGACTATCTTCTTCGGTACGTGTGGCTTAGCTGTGGCTGCTTCTCATCGAATGCGCGGCTAGGCGAGGTTAAACATAGGTGGTACGCAGCTGTGGCTTGGTTGTTGCTGGGCAATGGCGTGAAGAGTATTTTGCGAATGGAGGAATGGTTTGCCTCAAGCTTTAACAGTTTCTCTGTTAAGAAACGACACAAGAGCAGCCTGGAGGGACGGGCAGTAAATCTCTTTAAACGTTGCACAATTTATTCAATAAACATAGAGTGTAGCAACAGTAGCGTATTGCCTACGAGCCTAATTCTCATATAAGCCTAATTTCCTCTTTCTTTTTGCTGGCGCCCAAACTGAAAGGTCAAACTTCTGCACGCTTTGGCACCAGCGGTTTTCATGGGTCACATGACAGCACCGGTCCGTGCTTTGATTAAGATGTCGAATCCTTTGCTGGTAAGTATAATATAAGCTTTTGTCCAAATTAAGATTACTGGCAGCTCCAGGTGCAAATCTCCAAAGCATTCACCCTTAATCATCGTTGGGTAGCACACCATATGAAAACACAAAAGAAGAAAACTGGACAAGCGCTTGTCCAGTTCCTTTTTTTTCTGTTTTGAATTTTTGCGCTTCCCAATGATACATGAGTTCCTATTCTCCCACCGTTTGGTTCTAGTACTTTTCACCCTCAAGTCCATTATGAAGATGTCAATGCTCTTCGCAAATACCGAGTGTTTTATGTGAATTCCGTCATTGTTTAAAATAAGCTCTTGACATGCACCTCAATGTTGGCCCCTGGACACAATTCATGCAGAAAAGCAGATAATGCCTGCACAAAGAACGCACTATAGTCGATTTCAACATAAAAATAATTGTGTAAGTTCCACCCACAGACGTCCTCGCCCCAGCCAAAGCCATATTTCTCAAATGGGTTTACAACAAATGTTCAATGTTTAAAGGGCCACTCATCGGGCTCTCAAGATAGAAACAATTAACAGCATATTTATGGAGTAAATGATGATGAGTGGAGCGAAGCGTCTATCATTCCGTCCGTCCGTCCTCTTCTCCGTCCTCCCGTCCGTCCGCCCGCCCGCCCCCTTGCCTGCCTGCCTGCCTGCCTGTCTGTCTGTCTGTCTGTCTGTCTGCCTGCCTGCCTGCCTGCCTGCCTGCCTGCCTGCCTGCCTGCCTGCCTGCCTGCCTGTCTGTCTGTCTGTCTGTCTGTCTGTCTGTCACGCACTATCGCCACCTGCTGAGAGTCATACAACTAGGTGGTTACGAATCGGTCACAGCCCCACTGCATTGGTTTAGTTGCTAAAGTACTCGGCTGTTGAATCGTAGGTGACGGGATCAAATACCGGGTGCGGCGGCTGCATTTTCCATGGAGGCAAAAAAAGATGTAGGCCTGTGTGCTGAGGTTTGGGGGCATGTTAAAGAACACCAGGTAGTCAAAATTTCCGGAGTCCCCCTCTACGACGTGCCTCATAACCATAAGGTGGTTTTGGAACGCTAAACCCCACATATCAATCAATCAATACGAACCGGTCACAAAAAGACGTTCATGAACAGACCCATGACTTTATGAGATCCGCCCCTGAAAGGGCAGTGACACTTAAGCATGTTAATGTGTTCCGCGAGAGCTTCATTTTCTTGGTAACCCTGGCAGTCGGTACCAACAATGCTGAGGCGGCCTGAAGAGCTCCGTCGCGCCCTCTGGTCCACTGTAGGGTGCCTATAGACTTAGTCAGAACCTTTTTAGAATCCTTCTAGTAGGAACGGAGTTGCAGGAATGTGGCACACGCTTCAAGCGTTTTCTCCATCGTAGCGAGTGCACTGAAATCTGTGCAAGCAGTGGAGGAATAAGGCAAGTAGATGCGTCACTTTGCCAGCATGCGTCATCACCTTACAGGTAAATCTGTATAGGAGCGATCGCAATGCTAGAAGTTCACTCTATAGTTGACTTGAGGAAACTGTTTCGTTGAAGACGTGAGATGAAAAAAAAATCATGACGTGACGACGTGACCATGACTCACATTTGCCATAATTTGGAACGTCCTGATGACGTCATCATAATGTTATCAAAGTCACATTGTAACCTGATCAAACGTTGTCCGATCACGGAGGCAATGAGCAACTAGTTGAGGTGCCTCCAATCTCGGAGCCACGTTGCTTGCAAACAGCTATTGAAGTGTTGCGGAGCAATATCAATGCATCGGCTGAGAGGAGAAAAAAAAGATGGCTGTCACCTTCGAGTCGTCTTAAGTGAATGCATACGGGACCCTGTGAGCTTTTACAATGCTGTTATGCACCATATTCGTTAAATGTGTCATGTATACATCTCCTTATACAGTTATTTTTTTTGGTGGGGGGGGGGGTAATCTTGTATCAAAACGCATCGCACATCGCCTTCCTTGCCTCAGCACAGAAAGCAAACTACTGGCAATAAACACTTTTTATTTAACCCATGAGTATCGCATAATCTACGGTAATATTCTAAGATCATCGCCTAATTCAGATTCTCTTTGTAAGTCAGCTGTGCGTTCTTTTCTAAAGGTATGTAACCTGTGTCAGAAAATGCCTGTCTTTTCTTCACAGAAAATTGTGGACTTGCTCTTCGGAGGAACATTGACGGGAAGGAACGAGCAGCTTCTCAACAAAGTGAAACTATTGTCCTGCAGAAGCGTTCGTCCACGCGGACTCTGCAATGCGAGCTTCATCCTTATGAACGGAGGGTATCCCATCGACATGAACACGGTATAGCAATCAAATCACCGAGGAACATCGCATTTCAGTGGGGAAGGAATGAGATGAATATAGAATTTAATCCCGCCAGGAAATAGGAAGCCTAGACCTGAGGTGAACGAAGTTATAGCAGGAATATTAAGAGTTGAAGCGGACTGACGAATCTAGGATACAGAAAGTCTGAGTTGCGATAATTTAAACCATCATCAAGATCACGCATTTCCTGTTCAGCCAGGCGTGCTACTGCACTTGTAGCCGCTATGTTGTTTTTAAGTGTTACTAATGACATCCCAATTCATAAATGTCATAGATGTATATACAATATCTACTTTGAAACTTTCCAAACAGTCAACGTTGAACTTCAGGTAAGTGAGCGATGTAAAGTTCGAAGAAAAGCCTGAAGAACAAGAGAAGAATGCAAAGCACAGAACAGGGCTCAAGGTTGCTGTAGTTAAAGAGCTTATCAAAAGTGAACCTGTTTTTTTTATTTAGTGATTTATTTAACTCATTGATTCGACTGTATTTGTTATTCACATGATTAAGCCGTTACTCCTTAGTAAGCGGAAGAAAGAGGAGGAATGAGGAATATTACTTTGAGAGATATTGAGAAAGTGTAGCTTCAAAATTTTAGTTTTTTTTTTCATTACAAATTTACCTGAAATGGCACCTAAACAATTTGGAAGATTGAGTACGTCTAAGTGGTTTTTTCACGCTTTCACTACACTTCTTACTGGTGCTATTCCTTTCTCCCTTATTTCTTCATCAAACACATGCACAATGTCCGCACAAATCGCACAGCGTACCAAGATCTCGTGCTTATCGGCTACGCAATGTTATCTCAGTTTCTGCAGTGGAAAACACACAAAACGAGTTGAGATCAGTTCATCACGCGCAAAAGTCATGCGAGACACGGCACAATGCTTGGGTGACCACATGGAAAAGCAGGGTAGTAGACCTTTCACAATTGGTACCTTTGTTACATAGAGAAATCGAGTTATTTTTTTCATAACGTCGCATGAACAGACCACAGATATCATTAATTGCGCCAAAAAGAAAAAAGGTAAGTGCCAGGACAGAATAAAGCGCTCGTTCTGCGTATCAAATGCAAAGCATTTTTTAGCGTACTGTAGCAACTTTGAGGGTCTATATCTGTATTTATTTATGTATCTATCTATCTGTTCATATACGTCTCGGTGCTATAATAACAGTGGCTGGTAACCGGGTGCGGGTATGTGCCACTGGTATTCGGGTACGTGCCACAGGTGTTTGACAGTTTATATCTATACCCACGAACGCAAAAAGACACATGCGTAATTTAAATGCCTAGCGTTAAGAAAAACCTGACAAAGGCAGCACTGACCGGACGAATTCAAAGAATAATGTCAGCATCCCAGCACGAATCAAACTCTAGCATTCGGCATGGAAATCAAGTTTTCTACAACAGAGTCACGCCGGTTCTCGGAACTACCTTTCAAATAGACGCCAATTGTGGTTGTAGAGCTGGCTTTCTAATTTTCATAAACGTTACATATATATGTACTCCTACGATACAGCTGATTGATTTATTTATATGTGGGGTTTAACGTCCCAAAACCACCATATGATTATGAGAGACGCCGTAGTGGAGGGCTCTGGGAATTTCGACCACCTGGGGTTCTTTAACGTGCACCCAAATATGAACACACGGGCCTACAACATTTCCGCCTCCATCGGAACTACAGCCGCCGCAGCCGGGATTCGATCCCGCGACTTGCGGCTCAGCAGCCGAGTACCTTAGCCACTAGACCACCGCGGCGGGGCTCTTACGATACAGCTGTCCGGTCGGGTTAACATCAGTTCCAGTGAGCTGTTATCCGCTTAACTCTATTTATGTCGCAGAGTAGAGGACGACGATCCTCGCGAGCAGCAGCACTTTATATCAGCTTACCGCTTCCAGTGCTGCTGATATTCATGTTGCTGTTGGCGTCGTTGCGCAATTGTAAACAACTGGTTTAGGAAAAGGAAAGCTTAAAGAGCATACATGCAACCGAATTTGTTATAAAAGCTGATTGTGTTGGATTTTAAAGCAATTGTTGCTGTCGTAGAACTGATCGAGTGTATCTATTTGAATTTCCTTGTGATGATCAGCACAAACGTCAAATATTCGTTTAAGTGTGCCTTGTGAAAGTGGATAGGGAGCCTTAGAATACCGTTTGCAAGCGCTGTGGGCGTTGTGGGCGTAGCGGGCGCCATATGAGTTTTAGAATAGCGTTTGGCCTGGTGCGAACCACTACTTACGATCGCAGCGACACCGTAGCCTTGAAACCAGCGCTTGCGGGCCCCATGCGGGCCGCCATTACCGCACGCAATTTCGGATTTACTAGATGCGGTCCGCGAACGCGAGCGCCGACTCGCGTTACGACGCATCCGCAGTGGCAGCGACCGCACCGCAAGGGCTCGCGGTGCGCTATTCTAAAACTCCCTAATGTTTTTTCTTGCACTATAACAATTTTTGTCATACCTCTGCTCTTATGCGGTCACGTTTGTCTGTATAGTGAACAGCTTAAATAATCTTTCAAAAAAAGTGCATTGATATACCATGCTATAGAAAATAATGCCTATTGTTTCTCTTTGCAAACGTATTTCTCCTGCCAAAAGCTTACCTTACTAACCCGGACTAACAACAGGATGAAAAAAAAAGCTGCCAAGTTAACGTCCGGCAACAATGCACTTACAAAGATACGAAAGAACTCGCCAAGCAAACAAGATTGATTAGTTATCAACTATTAATAGGTAAATAAATGAAATATATAAATAAATGTTCTTTTATACAAGTACAAATTGCCAAATCATAGGGCAATAAAGATGTACAGTGTGTACATATGATGTATATTCATAGGTATTTACTTCTCTATTAGTTTCTGTATTAGTGTTATTCATTCAACACCAACACTTACCATTAGAAAGGAGCATGGCCGTTAGAGAACTTGCGAGTGTTTAGCTTGAGCACAAAACATAAAACGTGTGCGTGCGCATGATGTGTGGGAAATGTAGTACGTCACACAATGTTTGAAAAAAGAAAGCAAGATAGGCGGCGTAACGAGCTCTCATTAATCGTCCTAAATTCTTTGCAGACGAGGCTACCGGTGTACTTGGCGAACGACCCTGCAGGAACGTCCGTGCGCAACGTGCTTCACTTGGCTCAGGTAGGCTTTGTTCCTCTCGAGAAAAACTAAATTGAAATATTTTTCCATACTTTTGCATTATACCGACCAATCACGTAAATACCTACTGTTGTCGGTCTCGTATCAAATAGAAAGGTGAGAGATTTCAGAAATCTGGAAGCTGCTCTAAGCCCAGTAGATCGCAAGTGTGCGCAGGGCTACACATCAGGGGGGGGGGGGGGTGAGTCTGTCGCAGTGCTCTTCCCCTCGGCTAATTCAATATATGGGGTAGATTGCGCACTCCCGCTCTCAGTTAACAAAGAGCAGGTGACGGTAACGTTATGGAACGAAAAATATAGGCACCTTATCATGACATAGCAAGACAGCAGATTCGGCCGCAGAACGAACAGGGAAAGCCGATGGATGTGTGCAAAGATGGATCAATGCATGGATGGAGGAACTTTAGTAGGGTCCGATTGATCACACTGGTGTTTTACCTCGCAGCCGTGCGCTCTCACGTTAGGTACGTAATAATAAAAAAAAGAGCTGACAGGTCACGTAATGTGTAAGATATATAACCGATACTGAATTAAACAGATAGAATAGACCCAAGAGTTCGGGATACCCACCCAAGGATGGAAAAAATTATGAAGTTAACAAACTGGCAGGCATAAGATGGAATAAGGCCCCACAGAAAGGCCAAATTGTAGATCAGTTGGTGAGGTCTTCGTACTGTGCTGAACATATAATAGAGGGAGAGTAGGTATGGTATAATGTCGCGTTTTCGTGCTTTAATTTGACGCATATGAGAGATGGCTAAATATTGTTTGCTGTGACTACTGAGCAAGCTAGTGTCATTTTACTGCAATGTTTCCAAGTTGCAAAAATCACTTCTATTATCACTAGATCAATTGTGAGCACTGATTCACGGAGTAGTTATTGTCATTAATCGGGAAAGGCTATTTTTTCGTTAGCTCAGTTCCAGCAAAAAGGTACGTTTCTTAGAACCACGTGTACTAACTCGATATGTGCACTTTTTTATTTATTACTTTTCCAGGTGACTGCCGACGAAAAATGGTCTCTTGAATAGTTCCATTAAAATAGATGCTCGATTTGGAGATGCCATGCGGCACATTTTAAATTGTTTGACCGACTTTGTTCTCTTGTAATAATAGAGAGTCCCGATCCTTCCAGTTATCATAAACCTCACGTTTTTTTGTTGGTTTTCTACGTAAGATAATGACAGCAAGCGACATATTAGTAAACGGATAGGTAGAGTTCGTCGAGAAGATATGGAAACCGTTGACCAGGCCTCTTATTTTACTTTGTGTTTTCTTTATAATTATCAGGTGACAATGGCGAACGAATTCAGAAAATTTGACTGGGGGTCACTTAAGAACAAACGCATATATGGACAGGTACGTACACTTTTGTGGCAGTGTTCCTTATTCGTAAATGTCACTCTCTCTGCTTAGCTAAGTTCTACCGTTCTTCATAGGATTGAGCCTTCAGAATAATCGCGGTAATTTGACCTATGTTGAAGAATACAATAAGTGTGTGAGCAATCTAACGGGCAACTTAGGAAGGTAATGAATAGCCTCATTAAACATTTTCCCGACGAGATCACTTGCGATGAAGTCAGAAATGAGACAAAGTAGAAATAGAGTGAAATAACGGTTGAACGTTGTAAAGACAGTTTTTCTCATACGCTGTTCGGTTCTTTTCCAACTGTTTTGCTGTTGGGAGGTTGAGGTCCATATTTCCTCGGCTAATCCGTATCAATTAGTTCTGCAGCGAAAAAAGAAATAAAAGAATAATACTGAACGGGACTCAAAAATGAACAATCAGCGAAAAAAATCCAATAGCAAACTGAAACCAGCTGAAATATTATGCGTGTGTACATGCACTCGTTTTCATATTTATTTTGCGTTTAACTGCTCAAACAGTGCAAATGAGTGTCAATATGTGGTAAAAGTCATTGTGACCACTATAATGTATACCTCCATTTTTTACTTTACGTATACTTCCATTGTTTTTGGAAACGAAATCTGGTGCCCAAATAGCTGTCGGTAGATAACAATGTGGTTTTCAATTAAATATATAAGTCGAACCTATGTATACTCTGACGTATCGCTTTCTTCAAATGTACAAGCAGTGCGTGTGACGAGACACTTCGTGCCTTTTTTTGTAGTACTTATCAAACGAAACTAGAGTGATGATAAAAGGCAGCCAAGGTTAGCAATTTATTTATTTATTTATTTATTTATTTAATGCATACTGCAGACCTTCACAGGTCCAAGCAGGTGGGCACGGTACAAGTAGTAAGTACATGTTAGGCACTCAAGTCACATAGAAAAGGAAAAAGAAAAGAATTCAACATACAAATACCGGTTTACACACCCAACACACAGTTTACACACAGTAAATCAACCAAATTGAATCTTTATACAGAGCGTAGAAGGTTCCATTCTTCCACTGTTCGTGGAAAAAAAGAAAATTTAAATACATCTGTCCGTGCAAAATAAGGTGTTAGGGTTCCGGGGTGATGGTGTCTCGTATGCCTTGTCGATATGGGTGTCAGGTACTGTGTAGGGTCTAGTGCTGTTTGTCTTTGAAGAAGTTGGGAAAGAAAAGCCTAAATGTCTTCCGTCGTGACTCAAGGAGTTCAATGCCATTAGCTCTAATTAACACAGAAGGTGAATCAGTGTGACGAAACTTATAGTATATATACCTTACAGCTTTCCTTTGGATTCTTTCTAGTTTGTTGACGTTTTTCTGTGTGAACGGGTCCCATATTATGCATGCATATTCTAACTTTGGTCGGATTATTGATTGGTAGGCCAGGAGTTTGACATCAGGAGGAGCGTTTTTTAATTTGTGTCGTAAGAAAGACAGTTTACGGAAGGCGGAAGCGGAGATATTGTCAATATGTTGATTCCAAGATAAATTACTTGTGAGTGTTACTGCTAAATATTTGAACTCAGAAACTTGCTGTAGAGGTGACTCATTTAATGTATAAGTATACTGAAGTGGATTTTTCTTCCGGGTTATACGCATGCATACAGTTTTATCTAAGTTCAAAGCCATCCCCCAGCGATTGCACCATTGAAAAACATTAAACAAACTGTGATTAAGGTCATGTTGATTTTCCGGGCAAGTAATTTCATTATATAAGACACAATCGTCTGCGAACAGATGAATTTGCACAGATGAACATACCACACTTACAATGTCATTTATATACAGCAGGAACAGTAGGGGTCCCAAGACACTCCCCTGCGGTACTCCAGAGGCGACAGGAAGACAACCCGATCGCTGATCCCCAATTTCTACGTACTGAATTCGGTTTTTTAAGTAATCAATAACCCAGAAAACTAAGATGCGAGGAAGACCAATATTGTTCAATTTTAGTATTAGTCTGTGATGAGGAACCCTATCAAACGCTTTACTAAAATCCAAGAATATCGCATCAGTTTGACCGTTCTTATCTAGAGTAGATGCAAAGGAATGACATATAGTGAGCAGTTGAGTCACAGTTGAAAACCCTTTTCTGAAACCATGTTGAGAATCAGTTAAGACAGCATTTTTTTCAAGATATTCGGTGATATGATGCGCGATTATATGCTCAATTAATTTACAGCACGCTGATGTTAAGGATATTGGGCGATAATTTTCAAAAAGCAAGCGGTTACCTTTTTTAAATACCGGTGCAACTCGGGCTGCCTTCCAGTCACTAGGGAGCTTTGAAGATATCAAAGATACACGAATATAATCACGAGATATTTCGCTATAACTTCAGCATATCGGCAAAGAAAGGTGTTTGGAATATTATCAGGACCGCTTGATTTCTTAGTTTTCAGTTTTAAGAGCATGGAAAATACACCCGGGTACGAAACAAGGTCAACCTCTGTCGTGTGAAACGATGGAACATCAGATGGATATACACTTGCGCTAGTAAACACGCTATGGAAGTATATATTGAAATGCTCAGCTATAGTCTCTTTGTCCGTAACAATAGATTCATTTACTAACATTTCGGATACAGTCTTTTTTTTATCCGTCAAGTGGTACCAAAATTTTTCAGGGTCATTTTTTATGAAGTTTGGGAGAGTTGTTTGGAAATAATAATCCTTAGAAGAACGCACAGCTTGTGCGAGGCTAGCCTGTAAAGGTCCGATTTTAGTCAAATCCGCACGCTTCTTTTTTAGACGTTTAATTTTACGTTTCAAGTGAATAATACTACGCGTTATCCAGGGGGTCTGTTTGTGAGTTTTCTTTTTTCGGCTCGGGACAAATTTAGCTAAACAGTGTTCACACATTTTTTTTTTAAACTGGGCCCAGAGAGCGCATACGTCATCACTGTCAAAGTCAACAAGACCGGTCTCCAGATAATCAACTATGGACGCGTCATCTGCGCGGGAGTAGTCTTTGAAAGACCGTACTTGACAGCGTTTCTTATCACCACGTTTCAACAGTGGGACGGAAAGGCCCACAAGATAGTGATCAGATAATCCGGATTCGACAGACACGGTATATTCGCTGAACGCACGATTGAAAAATATCAGATCTAAAACTGAACTGCAAGACCCTTGGACACGCGCTGGGTCGTGAACCAGCTGGGCCAAATCATGAGTGAACATAATACTAAACATAATGTTAGCATGCTCAACATTCTGGTGACCAGCGTGCATTAACTCCCAATTAATAGTTGGTAGATTGAAGTCACCTACAAGAATAATTTTATGTTTGTGATATTGAGACATATGTTGCTCAAGTTTGCTTAAGTATTCAGGGGGCGTGTCTGGAGGGCGGTAGAGCGCGTATAAAATAAAATGCTGACCCCAACAAGATAATTTAATGCACAAGCACTCCAAGTCAGCAATATCGTCCAGCAATATGGCTTCAATCTGTTGTTTGATTAGAACCGCCACACCACCACCCCTAGAGGCGCGGTCTTTGCGAAAGACTTTGTAGTTCGGTGGGAATATTGTATCATCACTTATTTCGTTGCGTAGCCATGTTTCAGTAATTACTGTAACGTGCGAATCATGCTGGAGTAAAGTGATATGTAGTAAAGGAATATGTACTAAACTTTTTTCTTTTGCTTGGTACCGAAGAAATCATTCAGAAATCAGACTCTCAAGTTTTCCAGGTTCCCTTAGCTAAATATTTTTGACAGTACGGCACTATATTGACAAGTTTTGCTTAAGTAGCAAAGAAAAAAACACTACACTACCAGTGCGACACCCCATATAACAGTTATAAAAGGTGCTGTAGTATATTGCAGTGAGTATATCAATAACTAACGCAACGAGTGAATAACACAGACAGACAGACAGACAGACAGACAGACAGACAGACAGACAGACAGACAGACAGACAGACAGACAGACAGACAGACAGACAGACAGACAGACAAGACAAGACAAGACAGACAGACAGACAGACAAACAGACAGACAAGACAAGACAAGACAAGACAGACAGACAGACAGACAGACAGACAGACAGACAGACAAGACAAGACAAGACAAGACAGACAGACAGACAGACAAACAGACAGACAGACAAGACAAGACAAGACAAGACAGACAGACAGACAGACAGACAGACAGACAGACAGACAGACAGACAGACAGACAGACAGACAAGACAAGACAAGACAAGACAAGACAAGACAAGACAGACAGACAGACAGACAGACAGACAGACCTTTATTCGGTCCTGAGAAACGTTACTCCTTTAGATAAACGATGAATAAGAAATCGTTTTTGTGACCGAAGTGTTTTGTGTGCTGCGGACTCAATAAACATAACTACAGTATTTAAAAAACAAAATAAGCTGCTTAAAGTTTGCTACCACTGCGCCTAAAAAACGAGGTCTAGCAGTCCGCTGTCAAGAAAAGAAAATGCTGGAGTGATCAATACAATTCGTTCTTTCACGTAGGCATGCCTTTCATTCCAGAAACGTCCACCATTGTACGATATGAGAAAAGTAACAGCCCCGGTGGCTATCTACTGGGGTGACGGGGACCGGCTAACGACTCCACGTGACATAGCGCGTCTGATTAAAAGCCTGCCTAACGTCGTCTTTGTTTATAAAGTACCAGTGCCCGGCTTCACGCATCTGGATTTCGGCTGGAGTACCACGGCATGGCAACACCTTTACAAAACAATCGTGAACATGATCAAACTATATACTCTTAAATAAACGTCTTTGCCTTTTTACTTTGACGTGTTTCTCTGTTTTTCTTTATGAAACCCGTAAATAGTCACCCGGCATATAGTGCTGTTCCTGTTGGGGCGCTTACCGGATAAGGTTTGCGAAGCGACGACAAGAATATGTCAGAGGAACCAAAGTTCTCCGAGACTTTTGTTAGCACAGCGTCTACACCTAATGTAGTTACAAAGAACAGCCTATACAACCGAAGCTAACGGACTGCATTTCTAGGACTAAATAATTGCTTTCTTATAAGCTCCTCGGATAAGCTGCACGTTAACTTTCTCACGCGTGCGTGCACACTCATTTTATTTAATGGCATTTTCGTTCTCAACATCGTGTGTCAACTACTTCAACAGCAAACACTTTTGTAATGCCCGCATGTTATCGTGCTGCCTGACAGCCTCCACGCGTGTAGTGTTTACGCGTTTGACGGAAGCCAATAGTCATGAACAATATTTCTACTATTTAATCCTGCATCTATTAAGACAAAGCCCTTGAAACGCGAGAACTGATCACAGTCCCGCGGTGGAGTCCTGCAGCGGGGGCACATAAGCACGAGTATTGCAAAAATTTATGACAACGGTATGTCCCCATGTGACGTCACAATGACGACACTGATCGGAAAATTTTGTAACGTCATATGTTCTGTTCTGTTCTGTTTTAACTGTTTTGCTGTGGAGAGGTTGAGGAGCCTATTGCCTCGGCTACTCCATATCACAAAGTTCTGCAGCGAAAAATAAAATAACAATACAGAACGGTACCCAAAAATTAACAATACGGAAAAGGAAAAAAAACACATAATAGCACACTGAAACCAGTTCAAATAACATGCCAATACACAGTTTTCTTCACGCAGTTCACACAGTCATAAACTACTTACACGCACACCTTACTACTCTAATGCCAGTATATACA
This sequence comes from Rhipicephalus annulatus, assembly GCA_013436015.1. NCBI lineage: Eukaryota > Metazoa > Arthropoda > Arachnida > Ixodida > Ixodidae > Rhipicephalus > Rhipicephalus annulatus. The sequence continues at coordinate 230,062 of WOVY01011788.1, forward strand.
TGACTATACTTTACATAATACCCATTTCTGGCTGTCAGTCATAGGCGCTTGTCCAGTCCGGTCTCGACTAAAAAGTCTGTCAGGAAGATTATTGCCTTTTTCTGAAGATGCATCTCAGGCCATGGTCCAAGTAGTTTCTTTATTGTGAGGGGCCGTCTGTCCAAACTTGCTAATTTGTTCTTTAATTTTTCTCTTTCCTTCGCGTATTTAGCGCACTCCAAAAGAATATGGCGAACATTTTCTTCTGCATGACCACAATGGCATTCCGGTGAGTTGGATCGATGTATCTTGTGCAGGAAGCTGTTCGTGTGTGCTACTTCCAATCTAAGTCGGTGGATCAATGTCATATGGTGGCATACTTGCAGGACATCAATGTTTGCTCAAAAGAGGGCCAATCCCGGAGGCCGTGCAAAACAAGGGGAAGAACAGAAAGCGTAGAACGCCTCCGATCCCAGGGGCATTGCGAAACGAGGTTATTTGAATAAAGCTTTCGGATATGGGCGCTCGAGGTTTAGGACATTGACTCGAAAGAAAAGGAAGAAGATGGCTTCCGCTCTTGAGCAAACTACGGCAAGTGAATAAGCGACCCGGTAGTTTACAGTATCAACAATGTCTCTGACAAAAGTTGCCGACAAAACGTCATCGCTACGTCCGCTGCACCCAAGGAGGATTGAAGAAAAATTGCTGGAGTGGAAGCTCCCGCAATGCCTTGCCAGCAGAAGTGAAGCCACCTTTTGCCACTTCCAAGATGGCGGAAACATGCTCTTTTAGGGGCGAAGCTCCTTATGGCGTGGCTTGTGCGTTTCTCGTAGTACGTAACCACCAGTGGCACATACCCGAAATAAGTATAACATTTCACCTCCAAGGTGGTGCCGGTGAGAGATTTCTTCTGTGCGTTGCTTAACAATAAAAAATAGTGCTCAATGTACATGCCAATGGCTTCTAATGGGGAATGAGAGACAGGAGCATTCGGCTTTTAGTCAACGCGCACGCTGCAATCCCCATTAGCAGCCATTGGCATGTACATTGAGCACTATCGGACAAGAAAGGGTTGCTACATTATACTCGCTGGGTGTTACCTCCTTAGTTATAGAAAGGTTTAGTGAGCGTTGACTCGCAGGGCCATGAATGCAATGAACTAGTATATACAATGAATGAATTCGAGGTGGTTAAAGGGGGGAGCAGATACGAAGCGCAAGCCGTAAGAAATTAAAAGCTGAATCCTCCTGTCTCTCATTTCACATTAGCAGTCACTGGCATGTACATTGAGCACTATATGACAGGAAAAGGTTGCTACGTTATACTCGCTGGGCGTAACCTCCTCGGTTCTAGAAAGGTTTAGCGAGCATTGGGCCGCAGTGCCATGAATACAGTGAACTAGTATTTACCATGAACTCAAGGTGGTTGAAGGTGGGAAGTAGACCCGAAGCACAAGCCGTAAGAAAGTGTGCGTGTGCCCCCTCTCGTTTAGTCCTTGGAATGTCCACTGAATGGCGGTGCTTCTATATGGGGAATATATGATAAAGAGACGCGAGATGGTGGGACTTGGAGTGTTGAATAGATGGACGAACGGACACACAGACAGATGCATGGATGGACGCATGAACGGACGCAGGGGCGGATGCATGAACGAACGCAGGGACGGGCGCACGAACAGACGCATGGACGGTCACACAGACGGACGCATGGACGGACGAATGCTTCGCCCCACTATCCATCATTCACTCCGTGGATATGCTGCCTTTTTTTTTATAGTTCCCACTTGAAGATCAAATGGCTTTAGTCTGTTATGTAAATGCTACGTTAGTTCTATGTCACATTATAGTTGTTTCCGTTAAAATAACACACAGAAACGAGTATAGATGACTGAATCTTCAAACAACTTTGTCTCCAATTAGAGGCTCACTAAGGAAAACTAGTAACTGTACGACGCACTTGGAGCACTATGTGACCCGGAAAAGTTCCCAAATTAAACTCGTCGGGCGTGCGAGGGAAACGCTTCGTTTTTAATCACTGAACGGTGATACTTTATCGTACCCCTAGTAAGATGGCCACCACGGCCGCCATCTTGCCGGAGGAACGGCTTCACTTTTTCGCAATTGTTTCCACTCAAGGAATTTTTTAAAACCTCCTTGGCTGCACCACAGGCAGCATACTCGAGCTTGACAGAGATTAACCACATGGCTTTTATTAGACTTCACGTCCCAAAAGAGTCTCACTCATTCAGTTGTGAGTGCAATGTTCGCATTGCCTCAGTTTAACCTAAACGTGTCCCTTACCCTCACCTCTCAACCCCGTTTACGAAGCCCAAAAACTTGTATCCTGTTTTCTTTATACATAACATTCAGTGATCGTAAACTTACTCTCCACGAAGCACGAACGTAATGCATTTGCACCACCTGCGATGCCACGACCGTCTGTAACATACAATCTTATTGAAACCGTAAGCATAATATTTCAAGCCCCCTAAGTATTCCTACGAAAAAAACTCGAGAATGCGAGGGAAAAAAACGCCCTATTTAAAATGTAGTCTTGAAAGAAACGCCGTAACGAATCGATACAAACACCGAATATTTAGGGTTGTTTTCCGTACAAATTCCTGGTCCACGCCGGCTAGTTCATCTCAATAGAAGCTTAACGATGTCACGTTTCCGAGAAGCTTTCGCGCAAGCCATGCATTTTGAACATAAAATGTGTGCTGTCAAGCAGGACAATTGCTGCGAGAGGTATGAACACGAGCGCCATTTTATTCGAGGCTTTTTTTTTTATGTGTAGGTTGAATTTCGAAAAAAATTGAAAGTTATATTGATAATGCTTTCGCAGCGTGCGCTGCACGCATAATTTATTATGTGAAATGAAGTGAAATAGTAAGCGTGTGCTTTACTTCTAGCTCATACATAAGTTTGCGGCAAAACACAAAACTCAAAATGAACTTGATGCGGGAATATTCTCAGTTCGGCTGTTTTCATTGGAAGCATCCATTCGAGACGTCTGGTTTTAGCGCTAAGTGTAGTTCAGTAAAACAGGCCGAAAAGAGCAGCCTTAGCTACATCTAACGCACACATTGAAATGAAAGGAACATGGGCGGTGTGCCTAGTAATACTGTATTTTGTTTCAATATCGAAGGTCAGCGCGATATCTCTTTCCACTGATCCAGATGCCAAGAAAAATACGGTAAGCGCTTCAAAAGCTTGCGCTCAATGGCTGAACACCTTGAACACTTGACCGAAAAAATAGGGCTAAATGGTCGTCATGGCTAAAGGAAGGACATCGGGCACTGCACTACGATGTGTGCGTTTTTTATTTTGCCGACTTGTTTAGGCTGCCTTTTTGCTCAAATCGGGAACCTGTAAGCCCTAATGCCTGCCCGTCTCATGTAGAAAAAAATTTGATTCCCATCAAAATTCGCTTGGCGAGTCGATACATGACAACTCAAATCTGTTACGCCAGCTTGAGTGAGGCGTCATAAATAGAAACAAGTTAGTCGCTACGGTATATGAAGTGTGCGAAGCAGGTCGTATTCATTTAACGCAAAACGGACTTAAGGCAGTCATAAATGGATTGCCCAACTCTCGCGGCTGAATAATGAAGTTTTTAACATAAAAAAGTATGTAGCTATGTGGATGACTCGGCCAAATGTAACTGAGACTTACGAGAGTTGTTCTTGACCACGCATGGTTAGCAAACTGCAAGTAAAAAGCTTTCGCTGCACTTGTACTTTTTACCCGATTTTTTCGCGTCAGTGTCATCACGACCTGCACACTGCAGCCTTGCAAGACGACGCTTCGAATAAAGTAATGCTCTGGTGATCCATGAAGGTTCGATATATCGTTTAAGCGCGCAAACATTTCAAGTCATGCAGTAGTGAATAAATCGATGTCAAGCGCGAAACTCTTCACGTCCCCGAAACAATCAATCTCTCCAAGTGCATAAAGCACGTTTCTTCGGTGCCGATTGCTCATATCGTCGGGGTAAAATGGGACGCAGGTTATGCACTAATTTTTCAAAAATCCAATAGGCATTGCAAAAAATAAATGTCACTGGGTCACGAAATTGATCCAGCACTCTTTTTTTTTTGTTAGACCAAAATAATGAAACCAACAGTCAATGAAGCTAAGAAAGATTAGGGTCACTACGTGCATCATACCAAGATTGTAAATTCAGTCACTACCAGCTTCAAGATTATTTCTCATGAACAAAAATGTTTTCTTTTAATGTTACAATAGATACTCTACAGTTAAAACCTACAATTATGTCCCCTAACCTTCCTTCGATTCATTATCAGTTGATTCATAAAATCAAAGGAAAGTTACGTTAACTGAAGAAAACAAAAGCTAGTTTATTGACATAACGTCGTGAAATTTTCAGTCGCAACTGATAACTGGCTTCGGATACCCCGTGGAAGAACACAATGTCACTACTCGGGATTCCTACGTCATCATGATGCAAAGGATGCCCGCAGGACGCAGCAAACTAAACAACGGACACCATCATCGAAAGCAAGTCGTGATGTTGATGAGTGGTCTGGAAGGTAGTGGCGCGGACTACGTTCTCAATAAGCCTGATCAGAGCCTTGGTAAGTAGATGGCCAGTGCCTTTATCGCGAATACTTTTTCGATTCACTGCAAAATTTATGGCGGAATGTGCTTTCGAAGCATTTATCGGCGATTATTCGGTGTTAAAAAAATTTACGACCTAGGTTCACGATATAATTGTGAGAGACACCACAGCAAAGGGCTCTAAAACTTTAAAACTCTTGAGGTTCTTTAAAGTGTGGCTAAATTAAAGCACGCGGGTTCTGCGACCGGTATTTAATTGGCTGTGAGGGTCTCCACTAGAGAGGCCAGCGCTGCGACCGTTTTGACGTCACAGATCGGATGTTTAGTTGTGGATTACGGCAGCTTTGCTTTCGCGACACCACTTGCACCGTCGCCCATGGCTTCACCGGTTCTTAGTGGCGATTTCACGATGCAAACTAGACACGAAAAGCCACCGGGGGCACCAATTCGTAGTTTGCTTACCCGTATTATTGGGTCTCACCGCTTCTTCAAGCACGGAGATTCAAAACAAAGGAAACCGCGCACGGTGTCCACAGTAAAAGCGTAAATGCGGTGTTCTATAGCAGACAACACAACCCGGCATCCTATGAGTGACTTCATCATGTAAAAGACACCACGGTATGTCCTCGAGGCCGATACTGTGACCTTGAGGTCAGCCGGTGAGCCGCATAAGCTCTTAACTATTAGGAGGACAACTCGTCAAGGAAAAAAAGAGAGTATTTAATAAAACATAAGTCACTACGAGTGAAGAAATGCAAATGCTAGGTTGAAGTTCCTGTGCTTTTGTAGGTACTATTGAACGCTTGTCTCCCCTGATAAGTAAGTAGACCTTATCTTTCTCCGTAACTTTTGGAAATATGCCCACTTGTCTCATAAAAGATTACCGCGTTTTCATAAAACGTGTTCAGAATGTAAAGCAATGCAGGCAATGGCCGCGAGATATCTAAACGTAATAAGGAAGGAGACGTGCACGTGTGATCCAGTTTTTCTCTTTGAACTTGGTACATAGGATTCATCTTAGCGGACAAAGGTTACGATGTCTGGTTAGCAAACGTAAGAGGTTCAAGGTACTCCAGCCATCTCCGGCTTCACAAAAACAGCAGCGCTTTTTGGAACTTCAGGTAGGATAATTTACTTGGCCTCGCAAAGTATGCTTGTTGGTTTGCAGCTTTTCTTTTTTTTGAATTTTCTTTTCGCACAGATCACATGTATTGTTGAAAATCGCTAGTTCCATAAGTGGAATTCCACTTCATTATTTGCACGCTTCGTTTATTATTTAAACTTTTTTTGTCATGTTTCTCAGTGACAATTTACTGTATAGTGCTCACTCAGTAGAACAAAGTATAACGAGAAAACTATAGAAGTACACCCCTTAGAGTCACCTAAGTGAAGTGCTCTTGAATATTTCGCCCAAATTTAGGCACGAGAGCCTTTCTTGAACTTTAAAAAATTTGATTATGACTGCAGCAGTCAAGAAGAATTCAAGCACTGGGCTTTGTGCAAAAAAAGCACGACGCTGGTAACCAAAGAAAAAAGCTTAACAGTACTGTGAGAAAAAGGATAAAATTTCGTGGGAAAGCACGTTAGTTTGTGCTAGACTGTACAAGCTGTTTGTCTACTGTAAATACCAGCTCCGCATGATGCTGACAATGGGTTACTCAATGTCGCAGCAGCTCCGATTTCGTTGAGCTCTCATTATTAGCGAAATCTGATTCCAGCGCACTTCTATTTCCATTTCTGTTCCCGAGTCTTCCGAGAACAGGCAACGCCACATATTTGTCAAACGATTGCGAAGTTTCCCAATTTTTTTTTCCAAAAATCTGCTGTTCAGCACCATATCAGTATGTTCAGTTAAGTTTCGGTGAAGTTTAATATTAATTTTTTCTCGCGGCGTAGTGTTACAATACAATGACTGCAACACCCGTAAACAATGCATGAGATATTGCACGATGCAGTGCAGAGATACAAGGTAACGGATAGCATGTAATAGCAGGAAAGATGATCCAGTCAATGTTTCTTTATTTTTTGAAATTTCGTAATTTTATCATTTAATTTTTTTGTGCATATGTGCAGGCGTGACATTCAGCTCTTGCCAATTTCCACAAATCACGTACACAGTGTGTTCTTTATTTACTTCTTCTGTGGTTGAATAAACTCAAAGTCAAACTGAAACATAATTATCTGCGTGTCTGCCATGAAACGCTTAAATCTTGTGTTCTAACATCCTACATATTTTTTTTCTGAAGCTTAGATGAAATGATAAGCTATGACCTACCAGATCAAATAGACGCCGTGCTGAAAATGACCCAGCAAGAATCCTTGCTCTACGTAGGGTATTCTCAAGGAACAGCGATCATGTTCGGTCTGCTTGCATCCAAACCTGAATACAATAAGAAGGTAAGCATCTGACTAGACAACAGTTACATCACCTTGTTTTCAAAATGACGACTGAGGTCACACTAAAAATTAAGTGAGAAAAAGCCCATTTCAAGACATTGTGCTGGGTTAACACTTTTGGATACCGTCGAGTGAAACGAAGTCGAAATGAACAAAAGGAGTGAAAGGCTACTGAAGCTGAAAAACTTAATGCAATGCTTTGCAGGGCACGTTAACTCATTCCGGTATAGATTTGAGCGCAAACGGAGAGCACACAGGAAAGGAAAACAACTACACGAGCACTTCTGTAGTCGCCTTCCATTTTTGTGTGTTGTCTATTCGCGCTAAAATCTATATTGATGCTGAGAAATACTCTAACGCGCATGGCTGGTAATTATACTCAATGGTGTACTTTAAACGTACTGTTTGCTCATCTTCGATTGATTGATTGACACATAAATAACGTTTAACATCTCAAACTATAATATAAATATGTGAGACGCCGTAGCGGAGAGCTCCGCTAATTTGGACCACCTGGGGCTCTTCACCGTGCACCCAAATCAGCACACGGGCTTTCTGTATTTCCGCCTCCATCAGCAATGCAGCCGCCGCAGCCGGGATTCGATACCGCTACTTGTGGGTCAGCAGATGAGTGACTTAGCCACTATACCACCGCGGCGGGGCTGCTTGTTTGCTTGACAAGATTTAGAAAATGTGGCATAAAGGCCAAATCGAACTTTCACGTCTGTTTTATTTTTCCTGTGAACCAAAGAGTGCCTTAGGGGTACACTCTTTATACTTTTTTTACCTCTTCTATTCACTCTCTCCCACTTTCATTCAGTTCATCATTTTATACTTCACGCGAACTTCAAAATACCTGCTTTTCATGAATTCACGCTATCACGAACTATCGAAAGGACAAGTGCAAAAAAAGGCACTTGGGGTGATGACCCACGGCAAAATTGCTTTTGCGATATAGTTAAGCGAATATATGTCAGCGTATTTTCAGGCCGATAAGGTGCTGTCAGTATATATCGATTCTCAATTTGTTCTCACAGATTCGACTGTTCAACGCTTTCGCGCCGGTAGCCTTCATGGGACACATGACAGCGGCCCTGCGTCATTTAGTGCCGGTGGCTTCTTTGTTGGTGAGAATGCTTAGTTCCATTTCAAAAAGTTTGTCAAGCAAAGGTTGGAGATTTAGAGGGAAGTTGAAGGCTTGCCATCCTGTATGCGCTCGAAAGAAAATAGGCTCAATAAAGTTGCTAATTTCACTAAACGAGCAATCACCAAGACTCCCTCGGGCTGCGCACGTAAGCCAGAGTTTTCCTGATGCTGTAGCTTTAAATATTGCGTGAAGTCATAGCATTCATCAATTTCGATTGAGTAGCTGAATATTGCATTCTCCCTTCCAGGTCCTACTGGGCTATCATTGCGAGTTCTTAATTACACTTGATAAAAGATACCGCTTGCAAATGTTCAAACTAATATTGACGGAAATCCTGAATCACCGCCCCTCCCCCACTCACCAATGAAGCGGTATACGTTGAGCTTTCTGTTTGTTTGTTATTTTCTTTTTCAGGACATTTTTCAGCTTATCTGGAAAGGGTCACTTGAAGAGGAAAAGGGCTCCGTCTTGAGCGGACTAAAAGAGCTAACGTGCATTAAAATTCTGCCTGTCTGTAAAGTTGGCTTTTATGCCATTAATGGAGGGTTTCCCGTGGAATGGAACAAGGTAGGTCTGTCTGGTTGCACTTAAAGGCAGATTACACTTTTACAACCTGCTAAGGCATGTTGCCGGGCTAGTTGGTTGAGATTCATTATTTTCACTGGTATAGCGGACCACGACAAGGACACACACAAAGGAGAGATGCACACACACACAGCGCTAACTTGCAACTAATGTTTTATTTGTGATCACATACGCTGTTTATACAACAGTAGAGCGATAAAACCTCGATAATGTGACGTCACTTTGACGTAATCTTCACTTTGACGGGATAGTGTAGATCGTCGCTATCGGTGATGACACGTGCATGGGCTGTGCTGTATTCTTGACGTGACATTATCGTGTCCTTGTCGTGGTGCGCTTTACCAGTGAAAATGATTCACAACCTGCGTGCGTCTAAAGTACCGAGGGATATTTTTATAAACCTACACCGCATTCTTAGCTACCGACAGCCATGAATGACTTCCTACATCTCCTATGAGCTTTGTTTAAAATACACAGAGTAGCCAGCCAGTCTAGGAACTGGCTAACATCCCTGTTCTTTCGTTTATTTATTTCATTTTCGCTTGTTTAAAATACAGAGCACTCTGTGACAACTTTTGCAGCCGAGCGTTGTTCCTGGAAGGAGCTCGCTATAAAAGTCCTAATTAGAGGTCTTCTTGTGATGAGACAAAGTCAAAGTTAAAGTTCAGACAAGCTACCACTGCGCTCTCCACTTCGTTACGTCCAGGTATGGACACAAAACTGAAAACGTCTTCCAATTTGCTATTTTCTTTGTTATATTGAATCGTCTCGTTGTATGTCATGTGACGTCACAATCAATCTCAGTACTATCTCAACTTTAATCACAATAATCACCTCCGAAAGCTTCGCCCCATAATAATGTTCAAGCAGCTTGAAATGCAGTGATTTTTATTCCTTCAGAAGACCGCTACTGTATATAGGGAAGAAGAAGTGTCTCTTTGGAAGAACGCTTGTTTCTGCGCTCTAAATTGCTTAGTGAAACCATCGATTTTTCGAGGTGCCTTGCCTCCCCGTATCGCGGCGATGGCCACGGAACATGCCAGAGGCCCGCCTGGTCAGAGTTCCTCACATCCGTCAACTACAATGAATCGAGCTGGCTTCCCAGTGACACTGAAGACACCGATCTAAATTCTATATCAAAAGACGACACATCCAATGAAAGCTTCATACCTGTCCGAGTGAGAGGGTGAAGAGAAGGACTACCAATACATCAGCATCAGCTCCTGCAAGTACAGCGACTGCACAGTCAAGGTCTGCGCGCTGGCCGCACGTCATCATCTTCATGTCGGAAGATCCTTCAAGCAACCTACGACTTCTGAACAGGCAAGCCCTCTCCGTTGCTCTGGAATGTGCGGTGCCACATCAAATTAACGACGTAAGAGTAAACCCAAGGAAGAATATTCTCGCCATAGACGTGCACGATGTCAGTGCGCTAGGACAGCTGCAGCAAATGACTGAGCTAGGCGGCATTAAATGTGCCACTTTATCCGGATAGATGATAAATCAATTGCCGGTGTGATTTATGACATCGAAATTGCCATTCCTAACATTGACTTGCCTACCCTCATCAAGCCTGCGTACGAAGGCACTGTCATTACGCAAGTGCGGCGCCTTGGAAATGCGTGCTGCGTAGAAGTGATATTCAAGGGAGATTGCATACCGTTCCACGTTAAAGTTGGAGATTTCCGACATCCAGTTTGACCATTCATTCAAAAGCATCAGGCATCAGTGCATTCACGAGCATCATCACTGCACCAGGCTAGAACACGTCAAGGGCGTATGCCCCAACTCACGACTGTGTCCTTGTTGCGCTGAACCTCAGGCCGAAGACACCTGTCGGGCGACTACTCTGAAATGCGCCCACTGCAGTGGTCCTCACGCTGCCTTGTCAATCTGTCCTCGAATCCAAAAGGAGAACGCGGTTCTCAAACGAATGGCCGGATATAACTAGAAACGCAGGGAGGTGTGCAATAAGATCTCTACTTTACATCAATACCGGCCCCATTACTCAGCAATGCATCTATGCAGCCCTTAACATCCGATATTATTTTCAAATGGAGACTAGAGGCAAGTATTAGGTCGATGTTGATTGCAGAAATAGCTGTTCGGAAACCTCGTAGTGCTACTTTAGTGCAAAGTAAGTGCTTATTTTGAAATGATGAAATAAAATTGAACTGAATTGATTTGAATTGAAATAACATTTCCGTGGTCCGCATCCTGTCAGCACACTTCAAATCCCCCGCCTAAAAGTGGCCGTCTCACGTAACTGTTGCCGTGCACAACGTTACCCGGCGTTACTGCGCGGCCGCCGACACTAGTAACAGCAGAGTCAAAGTAGCGGGAGCCACAGCAGCAACAATGACCATTGAAAAGTTGCATGCAAGGTCGTCCGAGATGGCAGGCGTGCTTGACTCCACTAGATATACGAGCTGTCCAGTTAAACCAGGCAAAAATTGAATTTTGGAACCACTCGCGCCACTCCCCATAATAACTCCCAGCGGTTCTTTTTTACACGAATCCAAGAGAAACGAACAAGCAGCATTTTTGTTACGTCTCTTGAGGCACAAAAGGTTTTTATTTAGTGTCGCTACTTCAATTACTAGTGATTAATTGCAGGTTGTAACTTTGATGTCATCCGGATCATTTTGCGAACCTCCTACTTGTGGCGCAGGTGTTCTCTTGCATTTATCTTGATTTTTTTGTAAGTAGGGCTAGGCTATTGATAATATTGTCGTTTTAAACGTTGTCATACATTGAGCTTTCATTATGACAAATTATTTGACTCTAATGTCCCTTTAAACATATGATAATCGTCGTCTGTTCGCACGCATGTGCGTGCGTGTGCGCTTTTTGTATTTGCGCGTGCACCTACAGAGACCAATATTGTGTTTACACCAACAGCTCTGACCAAGTTTAAAGCTCAGTCAGTGCTGATAAGGTATCTTATTACATCGATAGCGTTAGAGAGCTCGTGTCGCAGAAAACCCGCCGCTGGCGTCGGCTTTGTTGGTTGCGAGCGAAAAATTGTCTGTGCGTTTGAGACTAATAAATCAAGTTACCGACATAGCCGTGGGAAGCCGTTACTGGTGCACGCGTGCGCGTGAACAAGTAGTAGTAGTAGACAAGTAGTCACACTGAAAAAGCCGCGCGTTCGAATAAAAAAAGTTCTGAACGTCACGAGGCGCGTTAGTTTTTTTGTTGTTGTTTTTTTGCCCTGCCACGTCTCTCTGCTTAGCTTCGAGCGCTTTTGTCGGGACGAGAGAAGAGATAATGCGATTGCAGCATGCGACAAACCTTTGTAACTCCACTTGCACTGGACGGATTCTTAAAATTTTTCGGCGTTGAATTTATGAGCAAATAAGCTCTTCTAGTGAATTCCCTCCATGGCTACTTTAAAAAGTGTTTCAGGGCCCCTTTAACGCATTTTGTTCGACAGGTGTCACGAAGAAAACGAGCCGATTTGGCGATAATAGCGCGCGCTGGTCCAATCTACTGTCTGCGTGTTTGTGTGCGTTCGTGTGTATGTATGTAAGAAAGCATATTAATAAGTACGCATTTAGCGGTTCAAGGGTGTACTAGAGACCAGATTTCGCTATCGCGGTCAACTCTTAAAGGCGAAGCTTAAGAGTCCCTAAATTTTTTGGCATTATTGTCAGTTTCCTCCGTGATGTACTAATGGACATCGCCACTAGCCTGACTTCAGGCTACAGTACTAATTCTGCTAACTTCCCGCAATAGTCTGGCTAGTTGTGCTGACGTCAAGTACTAAAACATTCAAAATAGCCACTTGTAGTCGCCGATAGAGTCATGGTGCGGAGCGGTCGTAGAAACGTCTCAATATCTTGAGCGAGCGCGAGACGAGAAGCTTGTATCGTATCGGCTTGTGGAGTGGAATCTGCCCAATTGTTTAGAGTATACTCGTGCTTACCATGTCATACATTGAATGTACACCTATTGGGATCATTAGGACTTAATCTTCGATCAAACGCAAGAGCAAGTCGACTGAAAAGGTTTGTTTTAGTACACATTTAAAAAAGTAACGCGTGTGTCGTGCAAAGAACAAATATTTTGCGTAGAAACAGTTTAGGAAAATTTCTTGCTTTCTATTCTCACTAAATTTATTTTTCCTTTTCTTGGGCGCAGACTAGGCTTCCAGTCTACTTGGCTAATTATCCTTCAGGGACTTCAGTGCGGAATATTGCACATTTTTCTCAGGTAAGCAGCCTTGTCGGCGCAATTAAGTGAGCTGTGTAAATGAACGCATGCCTTTCCTGCTTGTTTTTGTTTATGAGAATGCACAGAGAGGACTTGTAAGTGAGGCTGAATTACAGAAATGTAGATCTCACAGATTCAATAATAAACAGAATCGTCAATAACAAACGTATCTTATCTTGTTGCTCTTATTATCGCAGCTAGTCAAGTCTAACCGTTTCCAAAAATATGACTGGGGGCCCACTAAAAACGTTGCCACCTACGGAACAGTATGTATACTTTTATGGCTTTAAAGAATCTCTCCGATTTTCTACTCTTCTGGGTGCCATTTCTTCAAGAACGCAGAAACTAATAACTGAATTGACCTTTAACGAGCGCTTTAAGAACAACGTTTATCACAAAGTTTATTTCACTTGTGACAGGAATGGCCACTCCAGATCTTACATCTGCTGTCTCTTGATTCGCAAATTAAAACTTTCAATCACTCCTGCGTGGCATGTGCAGAGTTAGAACTTGATAGTTATAAACAATGTGAAGATCATAACTGCATTAGAGTTCAGATCACTCGCGAGCGGTCTGTGTCATCGTCATTGTCATTGTTGTTGGAAGAATAAAACAAGGCATGTTTTGCGTGATATTGGATGTCTATTACAGGAGGTTTGCTCGGGCTCGCTCTTTTTGTGTTTTGTCTTGTCTTAATAAAGTTTGTAATTCACTCATGCTTCTAAAGCAAGCGTAGAAACGATGTCTTTAACGGCACTTTTTACCCACTATCCACGTTAGACCTAACCTCAATGCGTTCATACCAACAGCCAAGGCCTCCGGCCTACAACTTGGTCAATGTCAAAGCACCGGTGGTACTGTACTGGAGTGATGGCGACGTGCTGTCAACACCTAAGGACGTGGAGGACCTTGCAAAGATACTACCTAACGTGGTCCTCAACTACAAGGTGCCCGTGAAAGGCTTTACGCACTTGGACTTTGAATGGAGCATCAAAGCGAAAGACCATCTTTACCGGAAAGTGCTGGAGATGATGTCAAAGTACAGCAAGAAATAAAAGAACGTACCATTCCCAAAAATACTAACTACGTAGAAGTACACCACCTAAGCTAAATACAAACCCCATACACAGAAACGCTGCGCGCTTGTCAATCTCCTACGCAAGAGAGTCGCAAAAGGCAGTTTTCTTTCTAACCATAAGTATTTTTTATGCCAAAGATAATAGCCTGCATATCGAGTACTAAATGTCCGTTGTTCCTATCTAAAATATGGTCTTTGGCTTGGCGATAATGAAATCAGCAAGGACCTTCAAGCTTTCAACGCACAATTAGTGACACGATTAATATGTGTGCAAAAACAAATTACCGGAAACGCGCTAAAAGTACTTTACGTCACAAAATTGAGCAAAGTAATAGAATATAACATTTCGGCAAATATATGTGGTTGGGATAGTGATTGGATTTATTCACAAGTTGTAACCGACTACAGTGGACGAGGACAACGCTGACACATTTATTTTTGTTTTTCGTTTTGTAGTTTCGCTGCTTCATACAAACCGTAACACGTAAACATTCAAACCTGCTAATAAGATACCGGTTTTTACTATATCCGTTACAACGATGCGAAGCTACTGCGACTTCCACGTTTGTATACATATGGTGAAATAACCCACTTACAGCAATGCTTGCATGCCACATTATCGGTTATAGCAATGCATTCTGGCTGTTGGATGTTCGCGCCAAAAGGTAATGGTATGCGATATCGGTGAAAAGAGAGAAAAAAAAATAAGCTGCTGAACGTCCGCCCACAACCCCAACGTCCGCCCAGCACTCCTTCGGATTCACAATATGCTTTACTGCATAGCTTGATCGTATGTGGCAAAGCTAATTTTTGATATCCGCTATTGCGCGGTAGTGGTGATGGCGTCTGTTAAAGCCCTTCCGGACATGTGACTTCAATGAAAACTTGACACTTGGTAAAGTTTTAACGTCTCACACTTCAGGCGTTGTCATTATATCGCTGAATAGGGCCTGTGATGATGCCACGAAAGTGACCAAATTTACAGAAGTGTCCGAAAAATCAGCATCTTTGTCATGCTTATCACTGACGTTTGTTGAATAACACACCCAACGCTTTGGATTTCTCGCAAAAGCCTGCCGTCCACTACTTAGCGTTTTTTTTTATTCGTGTATAGCAATTATCGGTTATGCCAATGAAATATTCGTGGCACTTGGGTATTGCTTTCAGTGGGTTTTACTATAAAAGTATGAGGGTCAAGAACAAGAGCGAAGGCCAGTAACAGGTATCATTATCAATAAACTACAAGCGTCAACGCGATGCACAAGATCCACACCGGTGTCAGAAAACTTAAAGTGACACTAGTGTAAAGCAATAGCCTGGCTTAGGCTGATAAACTGTGCTCTGAGCACTAAAATATTTCACAAGTTTCCCTATGATAAGTTAATTATTACCAAAGAAAATCAAGGGTGAAGTTTTTATTTGTTTGTTTTTTTCAAGTTTCGCGGTGAGATCACTGCACGCGACGTCATGGATTTGAAAATGTGATTTTCGTGTTTTCGTGGCGCAGGTTCGATTAAATTTTCCGAAACTTCGTACGTTAGGTCTATTACAGCTAAATATGACGATGTACTTTATTTTTACTGATCAAAAACTACGTAGAACCCAGTAGATGCCATCAAAGCCTATGACGTCACGGTGCGGGACTCTCAAGGTAGCATATTCGCCGGTATTTCCTTTTCAGCCTGTTTTCTCGCTCTAAGTGGTGTTTTCGTAACTGGGAAAGTGGCACTTTTCTAATACTCGAAAAATCCCTTTTATATGTAGCGTCCCTTCAAGGAAATCCAAGCACACCACCAGACACTTCCCTGCTCAGCTAAGAACAAACAAATCGCGCTCGAATTATAATTGTTGTTTATTGGAAACTGAAAATATACATATTAGTAATATCATGTGTGGGGTTTAACGTCCCAAAACGACCATATGGTTTGAGTGACGCCGTAGTGGAGGGCTCTGGAAATTTCTACCAGCTGGAGTTCTTTAACGTGCACCCAAATCTGAGCACGTGGGTATACATCAGTTTCGCCTCCATCGAAAATGCAGCCGCCACAGCCAGGATTCGATCCCACGACCTGCGGGTCAGCGGCCGAGTACCTTAGCCTTTAGACCACCTCGGCGGGGCAATATACATAGTAGGCCATCAAGGTACACTAGCTATCTTGTTTAAGAAATGTGGCAGCGGATTGGAAACATGCAGCGATAAGAGATAGGAAACGCAATGAATAGAACACTAAATTTACAGGAAGGCAGCTGTCAAGATTGTTTCGCAATTTTTACTCTACAGTTTCTTTTTTGCGCATAAAGCGTCGATGTCATGCCATCACGGCATGTCACACGACATCTTCTGACAATCGCGATGACGTCACAATGACTTCACCAATGCATAGCATGAAGGCATCACACAACAGCTTCATCATATAGTGATCGTTCGCATAACTCGTCATTGACACTGACGATCATATTTCGCGTAATAAAGCTCGTTTATAGTATAAACGTCATTCGATTTAAGCTGAATATACCATCCTACTATGTGTAAAATTAAATTGCAGGAAAAGTCACTTAGATGGTTTGCAACCTTGTAAGCCACCGTACCAGTTTGACGGGATGCTGTTACGCTTCCTCACAACGAATCATACATTTGAAAAGCGCGCTCATGAGGACCACAGGAATACCAATAAATGAACACGCTAGTGCGCTGAGGCCATCTGCCGAAAGCTTCTATTACTCCGCGCCAACGCCCCTGAGAGTCATATTGACGCGCGGACCTCGCGCCCTCCTGCGCGAAGAACGTGCCCTTTTTTCTCGCACTCTACCTTTATGTCTTTCTAACAGATGGCGCAGCAAGCCCTTTTTTTTGGAGCGGCAAGAAATATTAAAAATTCCCTCGACACATCGAAAAAATGTACAGATACTCTTCCAACAAGACTGCATATGCGTAGCCAAAAGTGAGGGGAGATCAACATCACCCCCATTTTCCCAAATATTTCAAAATTCGCACGTGTGTATTTATGCACGCAAGCGTACAAACCAACGCACGATTATAGACTACCTGAACCCCCCCCCCCCCTCCTGTCCTTTATCCCCCATTGAAAAGCACAAACGATCTTTTTTTGTTCATTCGACCTTGGGGTGCAGACGGACTGCATATTCGTGGACTTTCCGAAACCGTTCGATTCTGTGCCCCATGTTCTGCTGCTACATAAACTCTCATCCCTCGGTATTACTCCTGCATTTCTTGATTGTATCAGGTGTTATCTACAAGACCGGATGCAAAGTGTCATAATTATAGGTTCCCATTCTGAATATGTTGCTTCGGGAGTTCTACTAGAACCTTTGTTGGGACCTTTGCTGTTCCTAGTGTACATCAACGATATTGCTCAGAATGTGTCGTGCAAAGTATACGTCTGTATGCAGATGGTTGTGTGGTTTGCCATAGCATTAGATTCACCTCGGACCATCAGTACTTGCAACGCGATTTAAACGGTATTATGCGCTGGTGTGGTAAGTGACCTATGAGTCTGAACCCTGGGTAGTGCCAGTGCGTATCCTTCACTCGTAAACTCGACCCATACCTGCTTCATTATACAATAGACACCATACAGCTAACGCTAGTAACTGAGTATAAATACATAGGTATTTACCTTTCATCAAATCTTACCGGGGCTAACTTCGTTGAATATGTCACAGTGAGATCCAGAAGAATGTTAAACTTTGTTAAAGAGAACTTACGGTTAGCTCCTCCCAAAATCAGACAACTACTTTACTTTTCGAATGTACCACCTATCTTATAGTACGCCTGTGTGTTGTGGAACTCAGACAAAAACTTTGTCTAATAGGCTCGAGATCGTACAACACAGCGCAGTTCGTTTTGTGACTAGCAACTATGAATTTCCGTGTCAGTGTCACTGCGCTTAAGGATAGGTTAGGGTGGGATTGGCTAGTATCACGTAGAAAAAACTTGAGATCAGAAATCCTTTTCTGAATATTTCATGGGTTGATCGAAATAGATAAAGAATCGTACCATTCATCTCACCATTTTCCATCTGAGAGAACTGACCACCCTTTAAAGTTAGGAGCTTTTTTTTTCGCAAAAGAAACATTTACAATCTTCCACTGGGAGAAACAATCTCTCAGTGGAATCGGCTTACACAAGAGATTACAGACTACCACACTGAATCATCTTTCAGGGACATATTCCTACGGTCATAGCTGCCTTTTTGTTATGATCTGTTGTTGTGTTCACCTTGTTTTTGAATCGTTCTTTTTATGTAAGCGTATGTAACACCACCCATTTTCCCTTCTGCAATAATACCCTCGAGCACTGCGGGTATTATTAAGAAATAAACAAACAAACTAACAAATAAATAAATAAATAATTAAATAAATAAAATCTGCCCCCTGAACTTATGGAAACCGCCCATCTTTTAAAGACTTTGGGTTTCAAACTCATTGGCTCACGGCTTCAAAATGCCGGCCGTTCAGCGGTTATTGCAGCAACGTTTAGAATTTGTCTGAAAAAATAAGCAAGGATGATGTAAATATAACAGGATTTGTTGAAAAATCTAGATGAAGGGTGCACTACGAAATCAGGTGTCTTGATGAAAATAAAAGAGATGGGTTGCTAGTTCGTACTATATGAGAAAACATAATATTGTAACACACAGGGAATGTGCGTACTAATGTCTATGCAGTTTTAAAGGGGTTCAGATGAAAACAGTTATCATCGTCATAGTGAGACGACATGTAAGATGACGATGTCAAGTCGTATCTATAAGCAAACGTCATCATATGCTTGCTCTGATGGACACGGCGTTGAAGTAGGCATTAAGTTTGCGTGTTTCGAACACCAATAACTCACAATTGCTCAGTTTAGTCCATAACTAATGTACAATTTCGTGGCCCCTCTTGGAACTTTATTGATGATTGATATGTGGGGTTGATTATGGGTGCACTACGCTAACGTCCCAAAGCTACGCACTTCTTCATTTTAATTGCGCAATGACGCTGAAGTGGCCAACATTAGACACTACGCTGGTCAATTTCATAATTATATCAGTTTTCAGGCTCTCTTGTTAAATAACGTACTGGTGGCCAAGTTTAATAAATGGGAAAAAGAAAGAGCGAATAAATTACATTGGAGTGTATAAAGAAAGCGAGCACAGGCGCTGTACTACAAACTCCGTTTGAACCAGATCACTCGTGCAATCACGTGTTTATTGCACATATGTGTACATTCTTATTTCAAACTGCTGACTGGATGCGATTCATTACATTCATAATCCAAGGATTGTCACGCTTATCACTATTGACGCCCATTATGGATGAGCACGAAAAAGTAATACGAGCCAACTCTTCTGAATTATTTAATAATCTACATTTCACACAAATCTAAAGTTGCATGAACATAAGAAATACTAAACAATTGCAGAAGTGTTTGCTCAGGGAAGCTTTAAATAAAAGTGCCTTTTTTTAAGCGCCCATGGAACCGATCGGCGCATGTTTCTTCGCAGAAAAGCGGCCCACAGACTGGGTGAAGAATATCAGGGGGGGGGGGGGGGGGTAAACAACAAGAGGGAAGGCATGGAGGTTAACCAGGCACATGCCCGGTTTGCTACCCTACGCTGGGGGAATAGGAAGGGGGCATAAAGATGAGAGAGAGAGAGAGAGAGAGAGGAAAGAGAAGAGAAAGAGAAAAAAAAGGAGGATTGTCAGTCAATCAGCTGGCGCGTATACAGCGGTGGCACTACACAAAAGTTAAAGTTGGTCACATAGGCCTGTAGTCCTCAAAAAGCAAAAGAATATCAGTATAATTCACTTCGCTTATCGCAACTGTTTATATTTGGATTTATAAAAATATCGCGAATAACCCTAACAAAACTACTGCCAGAGACAGTAAGCGTTGCCTCCGAGACAAAAAGATTACTTGTCTCGGAGGCATTGCGACAGCTCGAGCGGGTTATTACTTTCGAAACTAGTCGGCGCTACGGGCACCATGATTCACGCAGTCTGACTACGCCTGGCAACAGCTGTGCGCCACGAGGCACGCGGTGAAGCCAGGTTCAAAGAGACAGAAAATGTATTCGTTGACAACAGAATATCGTGGTGGACAGCGGAATGCGGGTGTGCCGAGCCTTATTTTCACATAACGATTACGTGTGTCACTGCTACATTTTTTTCCTTCATTTTTCTTTTGTCATTAGCGATGTCACGTTTCTAAAGGAAAGTGATCACAAGAACACAATCAAAGCTGGAGCGAGTAGGTTGGCAATCGATTAATATGTATAAATATGTGCATTGCACGATGTTCTGAACTTCCAACCATACACGAAATCAGTTCCGTCTACTCTTCTCACCTATCAACCAAATCTAACTAAGTACACTCATTTGCCAGTCTAACAATATATAAGGTTATTGACCAATTCATAATCACTGTTGTCATTTATGAAACGCTGTTGATTAGAGGTGTGTCAATATTCTCAAACTGTGTTGAAGTGCGAGCGTCAATAGTCAACAAATTTGAATATTTTTATAAGTTTGAGTCGTCTAGTATCCTATATGAAGCTTGGACTTGATGGAAAAATGCGACAACTTACAACCACAGAGTACAAAAAACGCACCCCTCACTCCTACAGAGACAGCTGTAATATTTCAGCTACAATGCGTAATAAAATACGCAATTAAGTAAGCAATAAAATGTTGTGCACATACGGCATTCGACTGTGATAATAATTAAGTGCTGAGAAATGAACCCTGGTGTGATTTCGGGACCCCTACATATAAACTTTGTACGCGGCAAAACTGCGATCTAAATGGGAAACATGGCGTAACGGATGATCCCACGGAAGTTCCGACTTCCGCTTAGGTTCTTTAACGTGTGCAAAAATCAAGAACGAATGAGCGTGGTTACATTTCTCGTTCATTGTAAAATGGTTATCAGCTACGCTACAAAACCATTGAGAAGCGAAACATAGCTAAGCGATCAGGTCATGGTGTAATAAAAGGAACAGACGCCATTTAAAGACTTGCTCCCAATAGTAGCTCCTCCTGCTACGAGAAGTGCAATTAAGAAACTAAAAAGCACAAGGCATCGCTTAACAATCGCATTAAATGCCGTCATTTACGATTTCATCGCGCAATTAAACGTAAGATATTATTTGGGCCTTGAAACTACCTTTGAAAATTTTCTTAGATTATGCATGAACACCCGCGCTCTGAAACGAGAAATCCTTTCGAATGTTTCTTTTGTCTTTTTAAGATACTGTAGTCATCCATGTTATGACAACATTTTCTCCTTGACGAGTGTTAGGGGACGAAAGCTGCTTGATAATAATGCCGAACAAGCTGTTTAGATTAGCCAGAAATGACTCAAAATTATCAATAAATTGTTATGCATCTTCGGCACAACTAGAAAAACGCAGAAACAACATAGGCGATTTTTTTTAACTATCTGGTTCATTTCATCATGTTCATAAGAGAAAGCTCGACTCCGAACACTATCTTAACCACGGTGTAAGAATAAGTGATCGGAACTAAAGGCGCGGTGGCTCGAGAACATCCCGTTGATGAAGTGCTGCAATTAGGATGAGGCAAGGAAATCGCTAGCGTGACTTATGAGAATCATTCCCGTTTTAGAAAAAAAATCGGGCAGCAACGTACATTGCGTAAATGTCGGGCTATATCAGCGGAGCCGATGCCGTTGTCTTCCTCCTTTTCTTCATTCTGACCTTGAGCTCTCTTTCTCGACTATTTTATTTACTACACTAATCGACACTATGCTATGGTTTAACATCTCGCCTACTCCTTTCTCTTCCCGTGCTGAACTATCACTGCTGTTCTTGCCCGCTTTCTTTTCTGTCTAACTTTTCGGCCTGTTTCTGTCTGTATGTTTCTCTGCGTGTCTACTTCTTTCTGATTCTCTTTTCCTCCCTTTTTTTCCATACTTCCCTCTATTTTTCTCTTTCTTTCTATCTTTCTCTCTCTTTTTCACTGTACTCGCTATTTGGCGTATCGTAGTTAACTCATGGCCCGCCGGACAAATCGGCGCACGGGTTCCAGGGAGTGAAGTGGGAGATGAACGAGACGACAAAGAGGGCGTTGGGACGGTTTGTGACCGTAATGATTTTGTGCCGTCGCCAAGTACCATAGCAAACTTAAGCAGCCCTGCTGTTAAAATACAAGATAAAAATGCGGAACCATAAGGCCTCACAATGCGACACGTCGAAAACGGTATGCGCGTTAAGAGACAGGCGCCAACACGGAAGTTTTTTTTAGAGGGGAAGGGGCGGCTGTACGTTAATGCGATCGTCATTTTTATATGACAGATACCAGCCGAAATTCAATTTTGCATGTGTTCATTTCATTTTGTTAATTACTTGTCTAAAAGATATGGAACTCAATCAAAATGATCATAAAAAGGCCTCGTGATTAGCGCCTGTTTCAGCTGCTGTACGTAAAAATATAACAATTAGTACGCTTTAAGTGGTTCGATTAGACACCGCAGAGCAGTTCCGAATAGAGCAACGTGAATCGCATGATTACGAACGGCTACTGCGTCGTATTCCTGGTTTCAAAACAACAGACCAGCGAAGTTACAAAGAAGCGCCGGCGAAAAATTGGCGCCTAGCTTCTTCTATCGATCAGCGGGCCTATAGTAGGAGTATCACAGCGACAAACGTACACGGCCTCGAAAGTGCGGCACGAATAAGCGCTCGGGGCGTATCTGTTTTCCCATCCAGCCACGTATATATATAACCTTTTAGTGAGTTTGCCGTTCTTCCGTATCTGTGCAACCTGATAATAAAAAGAAAACATATATTTCTCTACCACGAGGGAAGAATATTAAACGTGTTTATACTTCCCGAGTGTACGTGAAGGCAAGTATACGTGAGTACCAAAAAAAAAAGGTGAAAATATACTTGGAAGTCGCTTCGCTTTGTTCGCCACCCAGCCTGCAGGCGCTCGAATGTTACGGTAGGTAAGTAAATAACAAGCAAAACGCATCACCGGCAAGGATCTTTTTTTTTTTTTACAAAATGGCCAGAACGGTGAAGTGTGTGATATGAATAATTGTATATACTTAAAATTCCGTTGTTCTTTCCTTTTTTTTTCTCGAAGGCACAAGCGTGGTAAAATATAGCCTGGTAACAAGAATCTGGTAATGCCTGTCTTATGCACTCCATCTCCGCCTTTATTTGCTCTAAATTCATTCCTCTGTTCTGTTCTGTTCTAACTGTTTTTCTGTGGAGAGGTTGAGCTCCATATGGCCTCGGCTACTCCGTATCACGAAGTTCTGCAGCGAAAAAAAAAGATTATATTCTGAATGATACCAAAAGTGAATAATCCGGGTAAAAAATAGCACACTGAAACCACTTCAAATATGCCAACACACAGTTTTCTTAGAGCAGTTCACACTGTCATAAGCTGTTTACACGCACACCTTCCTTTTCTACTGTCAGTGTATGCACAAACACATTTTATATATATCCGTCTCTGAATTTCTATCACAGGCGCTTGTCCAGTCCGGTCTCGACTAAAAAGTCTCTCAGGAAGATGCCCGCCTTTTTCTGGAGATGAATTCATTCCTCATGATCTATGATCTCCTGTAAGTACTTCGCTTGCCTAAAAACTCGTTGTTTTCAACATAATATACATCCCTGATAACAATTAATATCTCGCAACCACTAGTATATTTAGTCTGAAATTGTGTCCTGCCTATTATTAGAAAACCTTGAAAATCACACAGATACAGTTATTTCATCCGGCCCACGCTCGCATGAGATGAGTCAGAAACTCAGATGCCGTTGGACTGAAGCATTTAGGCAATGACACAATCATTGCTGAAGAAAGAAACATGGCAATAAAATTGCTACTGAAATATCTGTTGATAGAGACGACACCAGGGTTCGTTAACAGGACAGAGCAAAATATGGCCCCCAGTTATGGTCATTCATTTTGTTATATGCTGCGTAGAGTGGAGACGGAAACAAATGCGAACTGCGTGGTGGAATATTTTCGACTTGCTCTGGCCTTTGCGGCAATAAAAAATCCTAGAGTGGTTCATCAGTGAATCATGAATGACTCCACGGGGTTTTTATTACTATATCCAAGCTACAACTATAGACAGAAAAGAAAGCGGGCAAGAACAGCAGTGATAGTTTAGCACGGGAAGAGAAAGGAGTAGGCGAGATGTTAAACCATAGCATAGTGTCGATTAGTGTAGTAAATAAAATGGTCAGGAAAGAGAGCTCAAGGTCACAATGAAGAAAAGGAGGAAGACAACGGCATCGGCTCCGCTGATATAGCCCGACATTTGCGCAATGTACGTTGCTGCCCGATTTTTTTTTTCTAAAACGGGAATGATTCTCATAAGTCACGCTAGCGATTTCCTTGCCTCATCCTAATTGCAGCACTTCATTAACGGGATGTTCTAGAGCTACCGCACCTTTAGTTCCGATCACTTATTCTTACACCGTGGTTACGATAGTGTTCGGAGTCGAGCTTTCTCTTATGAAGATGATGAAATGAACCAGATAGTTAAAAGAAATCACCTATGTTGTTTCTGCGTTTTTCTAGTTGTGCCGAAGATGCATAACAAACTATTGATAATTTTGAGTCATTTCTGGCTAATCTAAACAGCTTGTTCGGCATTATTATCAAGCAGCTTTCGTCCACTAACACACTTCAAGGAGAAAATGTTGTCACAACATGGATGGCTACAGTATCTGAAAACGACAAAAGAAACATTCGGAAGGATTTCTCGTTTCAGAGCGCGGGTGTTCATGCATTATCTAAGGAAATTTTCAAGGGTAGTTTCAAGGCCCAAATAATATCTTACGTGTAATTGCCCGATGAAATCGTAAGTGCCGGCATTTAGTGCGATAGGTATGCTATGCCTAGTGCTTTTTAGTTTCTTAATTGCACTTCTCGTAGCAGGACGAGCTACTATTGCGAAAAAATCTTTAAATGACGTCTGTTCCTTTTATTACACCATCACCTGATCGCTTAGCTATGTTTCGCTTCTCAGTGGTTTTGTAGCGTAGCTGATAACCATTTTACAATGAACGAGAAAAACTTCCGTGGGATCATCCGTTAGGCCATGTCTCCCATTTAGATCGCAGTTTTGCCGCGTACAAAGTTTATATGTAGGGGTCCCGAAATCACACCAGGGTTCATTTCTCAGCACCTAATTATTATCACAGTCGAATGCCGTATGTGCACAACATTTTATTGCTTACTTAATTGCGTATTTTATTACGTATTGTAGCTGAAATATTACAGCTGTCTCTGTAGGAGTTAAGGGTGCGTTTTTTGTACTCTGTGGTTGTAAGTTGTCTCATTTTTCCATCGAGTCTAAGGTTCATATAGGATACTAGACAACTCAAACTTATAAAAATATTCAATTTTTTCAATATTGACGCTCGCACTTCAAGACTGTTTGAGAATATTGACACACCTCTAATCAACAGCGTTTTCATAAATGTCAACAGTGTATATGAATTGGTCAATAACCTTATATATTATTAGACTGGCAAATGTGTGTACTTAGTTATATTTGGTTGATAGGTGAAAAGAGTAGACGGAACTGATTTCGTGTATGGTTGGAAGTTCAGAACATCGTGCAATGCACATATTTATACATATTAATCGATTGCCAACCTACTCGCTACTGCTTTGGTTGTGTTCTTGTGATTACTTTCCTTTAGAAACGTGACATCGCCAATGACAAAAAAATAAAGGAAAAAAATGTAGCATTGACACACGTAATCGTTATGTGAAAATAAGGCTCGGCACACCCGCATTTTGCTTTAGGTGGTCGCAGTCTTCTTGAATGATATCCTCGGCGTATAAGGTCAGACAACTCCCTCATATATATATATATATATATATATATATATATATATATATATATATATATATATATATATATATATATATATATATATGGGAAAGAAGTGTATACCTAAGGGCTCGTATTTCCGTGTTTTGACACAATATTAATGAGATCTAACAGACAGTAATGCCAAGGAATGTATAGGGGAAGTTATTAGAACGAATGGAATGTCAATAAGATGAAAGAAAAGGGGGTGAAAGAATAACCAGCTGTGAGCAGGAGCAGCCGTGAGCACATTATATATATATATATATATATATATATATATATATATATATATATATATATATATATATATAAATAAGGGAAAGAAGTGTATACCTAAGGGCTCGTTTTTCCGTGTTTTAACACAATATTAAAGAGATATAACAGACAGTAATGCCAAGGAATGTACAGGGGAAGTTATTAAAACCAATGGAATGTAAATAAGAAGAAAGAAAAGTGGATGAAAAAATTACCAACTGTGAGCAGGAATCGAACCTACGACCTTCGAATTACGCGTTCGATGCTCTAACCACTGAGCTATCACAGCGGCCCTCCCTCCATCCACTTTTTTCGGTTTATCTGTGAATTTAGAAGTAGGAGTGACAGTCAGCGCCATCTATAAGCCAAACAACGACTGTGAAACACTCTTATGCGCATGTTTGGCGCCACGTAGCACGTGAACTTATTATGAGTGGGCAGCTGATTAATTGTCCCTCTTATACAACCTAAACACACCAAGTCTGCCAGTACGAGACCCTCGTTCAATGAAATAAGGGAAAGAAGTGTATACCTAAGGGCTCGTTTTTCCGTGTTTTAACACAATATTAAAGAGATATAACAGACAGTAATGCCAAGGAATGTACAGGGGAAGTTATTAAAACCAATGGAATGTAAATAAGAAGAAAGAAAAGTGGATGAAAAAATTACCAACTGTGAGCAGGAATCGAACCTACGACCTTCGAATTACGCGTTCGATGCTCTAACCACTGAGCTATCACAGCGGCCCTCCCTCCATCCACTTTTTTCGGTTTATCTGTGAATTTAGAAGTAGGAGTGACAGTCAGCGCCATCTATAAGCCAAACAACGACTGTGAAACACTCTTATGCGCATGTTTGGCGCCACGTAGCACGTGAACTTATTATGAGTGGGCAGCTGATTAATTGTCCCTCTTATACAACCTAAACACACCAAGTCTGCCAGTACGAGACCCTCGTTCAATGAAATAAGGGAAAGAAGTGTATACCTAAGGGCTCGTTTTTTCCGTGTTTTAACACAATATTAAAGAGATATAACAGACAGTAATGCCAAGGAATGTACAGGGGAAGTTATTAAAACCAATGGAATGTAAATAAGAAGAAAGAAAAGTGGATGAAAAAATTACCAACTGTGAGCAGGAATCGAACCTACGACCTTCGAATTACGCGTTCGATGCTCTAACCACTGAGCTATCACAGCGGCCCTCCCTCCATCCACTTTTTTGGGTTTATCTGTGAATTTAGAAGTAGGAGTGACAGTCAGCGCCATCTATAAGCCAAACAACGAGTGTGAAACACTCTTATGCGCATGTTTGGCGCCACGTAGCACGTGAACTTATTATGAGTGGGCAGCTGATTAATTGTCCCTCTTATACAACCTAAACACACCAAGTCTGCCAGTACGAGACCCTCGTTCAATGATATATATATATATATATATATATATATATATATATATATATATATATATATATATATATATATATATATATATATATATATATATATGTATTCGAACCACTCGTCGTCACCGTAGACAAGATGCATTATTAACATCATTACTTCGCGAGAATGAACACATTGAAGAATTCTTTTTTCCCTCGTACAATAACTGAATAGAGTTGTGTACTCGAATCGACACCAGAGTGCTGATTAATAATAATTTGTTTGTATAGCAATTCGCCAAACGTATTGGCTCTATTTCTTTATTAGTGTTCTTGTTTCGTTTATTCTTTTTGTTTTTGACACGTTCACTGTTGTACCATTTTATTTGCCCTCCCTGCTTGGACTATGTGGGGCATTGTTCCGGTATCAGCAGTTACATTGCCCTTTAGTCGAGAAATATGCGTACGGGCAATATACTTCCGGGCGTTGTGCATTGGTGCAGCCTTAAGATAGAAAGAAAAGAACGTCCTTTCACTCTTTTTTTTTTCTGTGTGCTGACTTGCCATGTTATGACTTTTTAAAGAGGTACGCGAGCTCGCTTTGGTGATTTATACATAAAAATAAAAAAATAAACAAATAATTAAACAAATAATAAGAGTAGCCAAGAATTTTTTGCGTAAAGCATTTCTATATTTTGCTTGACGCACTCCTATGCCGTTTGAAGTTGTCTCGGACACGTCTTTTCACCTCGGCTCGCCATCTTATTGGCTTCGCCTCAGTTTTTGTGGCTCATACCTTCGGACCTTTCTGTTCATACTGTATCTCACTTCCACTTCAGAACATGGGGAAGGGGGGGGTGCATTTTGGCGTCTTCACTGAATATGTGTCTGAGGTTTATGTCTAAACAACTTTGTATCTATCGACAGAGAAACTGCACTTGAACGTAATTCAAGGGGCGTCAGGAGAAAGTTCGCGGGAATGGTTTCACTGTGCATCGGGAACTAAAGCCAAACATTTGTTGTTGAAATGAAACTTGAGGCCTTTTATTCGCATCGCTGCTTATTTGATTGTGAATTTATGCTTATTTAGCATGTCTGAAGAAATTTTGTAATTTTTGGGTGCTCTTCTACGCTTAGGACTTAAATGGTCATGAATTTAGTCACTGTGTCCAAGCTCTGATAATTTTTTTTTCAGCACAACCCTCTGCAAGGCCTTGAAGGACTTCGCACTTATACCAGTATACATCGGCAGTGCTTCCACAGCTTAAATTCCTGGCGTGTATTTTATACTTCTTCCTCCTATACTCTTCTTAATACTGAGGCAGGACGCTCGCTGCAATCTCTTCTGCAGACAGAGTGGCCCATCCCTCGACGCGAGAGTCACAGGCGACATATTCCTCGGAACGCAAGGTCTTTATCCTGTGTTTTAGAAAATTTCGGGCCATTATGACGCGAGAGGCATCGAATGGTGTCGCAAACCATGTTCCTGAAATGTACCCCGCACTCATTTCGTTCAAACTGAAACGCGTTAGCCTTGTGCTGAATGGCTTTTCGGCAGGGGATTTAAAATCTGTTCACACGACGGAATAGTTCAATTAACGGACGTACGTTCTAGTGATATTCTACTCTACAATGACCTCAATCCACAATAGAGTATTTTTCTGATATTGCTGTCGTAAGGCGCCTCTGTTTACTAGGTGCATTCGTACCTTTTGTAAACGATACATTCATATCTCGTCATAGCTCATCGATAAATTCACAGCATGAGGTGCCTAGCGACAAAAAAAAGAAGTTTTGTACTCTACTTTTGCAAAATTTCTTTTTGTTTTTTGTTTTGAATTTTACATTCATATTTTTATGCATTTTTCGCGCAAAAATTTACTAATTAGATTGGCAGTATGCCCGAAAAATGTCGTTTCCAAAAATAGGATATTTTTTTGCATTTTACCTGGCGTCTGCCCTGTCTGGCGAGCTTCATTGTGCACAAAAACAAATCGAGCATTACTGTCGGCTGACTCACACACAGAATGCTTCTCCCGGGGCACGACGGAGTAGAGACGCTTTCGCAGGGGGTTTTCTAGCACGACACAGCTGGCGGGACGTGGGGCGAACCGCGTGCCTTTACGATCACGCATGCAACGCCGTATTGTCGAATGGTCAACTCGTGCCATCTGTTGTGCTTTTGAAGAAACGGCTTAAATATTTTAGCCTTGTGGCGGTAACCAATGCTAGCCAAAGTTAGATGCCAGAGGAAACGAAACCAACCACGCACGAGTTGCTTAGATGGCTGACAAGTACATTAATGCAAGCTAGTTGTGGTTCATGCGGACATTGTGAATGCGCTGCGCAACAGAACGACCCCTCTACGCTTCAAGACGTCAGCGAATTTCTGTTCTGTAATGAATTAAGGTTTGCAGCTGGATAGCAATTAATGATAGGTAATTTTTGGGGTTTAAAATTCCACAATCAAGATATGATTTTGAAGGCCACCGCTATAGAGGGCTCTGGAAATTTCGACCCCCCTGGGGTTCTTCAACGCACACCAATACCTGGGTACACGGGCCTCAAGCATTTTCGCCTTCATCGAAAATGTGGCAGCCGTGGCCGGGATTTGAGCCCACGACCTGCGGATCAGCAGATGAACACCATAACCCCAATACCACTGTGGCGGTCGGCTAGATATTGATATTCAGGCGTCCAGTATCGGCGAACCACAGTGTGTCGGCACAAACGAGCCGTACGAGCAGCAGTGCTTTTTTTTCTGCACGATGTGCTTCGAGCGTAGGTAGGACGTATGGCATTGGCATGAATAGAGTTAGATTGATCAACAGCCATCGAATTGTAGGTGTATCGGGAGCCAACTAAACTCGATACATCTACGCCAAGAAAGGCTAGCTTCGCCTACGGTTAGACAAGTTACCCCGTTGAGGCGTTGACTACCAAGATAACTTATTGTTCTTCCGATACTAGTCTTGAGGCCTTTGTTTTCTTTGGCGCCTTGCGTTTTGCTGGAAGAGGTTGCTTTGATGATAGAGAGAGAGAGAATAAAATGAGAGAAAGGCAGGGAGGTTAACCAGAAAATGGAGCGTCATGTTTGCTACCCTGCACTAGGGGAATGGGGAACGGTGAAGAAAGATTGGAAAGAAAGCGAAGAGGGAAATAGACGCGCGCAAAAAAGGGGGGGGGGGTGAGCTGGGGTGCTACAGCCTATACAATAGGCCGCTGCCACGCAAAAAGTTCAGTAAGGCCTTCTTTGATTTTCTGTGAGCACACAAATCATGTCGTCTTTCCAGCACTGATTGTTCAGACAAAGCTCTGTCGTCAGGGCGAGCTCACGCAGCAGCTAGTTGCCGTCTTTGCACGCTGTAACGAGGGTAGTGACAGAGAACGTGCTCTATAGTTTCATCGCTGCCGCAATGACTGCAAGCAGCACTGTCTTCCATGCAGATCCGGAAGGCGAAAGCTTTGGTGAAGGCGACACCAAGCCATAGTCGGCAAAGTACCGTTGTATCGAGTCGAGAGAGTCCAGATGAAGGCCGGAGTCGACGAGACGTCCAATCTATGCAGTCACGTGTGCCGTAAGCACTCGGCGTTCCACAGGGATTTTAATTCTGCATTAGCGATTTTTCGGATGGTCATTGCAGCATGAGTCCTTGAAAATGGTATAGATTCTTCTTCACCATCTTCGTGTGCTGATCGAGCAGCTGCATCGGCATGTTCGTTGCCAAATATGCCGCAGTGCCTTGGAAGCCACTGAAACGTGATTCTGTGTCCTTCGTCGAAGAGGTGGTGAAGCAGCTCTCTAATTTCCAGCACTAGTTGTTCATGAGGTCCCCGGCGTAAGGCGAATATCAAACACTGTAGTGCTGCCTTAGAGTCCGTGAACACGCTCCATTTCTTGGCTTCTTGGTGTTTAATGACTTGAATTGCGCTGCGTAGAGCAGCAAGTTCCGCAGCTGTCGATGATGTCTGGTGGGATAAACGAAACTTCACCGTTGTCGCTGTTGCAGGAAAGATCACCGACCCTGCAGACCCATCTACTTTAGTTGAAGCGTCAGTATATAGATGAGTATGCTCACTGTACTTCTCATATAACAAGAGAAGAGAAAGCTGCTTTAGCGCTGGAGACGAAAGCCGGGCTTTTGAACCTATGCCTGGAACCATGAGTTCAACATGTGCATAGGTCATACTCCATGGGGGAGTTGAAATCCTCGATGGAGTTGTATATCCCGTAGGAATGCGTGTGCGATATGACAAGACTGTCTGGCGAAATGAGGCACAAGGTCGGGCTTATGGCAGTGAAGCTAGATGATGGGCAGGGGCACGAGTAAGATGCCTCATGTGTGCTCTGAGCACTTTCATCATGATATGCGTCTTGAGCGGGTAGTCATTAGCGATCTCGATTGTCTAGGCTGTTGATGAACATCGCGGTAGCCCCAGACAAGCTCGCAGAGCCGTAGCCAGGATGCTTTCGAGAGTCCGAATGTTGGTTCTACAGGTGTTGGTCAACACAGGCAAACTGTAGCGCAAATAGCCAAGAAAAAGCGTCTTGTACAATTACATCATTGCATGTACTGAAGTCCCCCAGGTTTTTCCTCCAAGATACTTGAATAAGCTAGCAATTTCTGTCAGCCTCTTCTTCAAGTGGGCCACATGTGAGCCCCAGCAGAGGCCTATATCAATGAATGCGCCTAGAAATCTGTGCGTCCTGACATATGGTATGACTTGGCCATCGATTGATATAGCGTATGGTCTCATTGGCTTTCGACTAAAAGCAATCAATGCGCATTTCGCTGGCGATATTTTCAGACCCTGGTCCTTGAGATACACTGATACCAACGTCACAGCTTTCTGAAGTCTTGCGCGTACCTGAGGTCTTGTCACGCCAGATGCCCAGACGCAGATGTCGTCAGCGTACATGGATAACTTGACCACACTTGGTAGTCATTCTACAAGACCAATGAGAACGAGGTTGAAGAGGGTTGGACTCAAGACGCCACCTTGCGGAACTCCACGATACGTTGGGTGTTGGGAGGTTGGACCATCTGAAGTGTTCACAAATAAGGTTCGCCCTTGTAAATAACTGCGTGTCCAACAATACAGTTGCCCGCCTAGGCCCACTGACTCAATGGCTTCGAGGATGGCGTCATGTGGAACGTTGTCGTATGCTGCTTTTACGTCAAGGAACAAGGCCGCAGATAGTCGTTTACATGCCTTTTGTTGCTGGACATATGTGACGAGATCTACAACATTGTCGATTGAACATCGGTGATGGCGAAAACCAGCCATGGCGTTCGGGTATATCTCACAGTATTCCAGGTACCATTCAAGCCTGGCCAAGATCATTCTCTCCATTACCTTTCCTACGCAACTTTAAAGTGCGATCGGTCGGTAAGAGGCAATGTCCAGGGGAGATTTTCCAGGCTTAAGAATCGGTACCAAGCGGCTAATCTTTCAATCTTGCGGAACGACGCCAGCTTGCCAGGAATCGTTGAAGATGTTAAGGAGTGCTTCTCGCGCCCGTTCACCAAGGCTGCACAGCATCCTGTATGAGATGTCATCCGGGCCAGTTGACGACGACTTATTACACAAGACGAGCGCCGCATCGAGCTCCTGTGATGTAAACGGTAGATCCATGCGCGGGTCCCGTGAGTGAGGAATATGATTCACTCTATGTAGGCTTTTGTACGCTTTCTGGCCCACGGTCATAGCGCAGAAATTTTCTGCTACCTCAATTTCGTGCCGGCGATGAAAAAGTGCAAGGACTTTGAAGGGAAAACGCTGCTCTGAAATAGAACGTAGGCCTCGCACAATTCTCCATATCTGAGACAGTGGTTTATGAGGATCTAGCGACGCACAAAATTTTCTCCATCGTTGGGTGTCTAATTTGTTGAGGCGCCGTTGTATCTTTTTTTTGGATGCGCCGGGATGTTCGTAGATCGTCTGCGGAATGGGTGCGTCGGTATCGTCTTTCGGCACGACGGTGGATTGCACGAAGTCGCTCCAGCTCGAGGTCACATTCAGAGTACTTCGAAGAGCATATTATTGTGTGCATAGTCACATGTGCAGTTTCCTTAATAGCTTGCTGAAGACCATTAGACAGGCCTTTTTCACAAGCATCCTCAAGTTGTGTTTTGAACACACTCCAATCTATTCTTTGTGTTGTGGTAGAGGAGTACGTGTTCGAAATACCTTTAATCTTCAGGTAAGTGGGGATGTGGTCGCTTCCGTGTGTTTCTATGTCCAAAAACCACTTTACCCGTGTAGCGAATCGGCGTGAAACAAAGGAAAAATCAAGGCAGCTACTATATGTAGTGCCTCACAAAAACGTAGGACTGGCGTCATTCAAAAGGACGAGACCATGGCTGGAAACCAATGATGCTAGACGTCATCCCATTGAATGAAGCCTTGAGCTTCCCCAGATGGCATGATGCGCATTGAAATCCCCGGTGATAACCCACGGACCCGGATGTGCCCTTAATATGCCGTCTAGTTTGTTGGCGTCGAATTGACTTGATGGGGATATATACACACCTAGAAGTGCGAATGTCACCTTTCCTTTTTTAACAGACAAGCACACATACCGATTGCCGTCGTGAGGTTGCACTGGCTGGACGACGTAAGTAAGCTCCCGGCGAATAAATACAACCACCTTGCTACTTTCGATGTCAGGTGAGGAGGAAAATGACTCGTAGCCGGATAATCTGAATGGGTGCGATAATTTTGGCTCACATATAATTATGATAGGAAATCGGTACAAATGAACGAACTGGCGAACATCAGATATGCGAGATCTCAGACCTCTTGCGTTCCACTGAAAAATCGACGCTTCTCTGACCTCCTGTCGGAACGACTTGTGATTGTCGGCCGTGGCTTTACTGGAGGCTTGCAAGGACCGGACTCAACGCGTCCAGCACCTGTAGGCCGTTCCTAGCAGTTGGCGTATCGATGCTTGTCAGAAGAGTTCTGATGACACTCACAATGGATCGCAGCATAGGAATAATTTGACGATCTGCTGTTCAAGCCTCGTCATCAGCAGCACTGGCTTTCACTGGGAGCAGAGAGCGGGAACGCTGCTCGGAAGGCCGTGCGTTCGCAAGCACCGGCCAGTCTTCAGGGGAGAGAGGCTTCGCCGGTGGAGGTATTCTTGTACTCTCTGGCTTTATACTGGATGTTGATGGTGTTGTAGACCGAAGTGGTGCATGAATATCACCATGACTGAAGCGCTTCCGTCGGTGGCGACGTCGACGCCGGATTTTCTGTGAAGCTTCTCTATTGGTGGAGCTATCCCTGACCATTTCTTTCAGGATACCCATTTATTTCTTGAGTCTTGGGCATTTGTTAGACGTGGCTTCATGCGTACCTCGACAATCGCCGCACCTATAAGTTGTTGCACAACAGGTTTCTACCGTGTGCGCCTCCGCGCACCGGGGGCATACGGTTGAGTTCGCACAGACGCCCTTGACATGGCCGATCTTGAAACACTTGTGGCACTGAAGCGACTTTGGGACAAAATGCCGTACCGCATGCCGGAAATGTCCCACCTTAACGTGCGTAGGGATTGAGTCACCCTTAAAGACTATCTTAACGCAGCGGCTGTTTTCGAGGTGGCTCATATGCTTAATGACCACTCCTTCGTACGCCGGTTTTATCAGAATGGGTAGATCCGTGTTTGGGATTGTCAAGTCAATGTCGTAAATGACACCTGCAGTGCAGGTCCCAGTCATCGGTACGACCGCTCGTACTTTGACATCTCCAAACTCTGTCATCATTCGAAGCTTCTCCAGCGTGTCTGCATGTGTTGTGTCAACAGCTAAAACGTTTTTGCGTTTAGCCGGACCTCTGATTTCATTCTGTGCTTTTTCCTCAAGAACAGTGGAAATAGCTTGCCTGTTCAATTTGCGAAGGCTGACGGAAGGATCCACGGGCATGAAGAGAATGGTATGCGGCCAGCGTTCACTCCTTGCCTTCGCGGTTTACGTGCTTGCTGGTGATGACGTCTTAATGAGCCTCCTTTTAGCCTTGCGGCTCATCACAGGCACGAAGCTGCCATCTGATGAGTCATCGCCGTCGACTGAGTAGATGTCCGTGTCTTCACTGGAGCTGCACCAAGAGCTTCGTTTCCTTGCGGAGCTTACAAATGTTGAGCTGTAGCCAGACGGGCCAGCAGTTGGTTCTTCGTCCATGGGCACGAGAGCAGGTGCGTCTCTTGAGCCGTCGCTGGTGATGGACCATGAGCCTTGAGCAACAAAAGAGCTTGAGGGTGCCGACATTTGACCACGTGGGCCTATAGAAGTCGCCGCTGCCATCGCCACAAGGCAGGGCGCAAAGAGCGTCCCAGGAATTGTGGAAAATATAACGAAAAACAGTTAGTAGTGACAGACGCGTTCATCACTAAGTATCTTCGTCGTCGTCCTCTGCTTTGATGATAGATACCAATCTATGCATATGCGATTCGCTCATTTCGGTTCGTTGCCAAACGAACCACGAGGCACGAGGGCGTTGTTTATTTACGCGTGCAACTCGAGCGTTCCAGCCAAATCGGGAAATGGCAAGGAGTGCACGCCGCAACGAATGCTTCCACTTACTAGCATGTACAAGTTGAAGGGATCTCAGTGTACAAATTTACACTATACTGATAGTATGCACCTGATAATTATGATACTCAGTGGCTAAACGTACATCATGAAGTGAAATCTGCGACAGAAGAAGACTTGTTCGTATACGAAAATGAATCGCTTGCAGAACGCTATAGTGAGCGCACGCACGTGTGTGTGTATGTGTTTGTGTGGTTCTCATGGCACAACTAACATTACAATCAGAGGACCTCAAGCACATGTTTGAATCGATTAGCTTTGATAGTTGCGCAAATAAATTCACCTCTGTGTAGCTCAGCACCCCTCGTGCATTTATCGTATGTTAACTTTCATCATCGTCGTCATCATCATCATCATTACTACCATCATCATCATCAACCCGACTACGTCCACTGCATGACAAAGGCCTCTCCCATGTTCATCCAGTGAACTCGGTCCTGTGCTTGCTGCTGCCGTTCCCGCAAAGTTCCTAATCTCATGTGCCCACCTAACTTCCTGTCTTCCCCTAGCCCACTTGCCTTCTCCGGGATTCCATGCAGTTACCCTTAGTGACCAGCGGTTATCATCACTACGCGCTGAGTGCCCCGCCCATGTGCATTTCTTCTTCTTGATTTAAAATATAATATCCTAAACCCTGGTTTGTTTCCTGACCCACTCTGCTCTCTTCTTGTATTTTAAGGTTACTTCTGTTCTTTCCATCGCTCACTGCATCCTTCTCAATTTAGCCTGAACCCTTGTTGTGAGCCTCCAGGTTTCTGCACTGTAGCGAAGTACCGGCAAGATCCAGCTGTTATGTACTTTCATCTTGAGGGCTAGTGGTAGATTGGCATTTATTATTTGAGAATGCATGTAGAACGTGATCCACCCTATCGTTATTTTTATACTGACTTCACACTCGTGGTTCGGTGCCACGGTTACTACCTGCACTAAATAGACACATTTCTTTACCACTTCTAACAACTCTCCATGTATCACAAAGCGCTGTTTGCTGGCGAGACTGTTGCACATTACTTTAAATTTAAGCACATTATTTTTCAGACCTACTCTTCTGCTCAGTAATCATTAGCTGTAATCGGTTCAGTAATCATTAGCCGTAATTCGTCTCCTGAGTTACTCATCAAGGCAATGTCATCAGTCCGAAGTTACTTTCTGTTTGTAAAACCATAAGCCTTTAACTTCCTGTTGACCCTGCCGCCCGCCGCCCGGTTCTTGGCCGATCCCGCTTTGTGAGAGTGCGCCAGTATCCTCCTCCTCCTCCTCCTCCTCCTCATCATCATCATCATAATCATCATCGTCGTCGTCGTCGTCGTCATCATCATCATCATCATTAGCTAATCGCACGTAACTGAGATATTCTCTCTTAACTCTTATCCCTAACTTTTCACAATATAGGGCTCTGAAAACCTCCTCTAAACACGCGGTGAATAGCAGTGGAGAGATTGTGTCTCCCTGATCTAAATCCTCCTTTATTGGGGTTCTGTCGCTTTCTTCATGGAGGGTTGTGGTGGCTGTGGATCCGCTGTAGATTTCTTTTAAAATGATTATGTAGAGTTCATCGATGCCCTGATTCCGTAGTGCCTGCGTCACTGCTGATGTCTTCACCTAGTCAAACGCCTTTTCACAATCTTTGAAGGATGTATGTTTAGGCGTTGGTTGTAATCCGCGCATTTCTCTATAATGTTTGGTAGTACGAATATAGTCTGTTGTGGAGTAACCTGTATGAATTCTGCTTGGTATTTTTGTTAATTGAATTCTAATGTCGCCCTAATTCTATTAGCTATTATTTTCGTAAACAGCTTGTAGAGAACGGACAGTCCTAGCTCGGTAGAATACTACAAAGCTACTTATCAGTCCTCACCTTCACAGTAATCGTAGCACACCTGATTTTCTCTAATTGTACCAAACTCAATTTTTCCAGAAAAAAAAATCAGCGAGGATTCGAACTTCTGACACTCCAGAGTCTTTAATGAATATGAAGAGAATGAAAGCGTCGCTTTCAAATTCACGTTATGAAGATGAATTTTGTATTACAAATGTAATTCTCTTTCTTCGAGTAAATAACTGTTTTTTTTAGGATGGCATCGTGCTTTCATAAAACAACTGAAAAGGCTGAGGGTGCCGCTTCTTGTAAGTGGCAGGCACCGATGATGGTTGCGGATACGCTGGAGTGCTCACGTGACCCTCTCCCGCTATCTTGTGCTACGAGATATAGAGCTGCATAATAGAGCTATTGGGACACATTGTCATCGATAGGGGAACTTCGAGCACAGCACTGAGTGTCCGTGCCAAGTTTATTTGAATTGAGCGCGGTGCCCTTCTACGCTGCTCTCATTTGCGTAACGTACCAACGCTGACCTGGTTTCTCTTTTCTATCGCTTTCCTTATCATCGAGTTGCGTAGAGCATTGTTTCGGGGAATACATTTTCATTCCGGTGCGAAAATCAGCTGCGCAGTATGCACATCTCTCCGATAAAGCTTAGTGAAGCATTTGTTAGTATATATTACGGAAATAGATGATCATATGACTCCTCTTTGTGTCATTTTATTTCTCATTCAATGAATCGGCGTTCGTAATTGTAGTAAGCACCAATAGAATCTGAAATGAAGTAATGTGGCAACAAGAGAGAGAGAGAGAGA
The DNA here is from genome assembly GCA_013436015.1 of Rhipicephalus annulatus. Lineage (NCBI taxonomy): Eukaryota > Metazoa > Arthropoda > Arachnida > Ixodida > Ixodidae > Rhipicephalus > Rhipicephalus annulatus. Next base: position 268,789 of record WOVY01011788.1, read on the forward strand.
GAAATAATAAATTGAGACAAAGAGAGGAAGGTCAACCAGAATTGTAGCAACTGGTTTGCCACCCTGTACTAAGGGGAGCCGCGCCGCGCTGGTCTTGTGGCTAAGGTACTCGGCTGCTGACCCGCAGGTCACAGGATCGAATCCCGGCTGCGGCTGCTGCATTTCCGATGGAGGCGGAAATGTTGTAGGCCCGTGTGCTAAGATTTGGGTGCACGCTAAAGAACCCCAGGAGGTCGAAATTTCCGGAGCCCTCCGGCGTCTCTCATAATCATATGGTGGTTTTTGGCGAGTGCGAGGTGTCATTTTAGAAGTGAGATTTGTGTACACACTGCTGGATGAACGCCTGACTCATTTGCGCTTGTTTGAAATAGATTGTACTTTTATATAGTCAAGATGCGATGTTGCGCTTGAATAAATAGCTGCGGCGTTTATACCTAATCTGTCCTAACCTAACATAACCAAACGGAATTTAACTTTTTCTTGCTCTTACGTTGAAATGTGCAAGGTTAGCGAGTGTGTTCTTGAGACATCACAAAAGAAATTTATCGTTTGGGGATATATTTGCACGAGGAGTAAAAAAAAAGAAAAAGAACAGATTCGTGAAACGTCAGGAAAGTAATATTACGTAATTATTCACAGTTCACAGAGAGAAAGAGAGAGCTAACGATTACTCCGAGGAAAATAAAAAAAAAAAAACGTTCGCGAAAATTTTCCACTGTCGCTTTGTCAGCGCTTGGCTCACAATTTAGCCCATTTCCTATAAACATTGCTGTCGTTTCTGCAGCAGTGAAACATCTGGAGCAAAACATCTGGCGTTGTAAATAGAGCGGTGTAGTTATCGGGCACGTTGAAATAACGCTGACGTAAAGGAAAAAAAAGAACACTAAAAAGAAAACTCGTTGTATCTATAGCGCCGGTTTGCTATACAGTTCCGGAGCTTTTTTATCACGTATAGGTATAGCCCCGTCTATCACTTCTATCACTCACGGAAGCTTTACAAATAAGAATTTCTTGGAGTTTGAAACCCTGCGCCTTTCATACAACAACAGTGAGGCGCTATGTCATAGGTGTTTGAAATGGGAATGAAGAGGAGAGAGCTAGCAATAAGTTACACGAATTATTTCATGTTTAGAGCGGTCTCTTCGGTGAGGGCAATTATATTTACTTTCTTTTATAAGTCACGAAGTAGAAACAATTCCAAAGCAGCTCTTTTTTTAATTATTTCAATAGTTCTATGCATGAGGATAACTGCCCTTAGGTACAGTATAATACAATGTCACAGAAGCAACGAAAAACTTGATTCATGCAGAGAACATTTTCAGTGAGCGAGCATATTGGTCTTGAAGATGCAAACAGAAAATAAGGGCATAGTGGTTAACAATTCTATAGGACGTTTACTTAAGCTCCTTTATTACCTCGTTAGGGAAGAAAGGAAATAACGAGAAGAAAATTTGCCCCATATCTGCATGTTTCACTGCAAATGTCGTCGAAATACGATAGTCTTGCGTGGGGAGAGAGTGAACAAAACGTTTATTTGATGTTATGCGCAAGGAAATCGGTGAATTGTATTCTGGAAGCGCTGCATTAGAGAGTCTCGAACCGTGCAGTGAAGGCGAACGAGAGCATCGAGGCACGTCAGACACGAGCGCCATCTGGCAGTTATCTTCGAAAACGAAGTAAGGCGTGCGCACCCATGGAGAAAGAGGCGCACCTGTCTCAGAGGCGATAAGGTGTTAAACGCAAAGCGACGGGCAGATGCCACCACCGTGTCGTCTTAGCACAGCGTTGGAAACGCTTGCCTTTTTGAGCATCGCGTTGCATTGTCAGCGCAGCGCGATAAACGCTACGGTCCTTAGAATTACTTGTGTGTGCCTTCTCTAGTAATGAGGCACAAATACAAAACGTCGAGATGTTGTTATGGCGCCTCAGATATGCGCATTAATTGCTTTTTAATTGAGAATCGCAAAAGTATGAACACTGAAACATGAAAGATATTGATGGGCGCTGCGAATGGGGTTGGCCGTTTGAGATATCGTTTGGGGCCGTGAAAAAATCCTTACGACGGTCAAACAGACAAATGTACAGACAGACAGAAAGACAGACCAAAACTTTGGCGTCGAAGGTCCCCAAGGAAGACTATCGTCTTTAATAAGATGTAGATAATATAGTGAGAGACACAGAAAGATCTTTCAAACTCGAAAGGCTTGTCATACCGCACACTTCGTTACGCCGGATACAGGAGATGACAAATGAAATTATACGAACAGGACGCACAATAATTAAACGAGAAACATTTTTAGCGAACTTTGACGACTTTGAGCGTATCTATCTATCTATCTATCTATCTATCTATCTATCTATCTATCTATCTATCTATCTATCTATCTATCTATCTATCTATCTTCTATCTAGCCACCTACTACTTTTAGTTCTCCTGGCCGTTTCGATAATGCTATTGATACCAAACTTGGTACGGCATAACATGACTATATGAAGAACATATTTGACTTGTCATGACATGAAAATCATGACATGTATGTAATTGAATGTCATGACTTACATTTCAAGGTCCTGCAGCTCTTGCTGTGGTTGCGTTCACATGACATGATGCAAAACTGGTATGATATGGCATGATTGCATGGCGAACACCAGCAACAGACCCTAATATGAAAATTATGACATGCGTGTCTTGTACAACATGTCTATATGCCCCGCTCATAATGCGCTAGCGTCACATATACCAAATTAGGTATTACAGTACGTGAATGGATGACGAAGGTATGTGACTGGTGCAAAGATGATAATTGGGACATGTGTGTTATGTAACAACATCACTGCATGCCACACGAATGATGCGCTCATGGCCAATTCGTTAGCTTAACATATGTCAAATTTGGTATTACGTGACGCCAATGAATGACGAAGGTATGTGACTAGTGAAAACATGATAATCATGAGATGCGTGTCATGTGAGAACTTGACTACATGCCCCAGTCAAGGCGCCAATACATTTTGACGTGACGCGGTGCGCGTGCTTGCCGGCGTTCATTTCGTCACGTCACACCGGCGTTGCCTCGCGAGGCATTGGTCCTGCCATATTATACTCGCAAGCGCGTGCCGCGCTGCGTTGTTTTGACGCATGCGCGTTTGAGCGCGTCCGTTGTCCCTCCGTCACGAAAAGAGGGAGACGCAGTGTTGTCTGGGTAACGCATTGGCGCGAAATGCAGTGTGTCGTATTTCCCGCCGGGTGCCGTCGGACCGCGCCGACGGACGCTGGTTGCGCTATAGTGCTGGCGTTTTGCTAACGTTGCGTCACTGTGCCCAGCGTGCGCGCGCGTCAACGCTAGATTGGTGTATATTTGGTCCTCCATGATGCGCTCGCGGCTGTTCTGATGCGCTCGCGGCTGTTCTGTTCCACATATACCAAATTTGGTGTTACGTGACGTCAATGGATGACGAAGGTAAACGACACATTCAAACATTACAATCACGACACGGAAGCCATGTACGAGCTCATTACCTCCACCTCGTAACGTTGTGCTGATTTTAAGGTGGCATATCAACAATTCTCATTAGTTCTTCGCATATAATCGATTCCCACTGTACGTGGGATCTGCCAATTATTATTATTATTATTATTATTATTATTATTATTATTATTATTATTATTGGTTTGTATGAAAAACGCAAGGGCACAGAGGAAATAGCTAGGGAGGCACAGGCTGACAGCTTTCACGTGTAGGGGAACAATGCCTGCCTGCTCCTTCGGAGAGACACAGAAGAAAGGAAGTTAGCAGGGAAGAAAAGAGAGAGAGAGAGAAAAGGAAAGAAAGCAAAAATACACGTAAACACAAATAAATAGTCACATGAAAAGTCGCCTACAAACGCGAGGCGAGGCCAGGTCGGTTTTCTCAAGAATGATAGCAGGTCTGGATAGACCTGGTCACGCCTCCTGGGAACGGGCAATCGTCAATGGTCGTGCACGTAAGTCCGATGAGTCCATAGTCCTGCTTAAGTAGTTCTCATGGCATGACGAATGTAGGGCACTCTTTAAAATGATGTGTTGTGGTGCGTCACAGGAGCCACACGACGAGCATATCGGAGTGTCCACACCTTTTTGACGGTATGATCATTCGCTCACTGACACAGAACGAATTCTGAACCTATATAACAGGGCTCTGTCACTACGATTCAATCCACGACCGCGAATACAAGGAGGAAACAAACCGCTTGCGAGACGCTGATCGGAGTGCTGCTTTAGAACATGTCGGCAAATCAGCAGGTGAGCTTTGTCAAACGGGCGGGAATTTTTTTCGGCAGTCACACTCATTGTGGTCACAAGTTGAAGCGACGTGAACGGCCTCTTCTTTTTCAGGAATACCAACGTGCGAAGTTATCTCACTGGTAAATTAGGGACACCCCACGAGTAATAAGTACCTTGCGCACACGTTTACTACGTCGAAGTGTATCGTTAAACTACCTTTTCTCATAAACGTCAAAGGTGCCTTCTTTGCGTAGTGTCATATTTCAAAACACAAAAATTTCAATCCCTTCGTCGGACACTAAATTCGAGGCGTCGCACTAAACCAGGCGAGAGATTATAAAAGTTCGACATTGTAGAAGTGTCAATGACTATCACATTGATTTCGACTTTTAATTTTGTTTTGGGAGAATAACAGTTCAAATAATCATATAGATAGGATAGATAGAAAGTGTGAGAGAGAGAGATAGGAAGGAATAAATAAATAAATAAATAAAGGAAGAAAGAAAGAAAGGAAGGAAGGAAGGAAGGAAGGAAGGAAGGAAGGAAGGAAGGAAGGAAGGAAGGAAGGAAGGAAGGAAGGAAGGAAGGAGGAGGAGGAGGAGGAATAAATGAGGAAGGACAGGGAGGTTAGCCAGTTCTCAGACCGGGAAGGAAGGAAGGAATGTAAATGGTCTAAGGGCCTAATGTTAATGATGAAATGTTTTGCATTTAACAGGGCATAGGTGCAGAAGAAGCAGGAAGTTATGAGGTGCCCGTTATGAATGATTTTGGGCAACGCACATGGGCACCACCATCTTGTGCTGTCAAGCGAATGTATTCTTAGTTTTGTAATATCACCACCTAAATTAATGAGTCCATGAAACTTTGAGCACACTCACCCAAGCACTTTAATTATGCATATAGGCATATTGTATACCATTGCTGATTTAGCACCGAAACCCATTCATAAGTATAGTCCGTCAAAAGGACGTCGCCAGCAGACGACGCCGATGAATGCTCACGTCCGTGTGCACCGACCGCAATCCCGAGCTACGAGTTCATAACGGGATGAACGGCTGGGGGACGACGACGAGCGATATTAAATTAGAGTACACCCTGCGCTGCGTGTACAAGTGGCTTCTCGAGAATTGAGGGTTAGAGGATGTTCAGAACCGAGTTTGGCCTCTTTTGACACGACGGGCGAGACGCGCCGTTGCTTAGACTTGGTGTCGCTCTCCTATGCATCCGTGGCCAGAGCAGCATTCTCTAGAAGCGCTTCATTACGTATGCATGCAGGGTGTGGTGACGCGAACCGTCGACGGTTCTTACGGCGGTCCGCGGAGAGCTGCAGCGTCTCCTCTGCCACAGCAGCGCTGGGTAATCACCTTGAAGGGGAAGCGAAGGGCCACGAGGGGGTCTTTTACACCACCATCGCGTGCGTACAATTCACTCATGCATGCCTAGACGCCGAGACCCTTGAACAACATTTGAACGAAGTGTTGATTGCACAGCACCGAATACGCTTCTGCGTAATCAACGCTTTCTTCCATCTGATGAGCTTGCGCTGTTCGGTGAGATCTCCTTCGGGGTAATGAAGACGTGCTGTTGTCCCAGATCAACTATGGAGATGAAGGTGTTTGTACAGTGTGCGCATTTCTCGCGGGGTATTCAGTGAGGGCCTCGGCTAGCGAAACTGTGGAGTTATCATACGTATTCGTCCATAATGCTTATAGCGTGCTATAGCTTGTGTCGGCAAACATGTACCTTTTTTGTAAACAAAGCCTCTCTGTGTCTCTCGATGATGTTTACAATGTGTAATGTCACCGGCTCTACTCTTTGGCTGGATATACAGTTTGAGTGATAACTAGTTCGCGCAACTTATCAAATAACAAGAAAGAAACGAAGTATATTAGTATGGATTGTAAACCTCTAATTAAACAATAGTCACCATAGCTCACGTGTCTGTTTTCAATAAATTTCATATCATTTTTTTTCAATGAAATTTCGCTGATGTGCATTATTGAGTAGCCTTGCACAGGGTCCTGCTTGGCTAATTCGATGCAAACCTACTAGTATCTTTGATAAAATAGTGGGTGTCGAGCCTTATAAGCGTTCCAGAACTATAGCTAATGCTAAACTCGCTGCCGATCCACAATAAAATACAATTAAAGGACACACCTGTACACGAGGGGCACTTCCATATACTAAAGAGAGTAGTAGCGAGACTTCCGGTCACCCTCACATGCGGGAGAGTCACGTGACCTGAGCAGAAACGTCACGCACGACGTCGTTCGTAAAGCGGCACGTCGCGGTCAACTCTGTTTCTGGCAGTAGCACAGTGCTGACAAGATTATGCAAACCACGTATGGGCATGGTGCGTCGTTTACAGGCCACCCGGTGACACGGACTGACCGCTGACACTGACATAAAAGCGATGCTAACGTAACTCCAGGTAGAACCATCCTAGTTCATTCAAATTTCACAGCGATGCTGTGACGTCATACCTGACGTTTCCGATCATCACGTCACTCGCCCGCATGTTTCGACGATTGGAAGTTTGGTCATTAGGATATGAAAACAAGCATTAACGTGCCCTGGATGACCTTCTCATGCACTCACGTGACCCAGCCGGGCGCTGATTGATTGATTTGTGGGGTTTAACGTCCCAAAACCATGATCTGATTATGAGAGACTCCGTAGTGGAGGGCTCCGGAAATTTCGACCACCTGGGGTTCTTTAACGTGCACCCAAATCCGAGCGCAAGGGCCTACAACATTTCCGTCTCCATCATAAATGCAGCCGCCGCCGCCAGAATTCGATCCGGCGACCTGCGGGACAGCAGCCGAGTACCTTATAACCACTAGACCACCGCGGCGGGGAACCCAGCCGGGCGCTGCACTACAATCTTGCCTCTGAGAGTAGCCCCTCCAATGAAGTTCTGTTACTCTCACACTGCATCATGCGACACATATGTACGTTCAGGTCGTGAGTACTTTCAAGTATTTGTATTTCAGATTAAGGAAACATCATCCTATTTTGTGCTTTTCAAATGAACAACACCGTTGGCAGCGCTGTTCTCATGCTGTCCCACTTTCGAAGGCACACGCGTTGTTACAAGCGTTGTATCGCCCAAAAAATAAAAGCTTCAGGGTCCCTTAAGCACTCAATCAAGATGACTGCACGGTAAAATAACGTATCTCTCTTCTCAGCCGATGTATTGATGCTTCCCCGCCACCTATCGAAAGCTTTGTGCACCAAAATATGTTTTTGCACTGCTTCCACGATTTAAGATACGTCACCTAGTCTTTTTTTTGTTGTTGCAATGCCTCCGTGATCAGACCACGTTTGACCAAGCTACGACGGGAGGTTATGACGTCATAATGCGACGTTACGTCACGTGATGGTACAATGGCGTCATAATATTTGCTGTTACTGACGTCGTCATGGCGTCCTATAGTGAAGGTGATTTAGTGAGGATAATTATTTGGATCACTCGTTACCGATGACGCAAAACACAAGACGCCGCCAACGCGCTACGCTAACAACGTCGCCCAAATTTCGCTTTTGACGATGCTTCTGTAAGGATTCCGCCTTAAAACTATGAAGCCAATTAGAAGCAGTGTCAGTGTCGCACGCTCAATCATTTCTGCGGCGAAGCGAGCATATAGTGTTCTGCGTCTGCTTTCGCGTAGTGCTTATCCTTGTTTTCCTGCACCAGTTTCGAAAGAAGAGCGCTACGGTGCACGGATGGCAAGACTTTCTGCAACTCATAAAGGATCACTCATAAAGGACTAAAACTTCTAGGCTAAAGTGCAATGAAATAAGGAGTGTGGAAATTTTTTTGCGCCACGCGCTTGCCGAAAACAAACGAAACAAACATGTACCGAAAGAGAGGTAAACAAGTGCAAACTGGCGCAGTGTGCCCATAAAAAAGAACGAGTTCAAGGTGTATGTTGGTTGGAAGGACAACTTATTTTTTCTGTGCGCAGTAAAAGGAAAATGTATGGGAAAAAAAGAAGAAATAAAAAAGAGAGAAAAGAAGTCAGTTAGCGGAAGAAAAAAAAAGGGAAGGGGGAAGCGGAGAGGGGTGCAAGAGGGCGAACGTACGACCTTTTAACCCCTCGCTCGGCCTCGCTCATTAAACGCGCGCGTCCAGTACCTGCTAATGATCCACTCGGTCGTCCCGCGGCTGTATAGGCGACCTCACCACGAAATTTACGGCGTCACATTTTAGCCACTCGTAACGCGGCGGGGAGCCGACCGCCGCCGTCTGCTCTCTTTTTATTCTTACGATGTGCAAGTTCCTCTCGAAAACGTTGCTGTTGTGTGGTGAACGCTACATGTAATATCTACAGTGAGAAGGGCAATGGTTTCGAGGGTCACTGATTTTGACGGATCCACTGCCCTATTTGAAGAAAGCAGAAACGAAGGATGTCGCGTTATTTAAGTGGATCGACATAGCATTGATTTGTAACGTTAGCTCATGCAAGTGACAATAGTACTGCGTCTTCACGTCTGACAAAAACGTGCTTTGTTACATAATACCGCAGCGAGAACAAAAAATTCATAAGAACAAAGAAATAAAACACCCTAACAATGAAACAAATAAACCATATCAACAAGAAAACAATAGCAAACGTACACTACATAGACAAGCCAGCAAACCAAGAAATACAAATATAAACTAACTATCAAGAAAAAAAATCAGAAAAAAAGAGAGAACCAGATGCCCAGCAAAAAAAAAAAACAACTGCATCAGAAAATAAAACCAGCTTGGCACTGCATTATTTATTTATTTATTTATTTATTTATTTATTTATTTATTTATTTGCCCTCAGGGCCTTTCGACAACAGAGGGAAGTGGGCTACACGAGAAACAAATAGACAACAGCAATAAATGGCAAAGGTAACATACTTCACGATTAGTACAAAGTTCGCTAATTATACAATATTAGCTGAGTCTGACAAATATCGTTTACAACTTCAACATAAATAATAATAAAGTGCGTGAATTATTGCTTATACTAAAATAGCTGGGTATGTGAAGTACAGTGATGGAACAAAAACTGCAGGTTCATTTAAGACTGAATGATAACATTCACAGGTGCAGCATTAATATTATGCCTTCAAGTAGGTAAGTGGCATCGGTTCATACAAGGGCTTCTTACTTTACAATGTTGTGTAATGCTTTACGAAAGTTCTCGCTAAAAACGGTAACAATATCAGCCGGAAGGTCATTGCCATCACGCGTGATGAATGAGATATGAGTGATTAAAAAAACAAAAATCATATGGGGTTACATGCACAAATTAACTGTGTGTTGATGATCAATGCAGTGAGATTAGTAATATGGTCGTTACATGAATTATAGCGAAGTACACAAGCGATGACGCTCTGTGAGCACAGTCGAGTTAGGGCACTTTGTAGGTCAGAACCGTAGCATTCTGCGCAAAGGGTCAGGCGTTATCGGTAGAAATGAAACACTATAGTTTGAATCAGGCGTATAACTATAGTGTGGATGATGAACAAACTTTATTTAATTAGCAGAAAGGTCCTCTTCCCCTTTCAGGTGCGAGAGGAGAAGGGAGGACCAAAGCTAGACGACGGCCATGATCCCATGGGCCCTGGCGGCGTCTTCGGCCTGCCGTATTAAGCGTGCTTGTAACTGAGAGTCAGAGCTGAGGAGCGCGGCATCCCATCCCCTCCCGTCTGGAAATTCGCCTCTTATGGGGGCCTGCGGGCATGCCCATAAAGTGCGGAACTATATGTTTATTACATATACGAAGTGGGACGCTCAGAGATGTGCGCTCTGCAACGACACACAGTTTTATCCATTGGTTGTTACCTGTGAGGTCCATGTCGTTTTCGCTATCACAACCTGTTTTTCATAGGTACTGATATACTCGATGATGCTATTTGCGCGTTTTTTTTCCGTGTTACAACCGCTTTAATATACCGAGTGCATTCGAAGTCACTTTAATCATCGGCACTGCATAGTCTGGCCGCTACGACCCTTCGGCATCGAGTAACTCTACGCCAAATTCGTCTTCATACCGCTATGCTGACCTGCACATAATGCAAAGCTGGTGTTTTAAACGTGGAAGCTCTTTCTTCAGGTATTGTGTTTTGGTCCCGGAAAAATAGGTAACGTATATATAGAATGCATTGCCCGCTCATTAGTGAACCTTTATTAGCTCACAATATTGCGCGGTCCAAAGTGTGCCAGTTTTTTTTTACTTTGCTATCACCGTCATAGTCTTCAATACTCTTGTCCTTGTTGCTGCAGTCATTGTCCCGGATTTCCGCGCGCATGCGCAAGGAGCACCAACGCTAGAAGAGCAGCTAGGAGAAATGGAAGGGAAAGAGGTAGATTAACGATTTCGTAGCTAGGAGGGAGAACATTTAGAGTTGTGAGAAAAGTTATCTATCCTGCGCAAAAAAAAGCGTTTATCACCAGGAATATCTCATAAAGAAAAATTGTAACAACGCGGGCAATACATGAACGGACGAGGGTAGGTGACATGCATACTGAAATTCACTTGGATCCAACTAAAGTTTGGTGTCATTTCACATGCAGTGCGCAGATACAGACACCCTTTTGGGTCGGCAGCCGAGGACTGTAACAGCTACACTAACAATACGGACTAATCCAATCCTAAAGCTAAACATTTTGGAATTGCCTTCCGATAATAATCTCCCAGCTCAGAAGTTTCACGCAACTAAAGAAAATCGCAACACTGTCAACGCTTTCGCAACCAGAAAAGGCACGCCTTCGTCCTTCCTTCTCACACCACCCGTGAAACAACGTGAAAGGCAGCGCTTCGAAGTCTCCACTATCGCCACCTCTGAAGAAAGAATAGAGTTAATTCCGAAGAGCCTTGAAATAAACCCACTTATTTGGTTCGAGCAATTCGAAACTTGTAACCTAATCCTCTATCATTGTTCTATGCTAAAATTTCCGGGCGCTTCAAATCTTAGCCGGGAACTTCCGGGTACTTCAGTTTTTGGCTCTTCGTATCGCTTCTGGGAATTTCAAACTGTCGGGCACTTCACTTCACTTTGTAATTTAAGCGCCTTCACGGCGGTGTTGTGGCCAGTTCTGCCTATATTAGGTGGATCTGGGCTTCCTTTATTATCCAGTCGCTTGCAGTGTTTTGGGGGCTTGCACGCGTTTCTATTTCATTGTAGTTACTTCAGTTCGCTGATAGCGCGTTTGTAGAAGACTCTCTGTAGCTGCAGTGATCAAATATGTCATCTTGTAGACTGTTAGAAAGTAAATATTTACGCTCGTTCACATTTCAACAGTTTTACAATGTGTTTGAGCTGCTTTTTGATTATTATTTTAAAACATGGTTTAAAGACTGAGAAAACTTGAACTTCCGAATGTTTTGAGTCTCTTCGTAAGAGTCACACCGCCTAATTTAGGATTATTGAGGGATAATTGCTCGCTTGATTGGCCGCGTCTGGCAGCTCTGGGTATATTCGGCGACAACTTATCAATTGACATTGCAGCGGAGGCAACAGCGGCAGGGCTTCCGTACATTCGCGTTGTTACGCAAGTAATTGATTGATTGATTAATTGATTGATTGATTTGTGGGGTTTAACGCCCGAAAACCACCATATGATTATGAGAAACGCCGTAGTGGAGGGCTCCGGAAGTTTCGACCACCTGGTGTTCTTTAACGTGCACCCAAATCTGAGCACACGGGTCTACAACATTCACGCCTCCATCGGAAATGCAGCCGCCGCAGCCTGGATTCGATCCCGTGACCTGCGGGTCAGCAGACGAGTACCTTAGCCACTAGACCACCATGACGGGTCTTGTTACGCAAGTAGTACGGCAGCTTGAGGCTGATTTTGGTTTCGCTCATTCCAATAGTTCACGTGTTCAGAAAGTATGCGCACGAGAATGTCAGTGGGAGAAAAATTTGGTTGGGTTGGCGTACATTTAGTGCCATATCACGAGTCTAATTTTCCGCGAGAACTAAACAGTGCGTTTGCGGCCACAAATTGACCCACTATTCAACGTATATATAGAACAGGTTCTATAAGCGTTGCCCAGTACGTCATGGACGCCATGTTCTGAAAACGGGTGGGCTGAAAAGGTGGTACCGGCTAAGAAATGAACAGAAAAGAAAGGTAATCTCGCAAATCTAACAGTAACTGCATTTTACGTACGATGACACAACCATCCAGGTCCGAGTCTCATAATAAATAAAGCAGCATTTATTCCAGCAAGGCAAAACGTCCAAACTATCTGTAAACTCAAAATATCAAATTTGGGTGCAGTCCAAAGACATGCGTTTCGGTTCTGCAATTCCCACTGTGCTGTCTAGAAAAAGTTGCCGCCGAGTGTGGTTGTACGCGTAGCGTATCGCTGCCAGCACTTGTGGGGCAAGACGCACGTTCGGGCTGGATCATTAGGAGCTGCATGGCGGCAGCGGACTGCAATCGGCAGCAGCCGTGCTGCTGCCGCCACTCTCTGTACTACCACGGTCGTGCGGTACTTTTCCAGCGTTGCCTTAAACAGTGTCGTCGGCGCGCTCTCGTGTTCTCGGAAATGGAAACAAAATCGGGGCACTCGATCCTTCGACGGCGTCGAGCGTTTCGGCTTGCCTTCAAGGTCCGTGCGCTTCAGACTTATACGGCGGGGCACGTCGACGACCGGAAGCCTTGTCTTTGCCGGCGCCGATTCAAAGCTCCAGCTCCTACGCGGACGTCCGCAGAGAAGTGCGCTAAAGGCGATACACTCATACAATGAGCACACAATAACAGTGCCTTACTGCAGGGGTGCATCTAAATATCTTTCTCGTGGGTCAGGCGTGCGAAGGAGGAAGTTAGTCCGGCTCCCCTTACGTAATTGGTAAGGGTATGTGAGATTTTTGGTGTATCATTATCTCTTTGTGATAGTGCAGCAATGAATGAGGGCTCAGGGAGGGAGACACATGACGAAACACTGAGCTAACTTCGAGCAAAAGGTTTGTTTCCGTTTTGCGGCGGCATAGAAAGCCCTTAACGTTGCTATTACTGTCCTTATGCATGTTCGCACGGGTGTTTGTATGTGTTCGTGTATCTAGCAATTCAAAACATAAAAAAAGTTCGTTGGGGAGGGGGCTTTCCAACCCGACCCTCTGGCTACTCCGCTGCCTTGTAAAGTAGCCTTACTATGCGTATAGGGTCACTGTCTTCCGAATGCCATAAACAGTGTACTTTAAAATCTGCTATAAGTATACGGTTCTGTCCTGACTACTGTTAAAGTAAATGCCTTGTTTTGTTTTTGTCATCAATAACCGTTCATATATGGAGCAAGGATGTGAGGCCAAACACTGAATGTGTAAGAGTCATTATGATAGTACAAACCAGATGATTTTCATTGATTGGGGTTAAAAAATGAAGTTTTCTTTAATGAACTCGCTGTTCTGTCTGACAGTGCACCGCACTGTATGGCAATGTTTACGCCTAAATCAACAATATTGATACACAACAGCCGGCACAGCCTTGCTGCATGAAAGAGAAAGACGACGTCGCTTGCTGATTGTTGATGAACTGTCACCATCTTGTTCGCCAACTTGGTGTACACAGGCTTTCTATGTGTATTTTATATTTTCCAGGTCCCTACGTTGGCCCCACTTGGCTTAGTGGACCTTGGTCATCTAGCTTGCGATGGCCGATGCTGCGTTCGTAACAACAACCACTTTTACCCCGCCACGATGATCTATTGGCTAAGGCACTCAGATGCTGACCCAGAGGTCACGGTATGGAATCCCGGCTGTGGCTGCTGCACTTCCGATGGAGGTGAAAATTCTGTAGGCCCGTGTGCTCAGATTTGGGTGCAGGTTAAAGAAAACCAGGTGGTCGAAATTTCCGGAGCCCTCCACTATACGACATCTCTCATAGTCATATGGTGGTTGCGGGACGTTAAACCTCCAATAATACTATTAACAACCACCACTTCGTCCAAATCATCGTACTGTCAGCTCAGATATGCTCACAGGGTGGCCACATCCTCTCTCTTTGATTCAAAATGCCACATTTAAAAAAATTTTGACATCACAGCCGAGTTCGACAAATCCATAGCCTTGCTATCTCATAAAATTCGGGCAGTGACCGAATTCCGCCTGCCCTCGCATGATTTGCTGAAATCGCTCTTGCGTCAGTAAATGACGGATTCAAATCATTCAATGTCCACTATATGAACCGTTGATAGAAAGAGCCCCAGAATATTCACTGTATGCCTTCACTTTCTCGAGGATAGCGTCAGACTCATGCATCGCCTACTTCCCACGTAGGTCGGGCACTTTGCCAACTGTGTCAAGACGGTGAATCAGAACCGTCGGCCTTGGTATGTGAATGCCAAACATCTGGTGTTGTGCTGTGTTCACGGGAAATTTCGCGCAAACGAAAATATCGTAGAAAGTCACCGCACGAGTATACCGCCCCAGCGTACCGCTTTAGTGACATCCACTTGAATGATACGTATAGCAAAATAACTAAATAAACAAACAGGTGATATCCTGCTGGATAAGCAATCTGAGAACGTGTTGTCGTGAGTGATGATTTTTTTTTTGGGGGGGGGGGGGATAACGTAGACAGAGCGCGTTGGTAAACGCATTTTATTGAGGAGAGAAAAAATAATTAACATGCGAACGGTCTCACTAAAAATTTTCGGTGTGTTATAGCCTGCCCCACTTTACAGAGGCGTGCTCTGAAACTTTTCTTCGCGTGCTTGGACAGCATCGGTCAGCTAGACAAACTCTAGCTTTAGCTTGACACCAAGGAAAAACTATTAACGCGCGTCCTTATTCCATGGTGAGACGTGGCCTTTTCCTTTTTTATTGCATCTTCTATCTTTACATTTTGTCTTTTTTCTCTCTCTCCGTATGCGTTCTTTCAATCCTCAATCCCCTTCCCCACGTGGAGTAGCAAGTCAGCCATTTATATATGCCGTCTAGATTATCTGCTTTTCAATAAAGAGCTCTCTCTCTCTCTCTTTTGGTGTGTTATTCGTCTAAGATTAAATAAAAGTGGGTAAACAATTCACGTGAGAACGTAGTCTCGTAAAGCAGCTTTGTGAGAGACGTGAAATAAAAAAAACTCACAAAGGCGTGATAATTACACGAATATGTTGTTGCACAGCTTCTAAGTGTATTGGACGATATGCATTCTTTAAGAGAAGAAAATTGAGTGACTAGCCAGGGCATGTTGCCTGAAGGTTCGTAAGTATATACAGTTACAAAAAAGAAGGATCGTTCTGTAGAACCAAGTCTGTCTGAACGGTGCGTTGGAGATAGAAAGCTATCGCTGAATTTTTACAAGGGTGAAATGCGAAAACGGTCAGCTTTAGAGGAGACCGTATACTTAAAGAGACATTATAGATCTTCATTAGTCAAAATGTAATGTGGAATTTCCCGCCACGGCGTTTCTTATACTTGTATCGTGGTTTCGCCACGTGAGATGAAATGATTACACTATTTGATTGCTTTTTCTTATTGACTTTGCTCTCGACCTGCGAACTAACATTAGCCAACCCTGGGAGTGATATGCAGTGCGCGCGAAACGTGACTTTTTTTTCTTAATTGTGTATCATCAGCCATCAGAAGCTTCAGTGCTTTGACATGAGCCGGTCTTTCCTGGAAGCCACGCTATAGCGACGTTACCAGGTCGCTTCTTATCTCCACACACTGAGATCGGGAAAAAGTACCAACAAAGGGCTCGCCTCAGCTACGATCTAGTTTCCATGCTCCACTCGGGGCGCGCTGATAGCAGAGACAAAGTTATCAGCTCTGCACGTGCGACACAACGGCATCGCTGAGCGGGCACAAGTTTGGCCATCGTAAGCGTTTCCTCCACACGGCACGTTTTTCGCATGTTACGTGCCCCTTGCAGGTTACCTGGCGATAACGAATGACGTAGAAAAAGGGGTGGGGACGTTCCGTTGTGCGACGCGGTGAGAAGCCCTTAGAGCGGAGTTGAGCAGTACTCGTTCGCCGCTCGAGTAATAATACACTCACTCACTCACTCACTCACATTACCTTCAATGAGATGACCAAGCAGGCTAGGCTCATGGTGAAAGAAAGTAAAACGTGTGAACACAAGGGAAGATAACAAATGTATTGACACCGGCTTGTTTGTTCCTACCGAAATTCAAAAAGAGCACTAGGATGGGACATTTGTGGCTGCTATTTGGTGTCCCGTCCTAGGTCTGTTCTCAAAACAGAACAATCGGCGTGTCATCATTTCCTCACCTTACCTTCTTTCATGATGAATTCCCCCCAACTAGAGCTTTTGTGTTTGTATAGATCTCAAGTCCACCTGAAATTCGCTCTATTTATGGAGAGAAGAATGAGCTGACAGTGCAACACTTCATCTGGAGCCATGCACGCCGTTGCTTCATCCATAGGCTCCACACTGGAGGCAGGAGATTTCACCGTAGAACCCCCCCCCCCCTCTTACCCCATTGGACGAATTCATCAAAAAACATGCTTCCCAATGGACGCAGATGTGAAAGTGAAGAAGTGACATGCTGCTTACAACGACCTGCCTTCGGTATCCGGCTTTACCGGCATAAATATGGGACGGAAACCATTCTTGGAATACAACGTCAGGATTCTTTGTGCACCGTGACAATGCGCAATAGTGCCCCTTAGTAAAAATATTGGGCTGACGTGGCACCCCTTTTCATGATTTGAAGAAACCCCCCCCCCCCTTCTACTCTCTGCACTCACACCTATGGCTTCGTCCACTCATGAACGAAACAGTGCATGTTTATGCAACACTGGTGTGGCTGTAGGTGTTATTGTACCAGTAGCTTAACTATCAGGACACTAACATATTGGGCAACAACACATTATAGAAGCAGGTTTGTCGAAAAAGCAACCTCCATTTCCTCTGCCCGCTTTTACAAGCGTGTCGCAACAGATCTTGCGTTAGTCCGGCATTTTACCACCTGTGCATGTACAGAATGGCCATCGGCGGCAATTGAAGCTCGCTCTACCCGACAGCCGACTCATCGGCGGACGCGGCCGGGACTCCATTTACGTCACCCGGTCGAAAAGAGACGCGCGAGCAGAAGTTGCGAGAGAGCTCGGAGCAACTAATTGCGAAAAGCCAGTGTTTTCTTGCATCAGGCTCCAGGCGGTTTGACGCAACGCGTTCTCCCAACCTCATCACTCGCTGTCGCCGCGGAATGCTGTGAGCGAACAAGTACGTAAGAAAAAAAAAACCTGAAGGCGCACCCACTTTCTTTAGCTGTTCTAGAACAAGAACTGCCATGGAGCAGGGTAAGACGCCCTACCATGCACCGTCAACAGCGCAGAAACGAAGGATGACGAAATGACACAAACTACGGGGCCAACTGTGGCCAAATACGTTTTGTTCTTGCATCAGAATATATATATATATATATATATATATATATATATATATATATATATATATATATATATATATATATATATATATATATATATATATATATATATATATACTCCACCACTATCTCAATTAGTAGCGAATCATTGCGACAGTGGTGTGGAGAAGAAAACGAGAAAATAAAAGGAAAGACAGGGAGGCTGACCAGGCTGCAGCATTGTGCACAAACCGCTGCGCTGATTAACAACCAGATGTGTCTTAATCTTTCAGCCAACATGTATACGCTTATCAATCGCCACTATCTCAATTAACCACAGTTCCTTGAGCTGGTGGGGGTGCGTATATGTGCTGACTGAAATAATACAACACATTCGGTTACCTGCGCAATGGTTTGAGCCCTTTACTAGACCCGTCTTCTGTGCTATTTTTTCAAGATGCAAATCATGAACTGTGCAGCCCAAATGCGTGCCCTTGCATGTTACAATTGTGCGATAGCATTGCCTGTACAGATGAGATCGAAATGCAGCATACGGTGCCCTATATATTGGTGCACAGTTGGAGTATGGCGAATGTGTTAAATGAATGCCCCGTTCTTCTTTTTATGGAAAGCGTGGAAGTGCAAAACAACTTACATTGGTACACCGATGACTTTCATTTAATATAAATAAAATATATAGTCTTCGTTACGCTTCGCCTTTCTGCGCAGGGATGCGTTTGCAATCGTGAACACGTGTTCTTTTAGTATTGTCGCTATGTGAAAAGCGAATTCAGAAATATTTGTTACAGAAAAGTGCAAGCACTTTTCGATAACATACGAGTGTTGTCTCAAAATATCAAATACCAACGATCAAACGAAGATTAAGTTGCTAACCGTTAGGCTTTAAACAGAGTTAGAAGTGAACAGGGTGAAGTGCTATTTCCTGTTCACTCTCGTTCAGCAGATATTTTAAGTCAGTTATAGCATGTTTACATACATGTCCTACAATAATTTTGGCTCGGTTTGAATCTGCGAGCCACCTGTTGTGGCTCTGTGTTGACTTCACTTGCAGAGTGTTTCTTAAAGGCGTCATGCACCACCAATCGTGATCGGTGAAAAAACATGTCCGGTAGTAAGCAGGCATTGCTATGGGAAGATCAGATCTTGCAGTCTTGCGCGGAATGGAAAGCTCACAAGCAGAGCGCCAAGTTGTCTTTTTTTCGGGCGTCCTATATTTTCAAACGGAGGTCCATCCTCACTCTCCTCGGAGCTATCGGTGCCTACACATTGATGGATACAGCTGGTAACTGGCCCATAACCGTGATTAACGAAGAGTAGTGTATGGACCATAAGCACTTCTAGCTATATAAGGGGAAGGGGGGCACGTGCCCATGCCATGCTTAGTCTGCTAACATTACACAGTAGCCTCACTAAAGCTAAGGAATAACAATGCGAAAGGGCTATCACATTTTCTTCACGCGAGCTTAAGACCACGACAAAAAAAACGAAACTCACTCAGGCACACCCAAAAAAATATTTGTGGTTTGGACTCACTCGGACTCGGACTCACAAAAAACTTCCTAAGCAAGACTGACTCACTTTCAGGAATATTTTCTTCAGCCGGACTCACTCGGACACAAAATCACTAAAACATTACTCACCTGAACTCACTCAGACTCAGACTCACGGCTTGATCTGAGTCTGAGTGAGTCCGAGTAAGTCATCTCACGAGTCCGTTAGCCTAGACAGTTTTTTTTTTTGGACCGGGGTGTCAATCCTCTTTAACACCAATATCTCACGTGATATGTGCTATCCCTGGCTCCTTTTGATATAGTACATTGTAATACGAGTTTTGAGTGGTTGCAAACGAGTAAGGACATTATTCTTTGAAGGGTTGACACAGTAAGGTATATTACTCAGCAACTTCCTTAGAAGAGTTGGCAGAGTTTATCTAAGGCATCGCTCTACGTAACTCACGCCTGTTATAGATAAATAACGAAGTGTTGTAAGAACGATAGCGCATTCGAATACGTGCGAGTAGACGCGCATGTAAACGTGAATACAAATAAGGCTGATGATAATGCTGAAAGTGAGTAGATAGGGCTCACGACAACGATGGGATTTGAACAACAGTTACCAAGTTTCTGGTTGTCTTTTGGGAACCACAGCGTATCATGCTTTCTCTTCGCTACTGTTAACGTATTTTTACGGTTAGCCAATGCTCATCACTGGAATCATTCTATTAGAGTGTGGTAAGTAACGTGTCGTTTCAGCGTGCGCTGATTGGATCGAGATTTGAATCAGCGGTCGTGATTGGCGCTGGTCTGCTGGCTGTCAGAGATACAGCCAATCAGAGCACGATGAATTAACGGTCGTTTGGACTGTCGCATAATACCACGCTGCAGTGCGCTATGAAGACGCTCGCGAAGAAGGCCTTAAGTGCTAATCGCATTGCGGCGCACTCATGAACTCGCTATAGCCTTGCATGGGAAGTGGCAGTCAATGCAGGGATCTTCTGGGACACCTTGCTGCAGAAAAAAAGGGAAAAAAAAGGATCACCTTAATTTTAGGTCTGGTGGTCCCATGTCACCAATTTCTCACGAGGTAGGTGCCCTACCAAGCGACTACAACTTCGTTCTGCCGAAAACCAGGCCGGAAGTGCACTTGTACCTATTTCACCCAGTAGGTACTTGGCGGCAGCACTTCTGTGCCTTCCACAGCAGCGGCGGATGCTCAACTATTTCACCAAGGCTGTGTTTGGTTAAGGAACGCTCAGGGGCCTTCGCAGAACTTTGTGGGGCTACATTTCGCGATGAGCACCCAGACACAACCGAGTGCCAATCGGTGCACTCCTGTACCCATTGGGAAAAACCAGGGGGTTCCCGGTTGGCAGTGGGAATCGAACCCGGCACCTTCCGCATTGGAAGCGGACGCTCTAAGCATGCAGCCACTGCTGCGGTTCAATTAGTTGTTGCAACTGGTACGGTCGCTGAATAAAAGAAAAAAATATCCAGCGTCCGCACAACTGGCAATTGATGGAGAGGGAAGAGGCAGCAAGTATGGAGAGTTTGTGAAATACACCTGCCATTTTGAGCCCAGCAGTTTTTTTTCCCCTCTGCTCTCGCTTCTCTCTTGCAAACTTGATTATTGGGGCAGCTCAATTGCAGCAACTTTTCTTTTTCTTTATTTCGTTTCATTGTCTCAACTTTTCCCACAGCTGCAGTTAAGTAGAGAGGGGTAAGAGCAAGAGGCAGGAGGAAACGAACAAGACGATGGTACTTGTTCGGCCTCACGAGGCGCGGACTGACTGCGAAAACTGCCCGTCGGGTTTTCCCTTCCGCGACGCTGCTCGATGGCTTCCCGATAAGCCGACGGACGGCGAGAGCTACGGCTCGCCTTTAATTCGCAGTTACGATCTTTCCGTTTTTCGCAGCGTAATCGCTCAGAAAAAGAAAAGAGAAAGTTGTGCTAAGGAAGCATGAAAGTTTCACGGGGAATCGCCATAAACTTTACCGAACTTCTGTATGGGTGACGCGTGGCTGTCTCCCATATAGAAGAAAGGAAGCGTGGGAGAATGGCGGGGTACAAATAAAGATTCACTAGTTAATTAAATAGTTACAAGCTACATCAGCTTTCTTTATAGAAATGCAAAGATTCGCAGAGCACTCAGGAACGAGATGAGAAGCCTTGGCAGTTGACCGTATTATCTTCCCACTTTTCGTTTTGCGAACTTGAACAGTGTATGAAGGGCTGGAAACAGCGAGTACAAAGCAGTGGAGTACGTAAAAAGATGATTGCGATAGTAGAGGGTTTTCTAATTCTGGGCTGCTTGGATGCGTGCTAAATGAAAGGCGTTCGCGTGTGGCGCGTGCGCATTTAACGGCAGCCCGAGGTGATTGCGCATACGCAAAGCTTCGCGTAACTTACACAAAGTCTCCCTGATTGTTATGACGCTTAATGCAATAAACTTTAGCAGTGAAATATGCAAAATGCCGCAGCAGTGGGCTCCAGCCTCCGGGTGGCTGTGGAAGAGAACAGAGCTTCGAGATAGGTAATAGTGCATTGTAGTGCGTATTGTTGTCTGTGTCCGTTGTTTCGAGTGTGGCTGATTGTACTCTGTAGTACGTTGTTTGATTGGTGACATATTGTATGCAACTATTGTGGAGTGTGCATTCTTGTGTATTGTTTTCGATCTGCCATTATTGAGAATATAATTTTGTTTGTTTATCAACTCTCGGCTCTGACTTGTTCTTTGGGCCACAGCCAGCGTCCGCTGGCGCGCCAAAAAGGACCACTTCTAAATTGTCCACGCTTTCGTGGTGCGGTTCGGAGGGCCGATACTTCGGCCCTTGGAATTAGCCCGGCGATCGCCTCCCTAACTAACGGGACCTGCGTGACAGAGATAGGTAATAGTGCACTTGAAGTTTTAAAAAACTATGTCTATTTGTGACAGGTAATAAACGCGAAGCCAAACCACGAGATTGAAGTAACTAAAAGAATAAGAATGGGGTGGAGCACATTTGGCAAGCACTCTCACATTATGACAAGTAGATTGTCACTATACATCCCTCGGGAGGAAGGTATATAACATCTGCATGTTGCCGGTTCTCGGCCATGGAGCAGAAACCTGGAGACTTACAAAGAGGGTTCAGCTTAAATTGAGGACGACACATCGAGGGATGGAAAGGAAAATGATAGGTGTAACCTTAAGAGACAAGAAGACAGCAGAGGGGATCAGGAAACAAACCGGGGTTTCACAGTTGAAATAAAGAAGAGGAAATGGGCATTGGTCGGACGTGTAGCGCGTAGGTAGGATAACCGCTGGTAATTAGGGGTAATTGACGGGATTTCCAGAGAAGGCTAGCGCGTTATGGGGAGACAGAAAGCTATAGGTGGGCAGATGAGATTAAAAAGTTTGCTGGGTATAAAATGGCAGCATGAAGCACAGGACCGAGTTGACTGGCTGAACTTAAGAGAAGCCTTTGTCCTGCAGTGAACGTGATCAGACTGATGATGATGATGATGATGATGATGAAGATGATGATGATGATGAAGTGTTTGACGCCAATTCGGAACATCTTGCCATCTTCTCCACTATTGCGAAATTCGTATCAATGGGTTACCACCCGTAAAGTGGAAAATTTTATCTATCTAACAGTTCGCAGCAAAACGCAACTTGTCTTCAAAGTGTGGCAGTTTGGGCTAGTTGGTATGACAGGAAGATAGTTATAGCGCGAGAAGAGAACGACGTCCTTCTTGTCTTTTCGTCGTCGTTGTGTTCTCGCGCTATTACCATCGTCTTGTCTTCAAAGTATATGGGTAGCTGTTTATTTCGCTGGAACACTTTCCGCTTCGCCTCTCAAAGAACGGAAGTTGTTGAGGAAGTTGATACCTGAACCTTAAAACTTCCGCTTCGTTATGAAAAAGCTCCAGCTCTTCTGTAGTGAGCTGGCATTGACTGTCACGGCGGAGCAATTTCTCTTGCTCAAAAGACAGTTCTTCTGCAAGTTTAGTAGACTTCATAGCAGCTTCCCGTTTTCCTAAACTTCTCGATCGCGCTTCGCTGACACAAACAAATGATCTCGAAGAAGTCAAACACACAGAAGGGAAAATAAGTAGACTGGAAGGGAGTGCGAAGCGGTGGCCCCGTAAAAAAAGATGAAGGCGACAAGGCGTGGTGTATAGGGGTGGCAGTAGGAGGGTGGCGGTAGGAGGGGGGATTGGTTTACTGCGCTTTTGTGTAGGTGATTCAACAAGTAATGACTAATGGTCATTTGCGTGTGGAAACGCAGCCGTAGACGACCATATTTTTTTGCGGCCGTCGATTTGGACTACATCGCTTCATTACAGCTCTGGAAACAACTCAATTTCTTGGATTGAAGTGAATGAGAGAAATTGCAGCTTGTACAGGTGATATTTAAAAGCGTGAAAAATCTATCTATCTATCTATCTATCTATCTATCTATCTATCTATCTATCTATCTATCTATCTATCTATCTATCTATCTATCTATCTATCTATCTATCTATCTATCTAGCCGCGCGTGTGTGTTGCGCGTGTGTGCGTGAGTTTGTGTGTGCGCCCACCCGCGCGCACAGGAACTGAAGGCTGATGAAAGCTGATTTCATTGCTTACCAGAACAGGAAGCGTTCAGATCTAATTGCACTTCCCGGACTGCAAAAGAAATAAATTCATGAGATACGCTTAAAAAGTAGTATAAAGAAAACGCAAACGTCTTATGTGTATCTTGTTCACATTGACAGTTCGGGGTGCTTATTTGGAGGTGCTTCCGGGCCACTAAAGAATATTCGGGCCCTTAGCCATTGACAGTCGAATTCTGCGAAACTGCCTACCTTAAAGAGATAGCGAAGGACTATGTTACAGCCGTATGGAGAACAAATGTACAAGCCTGGTTTTAGAAGCCTGTTCAATAAATTACTTGAACATTTCTATTCGAGGTGTCTATCTCGCCGCCCTTCGAGTGTTTCCGTATTCGTTTTTTTTTATTTTAACACGAAAGCGTCATATGCCGAAGTCCACCATGTTTCGCTGACGCATTTTCGTCACGGATATGACGTTATAAAATACGTAAAAACAGAGCGCGAAGAAGAAAAAAAAACGACGAGGCAAACATCAGTTGCACGAAATCGGAACAGCAACCTCTGGATCTGTAGCAAGAGCATTAACCGTAAGTCATATATTCTACGTACACCATACACCGTCCGGCGGTCCTCAGAGCTTAGAAACTTTCACGCGTTTTTATTATCAGTGGCGAGATGGCATGACGGGCTCGCGTTGGGCGCGTTATAAAGGTCGTCGCCTCCACGAAGCGCCGCCTCCACGGAACGGGGTCTCTCTGGCACGCGCGCTTATTAGACTCGTAAATCGGAAAAGGAAGAAGGTCTTTTCACTCGCTGCCGCGGGCGCGTTGATGAAAGGTGCGCGCTGCTGACACACGACGCAGGAAGAATGCTGACAGTTCTTCGCGCTTGTCTTTTGTATACTTGTGCGCTCGTTTCGTGTGCCTTTCCTTCTGTTTGAACAGCGTGCTTGAAGTGGCGAGATGTGACAGTTGTTAGTCCACAGTGATCCTGTGTATGGTAATTTCGTGCGTTATTTCTGCTTGAGGTGTGCGCTGCAAGTCTCGAGTTGCTTGCCATTCTTAATGCGGCTTGGCAATTTGTTGGTGTTGCTGAAGCAATGCACAATAAACGCTCAACTACCTCTGTGAAGACATGTTTCACTTTCGTGTTATACCGATCCCAATGTAGGGGAACCGTTCATGTTTTTTTTACTGTTTTTCGTGATTTTGTTTGCCACTGTAAGGTAGCGAACCTGAATCAAACTGGCCCGATACAATTGTTTACTGAATCAAGAGCCTTCCTTCTGGTCACCCTAACAGAAACAACTTAATCCGAACTACCGCAAATACAAAATTGTAAGGTACGTGAGAATCTCTACTACGGAAGCCGACTTAACTTCGTGTTTACTGTAAGCGTATGGCCGTCCCTAACGCATGCGTGGCATTGAACTTCCGAAGCGGTAGTGAAGCAAAAAAGGACAACGGCCATTTAGCGCGCGCCCACGTGTGGTTCCACGTATCGAAACTTCGTCAGGTGATGGATGGCGTATACGGTGGCCAATCGACTTCGAAAAAGACTCGCTGCGCACTCCTGATGATTGATTGATTGATATGTGGGGTTTAACGTCCCAAAACCACTATATGATTATGAGAGACGCCGTAGTTGAGGGCTCCGGAAATTTAGACCACCTGGGGTTCTTTAACGTGCACCCAAATCTGAGCACACGGCGCTGCGCACTCCTACAGATGGTCATCGCCTGCGAACGGCTGTTTCGTTGTAACGAGGCTTGCCAGGAACGCCATGTCTGTAAGCGCTGGCGCTCGCTGCGATTGGTAATTGGCCGGTGCGGCCGTTCCAGCTTACTGCGCGTTCCTCCTTCAACTACGCCGGCTGATCTCTGTTTTCCTCGATCATAGATAACCTCAAGCGAAAGTGAGAGAGACGAAGTGGGCGTGTGTGTATAGGTGTTATAGTTCGCGCCAAAAGGTCGTTTGTTACGCCCTTTTTCTTTGACAAGCTCAAATGAGCGAAGCAATGATAAATGCAGCCGTACCCGTCTTTATGTCCTTGTTTGCATGCCTTCGTTGTCCTTGTGGGAGATGCCGACGTTGTCGAAGCTCTCTCTGCAACTGTGTAGCAGTTTAACTACATAAGGGATCGATAGTGCAGACAGGCCCCCCGCGGAGTGCTGGAAAAGCACAACTTATCAAGGCGGAAGAACAGAGAGCCTGTGTAGCGGCGGCGAGCAGTACTTCTGAGGCTGTTGTTTGCTTCTGGCTCTCCGTTAAGCAGAGGGCGTGGTTGTGGCCGTGTTTCAGAATGAACCGCTGGGCTGATGACGATTTCAGTGGCCCACAAAAGAAGAAAAAGAAAGAAACGTTGTCACTCGATGCTCATACCAGGTCCGTAGCCAAAATATTTTTTCTGAGGGGGCTGGGGGGAGGGGCACTTGTTGAAGTGCTTGAAAAACACCTATGTTTACTATTTTCAGCTTTAGCTAGCCCCCTCCCCCTGGCTTCGGGCCTGGCTCTGGTCTAGCCGGGCAGGGGAGGTGGCGTTAAGGAATTTCAGTTTTGCACGCGTGCATATACAGGCCCACATACAAAAGTGCGCATGGACATACATAAAGTATCGTTAAAACCCTGTCTCATCCATACCACCATCGAAAAAAAAAATCTGGCTACACCACTGCACCTTAGCGATCTTTACATTGGTCTCAACATATCACCCGACCTGGCTTTACCCCGCTTTTGCATTGGCCGCAGCTAACGTATCACAACCCTGTATAGAGAATACGGCACCAAGTTCCTGGCTCAGTGGACAGCAATGCACAGGTAACCACGACCTCTGACCCTCTTCATTCTGCGCTCATTATTCCAGGTCGTCGCACTTTTGGAGTTAACTAACAAGGCACCGACTCTACACAATGCGTACGTGCTCGAAAGCGCGCGCCCGTCGCTGGTGATACCGCTATGCAACGCGGGGGAGTCCTTGCGTCCCTTTGCGTGGCGGAGGACGCTGTCAACCGAAATAGCGGGGCTCGAGCGCTGACAGAGAAGCCAAGGCTAACAAAGCGGCCGCATCCTCCTTTGCATGCGGTGATCTCGGCCTCGGCAGTGCAGCAAGCAACATGCGTGGGGCCAGGCACCCCTCTTTCTCTATCTCCCGTCTTTTCGACGTCGCCTCGAAAAATAAGAACGCCGGCGCTGCCGGGGTCTTCAAGGGTCTTGCTGACGAAATGTGCCCACTTTCGACGCGCCGGCGCTGTGTGTGGAGTTCTCCGTATTCAGAGTTGATGCCGCTGGTGTGTCTAAAACTTCGATGCAGCGCGTCACACATTCCGACTAGGCAGCTGAGTATAAAACCTTATGTTCAAAGGCGATGTTTAACGTTGACGAAAAGGCTCACCACCAGCGGTTCGTCGCCGTCGCTTCCTTTCCACCTTCCATGTCGCTTTCTGGTTGTTTTTGTAGCGAAAGCTACTCCGACCGAGGTTGAGCAGTTTCGCGTGGCTTATCAAGAGCTGTGCTGCGCATGCTCGAGGAGCACTGACGTCACACGGCTCACTGCTGGAGAGCGAAGAAGGCACGGAAGCTCCTGGAAGTGACGTGTCACTAGTGGGCTGGTGCTTTACTCGTGTGAGCGTGCTCGTTAGTCCGACCGTCCATCCGTCCGTCCATCTATTCTACCATCTGATTCTTCGTCCATCTATCCGTCCTCGTGACCATTCACGTGCTCATCCGTCTGTTGGTGTGTCTCTATGTCCACCCGTCCGTCCGTAGCTGACGCTACGTATATCCTGTCATAGCTGAGTCTAACCGCTGTAAATTTTTTCTTCCGATTGCACAGAATTTTGTTGAGATAAAAAATGATAATAAACAACAGAGAAGGATTGAGTGATTGATATGTGCCCGTTAAAGGACGCCAGGTGGTCGAAATTTCCGGAGCCCTCCCCTACGGCGTCTCTCATAATCATGTGGTGGTTTTGGGACGTTAAACCCCATATATCAATAAAAAATTGATTGATATGTAAGGTTTAACGTCCCAAAACCACAATATGATTATGAGAGACGCAAAGGGAAGGAAACAGACAACTAAGTCATGTACGGAAGCATAAAGAAAAAGTTTGTTAGGAAAGAAATTTGGGATTCTGGAACATGGCTGTGGCTGCAGAGCATCTTCATGAGGTTGAGATTAATCCTAACTTTATACAAATATATAGACTGAGCTCTAAATAGAGAATAGGAAGGGCACGTAACGAGTAACTAGACCACCAGTCCATTATTTAGATAGATAGATAGATAGATAGATAGATAGATAGATAGATAGATAGATAGATAGATAGATAGATAGATAGATAGATAGATAGATAGATAGATAGATAGATAGATAGATAGATAGATAGATAGATAGATAGATAGATAGATAGATAGATAGATAGATAGATAGATAGATAGATAGATAGATAGATAGATAGATAGATAGATAGATAGATAGATAGATAGATAGATAGATAGATAGATAGATAGATAGTGCATTAGTATGCACGAGCACATATTTGTGGCAGTGAAGCTGGGCGTTTCACGGCAGGTCCGTGATTGTTCAAGTCTGATGACACGCGGAAACCATGATAAATTATTTGACACCCTACTTATTGAACGATGTGGCATAAAATGCGCTGCTCATTATTGCTTTAAATAGGTAATATTTCATATTTGCACCTTAAATAGGCAATCTTTCATCTTTATCTACTTTCTCGTTTGCGTGTTTGCTATATTAACTACTTCGCATGAGGGCCAGTGTGGAGCTGCCTCGAACAACTGATTATCCTGGTTAATTGCACGATTCCGGAAACTGAAACAGCAAGCACACCCATCCTCTTCCGGATCACTTGGATAAGTAGCAGCACGTATGGAGCTTCCTCATTGCAGATTTTTCTTGATCGCCTCGAAAGTCTCCCAGTTGATGCCTTTTGTTATAAGCCCTCCCATACGGACAAGACCATCACGCATTTAAAAAGCTCCACCGAGAACTCCGTGTTCCTCTCAGCTATTGCGATGGTGCACGCTACGGCCATGCTGCACTCAAGTGCACCATCGTGACAACTGTGGTGACAAAAGTGTTGCTCTGTTCCCCCACGAAGGCCACCTTCTCGCACAGATGCTACGATGCGTGGCAGAGGAGTTATGCGAGCTGTGTCGCTCCACACTATGCGTCCTCGGCGTGGGTTCCTTGAAACGGGCTCTCGCTCTCCCACCGCCCACGGCGCGGAGACATACGAAGCGAGTCGAGAAATAAGCTTCGGACAGCAGCCACGAGGGGGGCCTGTGGCTTTGTCTCAGCGCTCGATTCGGTAGTACCCCCTTTAGCTTTATTTATGAACTGACGCGGACACGCAAGAATAAGGGCTGCTACGAACAGCGGCGGGTCTTATTACCGACGTCGAACGAGAAGATTACAAAGTCGTGCCTCGCCCCGACTTCGAGTAGTGAGATCAGATAACGGGTGAGTCGCAGAGGAACAGAGGTTCGGGAGAACTTATGGAAGCTGCGAAGATGGGAGACATGGCGGCAACTTTGTATCAGATGGCGTGGGGGGTGTCACAACCACGACAGAAGGCTGTGCCCGGCAATAAAGAAGAAATCAGAGCCAAAATCTTCCGAGTGAATAAATGTTATAATGTGGTTTTAATCTTACGTGGGCTTCGCCAAAAAATAATCCGAATCAATGCATTTATACACTGAGTTTTTTTCGTTGAGGCTTTCGTCCTGCTTTTCGCCCCTTTTTTGTTTTGCTGTCTCGGTGTAACAGACAGCAGTAAGAGAACACTCAAGCAATCAGAGCACTGCGGTGTTCACGTCTTCGAATGCAGGGATTAGCCCCTGCATTCAAATTCATTTTTGGGAAAGCAGTAAGGGGTCAAGAGTCAATTTTGCGGATGGGTTCGAGGGCCACCATGTTACTATAGATGTTAATCTTTGTGTTTCGCTTATTTAACAACTTGATGAACAGTGCTACGGTAGACGCATATTCATGAAAATAATTGGGTCGGTACATTCAATGTTATGTGACCTCAATATTTATGTTGCGATGCACAAATAATAAAAACATCGATTTAATAGCCCAAGATGGCGGCACCCAAATGTTTTTGCAAAAAAATTGCCTCTATATGCACGCGCAAGACTCAAAACTTTTCGAGGGGGGTGGGTGCTTTGACATCCCCCTTGTCCCCCCAGCCCTGATGCATCACGGGTGTACACCCCCCAAGACAACATCCTGCTGGTGCCCAGTCTCCTTCACTGCAAATGTAAATTTCTGAATCTTCAATGAATGAAGCGTTTAATTTAATCGAAAACTGCGTCACTAAGACCGGCTGAACGTTATAATTAGCCTATATGCTCCTCGAGCAAGGGGAACTTCGGCTTTTTCGCTAATCGGTTGTCCAATATACTTTTTTTTTTGTGGCGCATGTAAGAACAGCACTCAAGAAAACAACTAACGGTGAGTATGACTCAGCAGTGTTTTAGGCTTTCCAAAACGCACCTACGCGCAACTTATGAAAAGCCACGTCCAATATTCATGTTGCGAAAATAAATTTTAGGAAACCAAATCCACACATGCTTTGTAACACACGTGCTCCCTAACTTCGAAGTACGCGTAAACCCAAGATTATTACAAATACTTTTTGATAGGGTGAAGTTTAAGAAAACGACCGCAATCTTCAATAACTATGTTGGTGATAAGAGGCGCAGTCCTACAAAGAATATGTGTTAAGAATAAATAAATAAATAAATAAATAAATAAAGAAGGAAAGTAAAATCACGAGAAAAGGGAGTGTCACTCTACTGCATATATGATCCGCACATATTTTGCCACTGGAACACTGTCACGGCTATTAATAGTTAGATTACCAGCAGAAGTTACTTTGGTTTTTTTTTTGTTTCTTTTCAGGCGTATTGCAGACGGTAACTATACGGCTCTTCTGAATAGGATAGATCACCGCAGACCGCAGAATAGCTGCTTGACCGACCGCGAACGAGCAAGAGTTAAAGGATAGGTAAAGCTACTGGCCAACGCTCGCAGCTGTCGCTTCATTGCAGACCGGACGGGAAATTGCAGCTGCTTTCCACGAAGTGACCAGCGCGAGAGTCCTTGAAAGAGAGCGCCCACGTTAAGAACAGTTAAGGACAAAAAAGAATGTGTTGCAATAATAGCAATGTCTGAATCAGACTGAATCATTCTGAGTAACAGCTGCTAAGCGAAACCACCGCGAGCCTCGCAATGCATACAGAACACGCACGGCGTAACCATGCATAATTCGGCTTGCCTCTATATTGCAAACTCAAGCAGCTGCTCGGCCCTCCGGAGAAATCAGACGCTTCTCTACGCCGCGATATATAGACCGAAACCAGCCGTTGCACATAACCTGTTATACATGTCGACGAGCTAGCAGCATTGAATGTCGAATCCCAGATAATCAAGTAGCCACGTCGAGCTAGCACCATTAGCAAGAATAACTGATGGTGTTCTTGGCCTTGGGGTGATGACGTAGAGCTGTCCAGCCGGGTTGAGTCACTGACGAAACAAGCTCGGAACGTGGTTGTGGTTTGAGGGGTGCAGTGACCCTCTTGCCTCCCCTTCCGATGCAAAAGGGGCATTGCCCCATCTCTTGCAGGCCATCACAAGTAAGTTCTTCTCACCATGTCTACATCTCTTGATTGGAGACCTACCGTAACAGATGCATTTCGTGCTTTCCGCACTCTCATGTTCAAAGCGTTGATCTTGCTGTAAATTAGCGAGATAAGTTTCATCAGGTGGAGTTGTGTGATGGGTGAGATATGGTGAAGCAATCTTGAAATTTTCTGTAACGTGGAATATATCAGTGAAGTTGAGATTTTACCGCGTTGGACAAGCCTAACTAACCATGGCGCTCGGAAGGAAAAACGACCGAAAAACTTTGCAAGTCTACAATAAAACTACGGTTGCACCTAGTTGCCACGCAACTTCTAAGGTGAACACTACAGCGAAAACAAGGGTGCACCACAAAGAGGGGGAATGACAGCACGAGTGCTTGTCTCACATCTTCTATGTAGACTTCAGATGGATGGAAATGTTGTAGTCCCGTGGGCTCAGATTTGGGTGAACGTTAAAGAACTCCAGGTGGTCGAAATTTCCGGAGCCCTCCACTAGGGCGTCTCTCATAATCATATGGTGGTTTCAGGGCGTTAAACCCCACATATCAATAATTATCTTCTTTGTAGACCATCCTGGTTTGCGTTGACGTTTTCACTTTGCAAGGCTTGATCCGCCTGCAGCAAACAACACTGCTCTTCCTATCAGCTGAACAACAACAACAACAACAACAACAAAAAAAACTTTTTATTCAAATATGCGAGCAATATTCCGGTTTTTCACGGCTGACAGTGTGTTTTTCTCGATCTCACATCCCCGCTTACTGGCTCACGCTACTGGCTCGTCTACTGGCTGACGGAGCGGCTTCTAAAGACGCGTCTGAAATCTATACTGACGATATGCAAGCGTTAAGGCTTCACACTCCTTCAAGAAAAAGCTATAGCTGTCAGGAAATCCGCGCGGACGTCCTGGACAGATTGTTTCCGTCACCCTGACCCGGCGCCTCTGGGCACCTCTTGTCACTGGCTTCTGCAGTACGCGCAGACCTAGTTCTCAGTGAGGCGTCGCGCCTGCCACGCTTTATTTATTGCCAGCTCCTCGTCACCCCAGTTTACCCCGCCGTTTCACGGTTTTGTGAAAGGCGGCTTGTCACGAAGCGAGGCATCCGGCAAGTGTTATCTCCTCGGTGAATTCTGCGCAAGCAACACCTCCTACTACCCCCCACCCCCCCTTATTTTTTCTTCTACTTTTAGATGGGCTGAAAAATTTATAGCTGACGTGTTCATAAATCATACAGCCGAATTTTAGACGTTGTGGGATCTGCGCCATTCACTTTTTCATTCTAAAAAGCACATTTCAAAAAGTGTAAGACTGGATAATTTTAGAATTAAATTCGTCTCGCAACAATTGACTTGGCGTCAATGCTCTTACTCAAACAAGGCAGCGTCAGTAAACACAGAAATGTGCGCTCACCTCACCTAACCAACAATACATGTACGGTAATGGAAAAAGCGAAAAAAAAAGAAACGAAACACATTTGCCTCAGTTTGTGGCCACGATCGAACAACAGGCACCATTACATGTGGCTTCTCACAAAGGAAGAGTCACAGTAGGAGACGAATTTGTCCTTGTCCGGGATTCAAACGCGGGATAAATGTCTTTCTTAGCCTGTCGCTTTACCGGCTGTGTTCGTAAAAAGCCAATTTTAATTATGGAAGGCTCGATAAATAACGATATCACCCGCCTTCATTTGGTATTGAAGTCGTCTGGTAACGATCGACTCGGCGTCATTGGTATTACTCGCACATTAGGATACGACAACGTTTGGCGCGTGTACAATGTGCGTTGCGCTGGCGTCAGTAATTTTTTTAGAGGTTCACAATGTTCAACCGTTTCTGTCACGTAGAATGCAACGCGGATTCAGACCTCACTGACATAGGTCTGTGTTACCCTAACACTGTTTCCCTGCGCTAAACCTGTAGGTCAAGATACGCATAAACATCTCGCACACTAGTTCGTTTCGTTGACAAACACGATGTCAGCACTCATTCAAAATTCGAGCACAGCGATCCTGGTTAGAGATACGTCGGTCACCGCCAGCGCGGGCTATTCGTCACGTGGAATTACACCGACGCCTGGGGCCTCTTGGTGGGTAGCGGCAACCATGGCCCACTTGGCAGCAGCAGTCGCTACGAAAATGTTGTCATGGAAAACGATACGAACGAGGACTGCTAGACGAAAAGTAGGCTGGTTAGCATTCATGTCTAAACATCTTCGCTCTGACATCAACACTTCGAAGACGACGCGGCGAATTCAAAGGAAGAAAGTGACAGTTGCCGAAGAGCCACGGAGAGAACAAATCTTCCGGTATAGGGCGAGGGAAAGATAACGAGCGTGTGTGTGTGTGTTCGCGTGAGCTGTTTCGATTGCCTTCTGGAAATTTTCCGTAATAATATGTTGTCGCGCTTCTTCGAGAGGGACTACGTGCGGGGTTTGCGTGCTTGAGCTAATCTGAATCCGTGACCTGATTTGTTCGGGTTTCAAGTGTAGAAGCGAAGAGAATCCCGAATCGACTTTTCTCGTGCGCGCCTTGATGTTTGTCCATGGTGACGAAACGGCGCGGGAGAAAAACATTTGTTTTTTCTTCCTCACATTTAGTCGTAATTTCGATTTCTATGCTTATAGTTATGACTCCATGTGAATAGAATAAACATATATAACCTGTATAACGTGTGATACACTGTTAATGAAAACCAGCTGATCACGAAGCCGAGGAGAGGTAAAACTAGCAGGTTTTAAATGCCCGCAAACAGCCCGTAATGTGAACGAGAAAGCGACTGGCCGCTGTTATTAGGCACGTGCTCTGAAGGTTGCAGGTTCGATCCCTGCTGGTAGCAACTTGTCTTTTCATCAACTTTACTTTCGTCGCATCTATATCACAGTGACTACAATAGACTTAAAACAGTACAATGAACACCCCATATGCAATCCCATTGGCTTCATTATATGTTTTTTTCACTAACATCGTGTCAAACGAAGAAACGACCCCTCAAAACTTTCTTCCTTCGTTCTCCATGGAGTTTATATATAGAATATAGCGGCCGTGCTACCATGCTCATCTGCAAAGCGTGTTATATTTCCGTTCACGGCAGCAGCTCACTGATGCAACGAATACAAAGCAAGCTCCTTGATATTCAACTCTAGCATGGAGAACCACAGGTGGTAAAACAAGGCTAATACGGAGTCCCTCACTACGGCATGTCCCGTAATAATGCACGCCGTGCCTTCTGCATGCAAAATCCTTGTATAAGTTAGGTTTCGCCCCCTGTGCGTATTTTGTCACCCACTCATTTTGTGACGCTAATAGCCACCCATGGCGTGGTGCTCTCACTCGATGCGAACTAGAGTTACTGCATATGCTCCCTACGCGAGCAGTGAAACAAAAAAAAAACTGCAAAGTAGCATATGAAGCTGCTGCTTTTCCCTACAGGTGACGACGCTTACGGCAACAGTACAGGCGGCGTTGATGACCATAACGTTTGTCATGTCCAGGCTGAATCACAGCATATCCACGGAGTGAATGATGATTGGTGGGGCGCAGCGTTCGTCAGTCTGTCTGTCCATTTGTTCTTGCGTCCGCCTATCTGTGTGATCGTTGGTGCATCCGTCCGTCTGTTCATTCGTCTGTCTGTCCGTCCATCTCTTTTTGCGGCCATCCCTCTGTCTGTCCGTCCGTGCGTGTGTCAGTCTGTTCGTCCGTCCATATGAAAACTTCAAGCACAGCCATCTCACATCTTCTCATCATGTATTCATCATATACAAGTGCCCCCATCTAGCAGACATTGTAAGGACCGCTATTTCGAATATGTGCCACTGGTGGTTACGTACTACGAGGGACGCACAAGCTACGCCATAAGGAGCTTCGCCCCTAATAGGTCCGCCATATTGCCCGTCGTGGCGTCCACGTTAAGCAGAAAAGCCACTCCTGTCAAGTGTATGAGCCGGCGCGGCCATGGTGTAAGATGCATTGTGGGCACAGCTCAGCGGCTCCATGTGCATTTCTCTCGCTCATAACGCGTCGCTGGCGCAGACTTTTTCATAGAGAGATAGATAGATAGAGAGAGAGAGAACAACATATAGAAAAACTGAAACAAACAGTGAATATGGACGAAACTGGTGCTGTAAATTTTTCGATAGATGTCACTATCAGAAGTCGTATTTTGTTTTAACTGTTTTAAATAGAAACTTGAACAACTGTAGACATGATTTTGAATTAATTAAGTTCTGCAAATTGGTCGTTTCACGTTTTGTTTGACGCAGGGCTTGGAAAAATAAGGTAGATTTCACGAGAAAATTATGAGCGGTGATGAAACTGCTTAAAACGTTATCACTCTGCGTTTTTGAAATACTGCAAGCTAACGAGAAAATTTGGCGCAGATGTAAATAGATTTGGCATAAAATAAACATTACGTAGAACAATTTTATTTTTCACAGTGCTCGCACATTGTTATGCTGCTTTTATATACTATCAGTCAAACATTCTTTAGCACACAACTTTATCTTTCGGTCGTTGCAATTTTTGTGAGCAGCTAGCTGACAACAGTGCACGAGAAGCCACACATAACCTGTTGTTATAGCCTACGTTAGTCGAAAAAATATCGCTGACATTTTTGTTATGCTGCGAAGGGACAACGGAAATGACGTACAGTGTGTTCACGGTATTTCTTGATGCAAAGAAAAAATAATTAATAAAAGTTAGTCAGCGTGTTCTTCCTCCATATTAATACTTACCCATTGGGAAGAAACGCAAGGAACTTCCACATGCTTAGATGTAGGTGCGTGTTAAACAGCCCTGGATGGTCAAAATTAGGCAGGAGCCCTCCAATATGGCATCCCTCATGATGAAATCGGGATTTTTACATGTAAACCTCCATTAATAATTAATACCCCTCTATTAAAACAGAATCGATACTGCACCAGAAACGTATTTCATGCATATCATTGCTTTCATTTACTCAGGGCATAGTTGCGCATGTTCAATGTCAACGGGAATAAATAAATATTTGAAATGCGCAAGTATTCCATATCAAGCACACGAGGGCTATGCAGTTGTTCCACGAATTATATAAGTATTTGAACCACGCAAGTATTTTATATACAGCCCACTAAAACAATGCGGTTGTTCATGGCCAGATGTTACGATGCGAATGCACATTTTAATGTCAATGATCACCGTCAGACGATCAGTGTCAGACGGCGCTTTGAAGAGAGGTACATGCTCCACACGAGTTCGAAGCCAGAGCGGTGATTCGGTACAAAACACGTTCTAGCCATTTCGAGAAGCTTTCAGCAATTCGATGTCACCTTCGTCGACAAAACAGCATTAAAATTACGTGAACAAACGAAAATTCGGCAGATCCCACGTACCTGGGAATCGACGTTAGGCGAAGCAAGCAGAGGGAAGGTGACTGTGTTACAATTTTTTTATTAAGTGGCATGTCATCAAAAGACGCTAAGTATATGTACAAATGTTGCACGCACAGACATATGCTGAAGAGCTGCAGATGTTTATATAACCAGTTGTTTACACTTGCGCAACGAAGCCAACTGGAACCTGCGTATTAGCAATGCCAGAAGCTGATATGAAGCCCTGATGCTCGCGACGATGCTGGCCCTCGACACTGCTACATGAATCAACTTCAGCACATGACAACTAACCGCAATCGACGTTAACCCGACGTGACGGCTGTATCAAAGGAGTAAATATGTAATGTTTATAAAATTGAGTAGGCAGCACTCAGACGACTATTGACGTTTCACGAAGATTAGCGCCTATATGAATAGTTCCGACATCTGGCGCAGCTCTGCGGTAAAATGCTTCATTGCCACGCAAAATGTTTGGGTTTGATTTCAGCTGGGACCTTGACATTTATTTTTTGCATTCGTCGGGTGCAGGCTACCAATGTCGCGTATTTCTTAACGCTCGGATGTGAAAAATGCCCATGCGTGTTCTCGTCGTTCTTGGGTAGATCCTAAGTGTCAATCACCCGTGGCACATATACCCGCATACCAGAGGCACATAACCGCCCGTTAGTATATGTGCCACTGTCTGGCAGAGAGTGTTTGACGACGTACGCGACGGGATGGTGACATTATTCATGTCTTGACCAGCGCGTCATACTTGTCAAACCATCTTACCCTCCCATGCTAATTTTGGTTCGCACTATTTTAAGGGGTTCACTCCATTCGGTTCACACCGTTTAACATCCAAACGTATAAGCGGCTGATAGATAGATAGATAGATAGATAGATAGATAGATAGATAGATAGATAGATAGATAGATAGATAGATAGATAGATAGATAGAAGATAGATAGATAGATAGATAGATAGATAGATAGATAGATAGATAGATAGATAGATAGATAGATAGATAGATAGATAGATAGATAGATAGATAGATAGATAGATAGATAGATAGATAGATAGATAGATAGATAGATAGATAGATAGATAGATAGATAGATAGATAGATAGATACGCTCAGAGTCGCTGAAGTTCGCCTAAGTATGCTTCGCATTTAAAACCCTGGCTCAAAGCAGCGTGGTCACGCATTTCAACAAAATGACCCAGAATCAGCAGCATGGATGTTTCTGCCTATAGCGTGTTGCCGAGACGGCTGCCCCACTCGTCGTAGCGCCATCTAAGAAGGCACCGATGAAAATGAGAAAACTGATAACGGCCCGAACATTATCTGGATGCACTGGGATCGCGCTTTTCAACGCATTGCGGGGAGAGTGTCAGCCACCTGTATATTGTTACTAGAATATTAGCACGTAGAATTATTCTTGCACCGTGGTTCAGAGTCACCTTCCCATTCATTTTTTCAACACATTAATGTAACACCACCGCCACTCTGTTGAGAAATCCCAGTTTCTATTCTTGTGGGCTCTACTTTTACCTGATGAGTTCTTTTTCATAGAACGTTGGGTTATACAATATATATTATTTAGGCCAAACAATGCTTCTTCGAAAGACAAGCGTTATTAGAACGGCGAGTTCGAGAGGAGCTTATTGTCACTTCTTTAAAAGTTTCCCGAGCCTTTGTTCGCGAGTGCTCACAATCTCGGTGCCGATCTTCGAGGCTCCCCTGCGTCGCTCGACCTCCCCTTCCTACACAGGGATCGTCACCACGAGCGCGCGCTGCCTGCTTTGCATCCCGAAATAGCGGAAGTGCTGGCACGGATAGCGACCATCTCGGCGTAACAAAACACAGCAGGCACCTTCCTTCGCCTCCCCCTTTCCACCACTGTTTCTCGCTATTCTGTAGTTCTTTCTGCCAACACAGGATTGCCTTCTTTCCGTCCTAGCGGCACCTACGTTGGGGTTCTTCAGCTGGCCGCTGCTGTCTGGTTCCGAGGGCGCAACTGGTCGCGTGTCACCGCCTCTTTCTTTCTTTCTTTCTTTCTTTCTTTCTTTCTTTCTTTCTTTCTTTCTTTCTTTCTTTCTTTCTTTCTTTCTTCTTTCTTTGCTTGCTTGCTTGCTTGCTTGCCCTTTTTTTTCTCGCTTTTTCGAGCCTGATGCCTTGTCTTGCCTTGTCGCCTAAAAGATCTTGGCTCATACCCACAAGGGGGATTGGCCTAATGCATAGTTTTGGTTTCTGAAGGGCATTCTGCTGCTTCCTTTTCGAGAGCTTCCACTTTTAAAACGATGCACGGGTTCATAACTGGTTCGACAGCCCTTGACCAGCTCACTTGGACGCCGTCCAAAGTAAAGAACGGACGGTGTTCGGCATACTGCACCACCGAAGACGGCAACACGATCAGAACGCCGGGAAATATAGAACAGAACTTTCCGATCAGTGGCGAACGAGGAAACACGGCTGTTTGCTTTTCTGTTTTGGTACTAAGAATTTCTGTTACGATACTTGGCCTATATGGGCATTGTGAATTCTTTTTATTTATATGTCTATTTTGCAACACTAACACATCGGGGTTGTCGTAAGAGCACCAGGATGAATTTGACTGTAGCTGACGTCAATAAAAAAAGAGACAAAACAGCAAAAAAATACAGATGGCTTGATGCAAACAGCAACTAAGGCCTACACATGAGCTGAGTTTATGGCATAAGCGAGCCTTTTTTCTCCGGATTCACCAATAAGCAAATATCAGGTCATTTTTTATCTTAAAACTGCCTAAACTTTGGAGTCTTAGGGGTTTTTACTGAAGAATGTTTAGATGAAACGACGTAACGCTAGAGCGAACCACAATTTCTTTGCTTTCCTTGAAATAAAGAAAAATAGGAGGTAACCTGTTGTTCTATGTGCGTATCGAGCTGTCGGTGTGCGGTCACTTGTATGAAAGCCTAATACTTTCAATATGAAATGTTACGATGCAGCTGCGAATCATGACAGTGAACGTGAAGACGCAGTGTGGTAGTGTCGAAGAAAAAAAGTTTGGATAAAAAGTTGGTAGATCCTACATGCTGTGGAAATCGAAGGTATGCGAAGCACGAGTTCGCAAGGTTCAATTGTCACATAAAATCGGCACAC
Source organism: Rhipicephalus annulatus (assembly GCA_013436015.1). Classification (NCBI taxonomy): domain Eukaryota; kingdom Metazoa; phylum Arthropoda; class Arachnida; order Ixodida; family Ixodidae; genus Rhipicephalus; species Rhipicephalus annulatus. Next base: position 308,648 of record WOVY01011788.1, read on the forward strand.
CTTTACGAGGCGCACGTAAATTATGCTGTATATGACTTCTATGTCGGGATTGTCATGTGTCCGCCTGGCATTTGTGCTCGTCGTCCATTAGCGTCACGTAATACCGGATTTAGTATATGTGAAGCTAGCGAAACGGCCGTGAGTGCAACATGAGTGTGGTATGCAGTCATGTTCTTACATGACACGCATGGCATGATTATCATGTTTGGATATGTCATCATCTTCGTCGTCTGCTCGCGCCACGTAATAAGAAATGGGGTATGTGCGAAGCTAGCGAAACAGCCGCGAGGGCATCATGAGTATGGCATGTATACTCATGTTCTTACATAACATGCATATCACTATTATCATGTTTGCACCAGCCATATACCTTCATCTTCCATTTATTTCACCTAATACCAAATTTGGTTTATGTGAAGCTAGCGAAACGACCACGAGTGCATCATGAGCGCGGACTGTAGTCATGTTCTTACATGACACACATGTGATGATTATCATGATTGCACCAGCCATATACTTTCATCTTCTATTCATGTCATGTAATACCAAATGTAGTGCATGCGAAACTATAGCGAAGTGCCCGCAAGCGCATCATGAGTGTGGCACATAGTCATATTCTTATATGACACGCATGTCATGATTATCATGTTTGCAGCAGTTATATACCTTCATCATCCGTTCACGTCACGTAATACCAAATTTAGGCTATATGAAAGTAGCAAAACGACCACGAGCGCATCGTGAGCATGGCATGTAATCATGTTCTTACATGACACGCATGTCATGGTTATCCCGTTTGCACCAGTTATATAACTTCGTCATTCATTCACGTCACGTAATACAAAACTTGGTATTTATGAAGCTAGCGAAACGACCGCGACCGCATCATACGATAACACGCATCGTATGATTATAACGTCTCATATGATTTTACGTGGCCGTTCAAAGAAACAGAATGCCAGCCTTAGGATAAGAGCAGTGCACATGATCGCCGACGTGCGATGGCCGCTATAGGACAAATATGAAGCGAGGATTAGGGTCACTTCCGTATCTTTTTTTTTTTTGTAACTCATTGCTGACACCGGCGTTCTAGCCACATCTGCCAACGACGTGCAAAAGGAGTAATTAGAGTGCTTTGCGGGGACCTTGTTTGTTTTCTGTTTCTCATACAGTCGGCATGAAGATTAACTGAGTTCTATGTGGTTGAGTACAGCAAGGAAAAAAAAGAAATTTTCTCCTCACAAGAGTTTTTTTTATTCTTATTGCGCCGTAGGATAACCACCGCGACAGGGCATTGAAACATGGGGTTAACGAACGGGCTTTTGCAAGTGGCATACCTATGACCTATAAAGACCTCTGGTTAATGATAGCGCCCTTTAGTCAGTGTGTACTCTGATTTTAAAACAGGGGCTGAAGAAGTAAGAAGAAAAAAAAGCAGAGAATGCAGTGTGCGGCGAAGTCATAGTACAGTCGTTAAACGAGTTACGTAACAATTCTGTTCGTGAATCGCTACTATAGGCGACTCTGCTAATGAAACGTATTTTGTTACTCGACGCGCCGCCTTCATTAGCCTAATGAGACTGGCGCTGGTCGCACGAGGCGTGCTTGCTGGCTAAACGAAAATTTATTACCGCGGGTTGACATTTGCCGAACATTGGAACAGCACGACAGGTACAAAGGGCACGTGGGATAGAGAGCAGTTGCGTGCAGCAGCAAACTCTTCTACACCCCTCCCTTCCCCCCTTCCCACCAGGCTTCACCGAATGCTGTTGTTTCGCTGGTCACTTATTTGTGCACGTCGACGCACTTTAGTCGATCCCGCTCGCTTCAGAACCGGCGTCCAATTGCATCTAACGATGCGAAGGTGGTGCTTCGATACCGTGATTCAGTGCCGGCAAGCATGGTGCAACTCACTTAGAGGACGCTGATCACATTGTAACGAGACATCTGAGACAAGCATCACCCGTGCTGCAGTAACAAAAGATGCATTGTAGCCATTGTCGCCGCCCTTCGTTGTTGGAGCGAAATAGCAGAGCGAAGAACAACAGGGGAAACGTGAACGCTGAAACACAAAAGAGGCGATCGGTCACTGCACGTTACACCCGCTGATCGCCGGAACATTGTTGTTTTGCTCGAGAACCAGCGCTGCAGGGGTCGACAGTCACGTGCAACACCCTTAGCAGTCGGTCTAAATGGTGTTTTGCTTTTCTCGCTGAAGTTGGAGCATATTGCGCCGCCGACTTACGTGCAGTGAAACGGAACGTTCGGGTCTCGTGTGCGAACCAGACAAAGAGGACTCGCCTCAGGTTTAAACTATCGTGATGCGTATCCAAAGGAAGGAGCATGGAAGGTTTGTAGCACACGCAGGTTGGCACGTCCACGGACCCTTCCATCGGTGTTGCTCAACGTATACGGTTGACGCGAGCACTACAGCGTTCCTCTTCCTGCACGGCATTGTCGACGCTGAGTTGCAGGAACGAGACAAGAGAAACCCTAACTGTACACATCTTGCTTCATCATCTTCTGCTCAACTGCCATCATAATCCTTCTTACGCTCTTCCTCTTACCCTTTCTCAAAGTTCTTTTGCATGACTAGTAGACGCACGCATCACGCATATACTTGACTTTTTCATTCGAATAAACCTCCGCCTTCTTATCGTCTTTAATCGTGTGCCTGCGCTTGTGTACGGACCTTTGCATAGCAAACCTAGCAAAAGAACGATATGAGCAACGACAAGAAGGGAAGGAAAAAGTGATAGCGTTGCTGGAGAGGTGACATCAGTGCAATATGGAGCGCTTGAGGGGGGAAAGTAGCGCGGCGAGCCGAGCAAAAAGACGACACGCCCTCTCTTCATGCAGACAGACAGACAGACAGACAGACAGACAGACAGACAGACAGACAGACAGACAGACAGACAGACAGACAGACAGACAGACAGACAGATAGATAGATAGATAGATAGATAGATAGATAGATAGATAGATAGATAGATAGATAGATAGATAGATAGATAGATAGATAGATAGATAGATAGACAGACAGACAGACAGACAGACAGACAGACAGATAGACAGATAGATAGATAGATAGATAGATAGATAGATAGATAGATAGATAGATAGATAGATAGATAGATAGATAGATAGATAGATAGATAGATAGATAGATAGATAGATAGATAGAGGGGGAGTGGGCGGATCAATACATAAAGTGAAGCAGAAGAAAAAAAATAGCTTTCGCATTAGAGTTATCTTAGGCGAATGCATAATTAAGTGACCCTGTGAGGTTTTTTTTTTTGCGGTTATGCAAGAACCTAAATAGCAATGCTGCAGCGTGGGGGCATAATAATAATCAGCCAAAATCTGAGGGCTATTTCTTTGTAATAGAAAATGTACTTTATTTTTCGCATCAATACAGTTATACAAAGGGGCGAACAGAAAAAGCTGTCATTTAGACAGCTTGACGAGGCCGCAGGACCGCTCATTGGCCCGCTGTCTCTGCCGTTGACCAACTGCCTTCGTTTTACAGCGGTAGCCGTTATGAGATCACAACACGGGTCGCCTGCGGGCCGTAGTTGTCCGCCACTGCCACCGGTATCCGTAACCACCACACATGACATAAAAAAGGCAGTGAATAAAAACGAACAAGAACACAACGGGATTGAAATCTGAGTTTCCTGCGTGCCCTCTCAGCATTCTTCAACTGAGTCATGCCTTTTTTTTTCTCTTTATTTTACAACTGAGCCACGCAGGTACTTGGAACGGCGTAGCTTGGAACCCCTATGCAAACTGGTCTTAGGCGAGCCTCATGCCGGGAAAGAAATCGCGTTAATATGAGTAATAAAGCGTTTTAAAACACCAAACGAACAACCAGGTGTTACGTAATGTGAATTGCGCAACGAGTGGGCCGTCGAATGCTCCAATCCTTTACAAAAGCTTGATCTTGTTCACCTATCAACCATGGCGCATAGCCACGGTGGGGTATTGTGGGGATTACAAAATCTACTGGACTGATACTTCACCGTCCTCAGCCACAGCACGCACACAAACAAAATTGCACAACGTTCCTTGCAAGTGCGCAGTGAGTACCACGCTTTTCTAAAGAATGACGAAAGATGGAATTTGGAATGCTGTCTATACTAGAAAATGATTTACGGCGTAGCGGGTACCCTGCAAGTGCGCCTGCAGCAGTTGCCCAAAGAGTGTTATTAAGAGGCTCAGGAAGACTGCTCTTACAACTTTCGCTGTGACAGGGCTGTGGGCTCCCCACAGCCACGGTGTTTATTTTTTTTTTGTAAGTCCAACATCAAGGTAGGCAAAAAATTTTCTCGTGAAAATGATAAACTGTAGCGCAGGACCTTTTTCAGATAGTAGCCCGAATGTTTCAGCAATCGCGATTTTCGCTAAGGATGTATAGGAGTCACTCGTTGATGTTTGCGATTGGTGCTGGCTAAGACAGCGACCTCTACGTCCTGTGAATGAGAAACAAACATCGCAGCAACCTGTAAAATACACTATATGTGATATCGTTCGCATAATGCGGAAGGTGGTCAATCGAACTACCTCGTATCAAAATGTGTCTGCCTTGCACTTCGCTTTTTGCATCCATGTCGGTTCAGAGCCAGGGAATAAGAGCATTTGTTTCATGAGTATATTGTTTATATATGTGTGAGTGGCTGTACGTAATGTTTGAGTGTATGAGTGATCATTGCATGTATACCACACTCATTACTAAACAGCTGGAATAAAAAGCCAGACGCAAACCAGGCTAACTAACATCTCCGGAAATAATGGTAGAAGTCCGTGTACTGTGCGATGCTAGAGCACGTTAATAAACACCAGTTGGTCGAAATTTCCGGAGCACTCCAATGGCGTTTTTAATAAACATGTCGTGGTTTTGGGACGTAAAACCCTAGATATTATTGTTGAGGTGATTCGCTCCTAATATTGCTATTTGCCTTATTATTTTTCTGCCTTCTTAGCGACTTCGCCTTAAAGACTGCTCGTTTTATTCATCCTAGTGGTGGTCATAGTTTAATCAACGCACGTTTCCTCATGCGTTGGCCAATCGAGCTCGTATAGGTACGAGCCATGGTATGGGGTCGCAACAACAGAAAAAAACTTGCCCGCATTTTCTCTGAACTCTTGCGCGTATCGCGTTTACTTTGAGGGTGCAGCACGCACGCACAGATTGATCGTACGCGGCTCGAATACGTATACTAGGCACAGCCCGTGACTGCAGAATTAATGATAGGAAATTAAATGAGAATAAGATAAGCGGCACGGGTTCAAGGAGCGGGAAGGGACCGCCACATAAGTGCCTCGCCCCTTCTGCGGCGGCCAATAATCGATCAATGTGCGAAGCCGCGATGGTGTCTTAATTGCCCGCTTCGGTTACTCGCGCACAACGCCCGCATTAATCGTGTTGTTTCCGATAAGAGCGCGCTCCGCGAAGACGAAATCGGCGGATTGCGAGAAAAGAAAAAAAAAATGACCTCCGGGATAATATGCCCGTGCACGACTTCTGTGGACGCGTTTTTGTTGTTTGCGCGGGTACGTCGGCGTTTCGGTGCCAGCGTGCGTTTCATTTGCGATATAGAAAATGTCACAAGACTCGGGAGAAGGTGAGCAGGGTTGAGAAAAATGCGGGAGGTGCGGAGTGTGCATGCGAATGAGACGAGTGTAGTAGTGTGACCTAGATAGCAATGCAGCGTGATTTGCTAGAGGTGGCGTGAAGTCAGCGGCCATTTCTTTTTGTCAAAGCGAACCCCTCGGGAACAGATTGGGACACGATAGCGGTAAGGTGGGAAGTTGGGTAACAGGTGTCCGCTACGTTGTTGGTCGAAGCGACCAAGTGCTGCACCCAATCATTATTTAGCATAGCCTTTACTATATATTTTTTTATTTCACCCTTTACTAATACTCGGCGTGTGCGTGTAGTACTTTAGATCGCCTTATAGGATGAAGCTGGCTGTTAATTGTCCACTCAACCAAGGCTGAATTCGCCGCACGTACTCTTCTTTGTCGCCGTGTTACAGTATCCACAGCGAACTGTGTACTTGTCCTTTTATTTATGACATTTATTCAGGTATATACCTTCCGCATCAGTTCAAGGGCCTCGGGTTTGATGGCTGCCGCGGTGGTCACATTCCAAGGGAGGCGAAGTGCTCGAGTACCATGCACTGTGCAATGTCAGTGCACGTCAAAAAAAAAAAAAACACCACACGGCCAAAATTGCCGGAGTCCTCTAGCAGGCCTCTACTATCGCACCTCATAACCACAATGTGGTTATGGCCCACAAACCCGCAAATATTATTGCTATCACTTTAGTTGAACTTAACGTCAACGCCATCGCGATAAGAACCACGCTTCCCGAAGAGTAGGCAGTGTTAGAGTTGGAAGGAAGGAATGGTCGCTGATGATGACAACCCGCCGCTGCCATCAGTTGTTCAGGTCGAAAGGAGGAACGCAGGAGGATACGGGAAAACATAACAGGGTTTATGACATTATTTACACTTATTTACAGAAAAGAAGGGATAGTGGTTTAACAAACCACGAGCGTGGTGATTGAACGTTACATAGTTCCGAGCCAGGTTCAGAGAGCCCCGTCCAGCACTCTGCTGCTTCGTTTTATGCCCTGTCGGGCTCCTCCTCTCAGAGTCGAACACCAATCACTCACACACAGGTGAGGGAGGCGAGCATGCAAGGTCCACGTGAACACTGCACGGTGGTGGCGCCAGCAGTGCTCTTCCGAAGTGGTTCTTGAAAGAGAAAGGAAGAGAAAAGTGAGCCCCGTTATTGTCTGCTTCATGAGCGACACCGCCACAGTAGCTCACAAGGGATGGGGGTGAGGAGGGATAAAAGGATAGGAGTAAAGATGTGGGAAAGCCAAAGAAGGAGAAGAGAAGAAGAGACGTGTGGTGGTAAGCCACAGCGAGCGAGGACAAACCGAGGGGATAGAAGAGATAGGAAAGATGGAGCACGGTCACTGGAGTCCGAGGACGGGGCGCACCTGCGAGAGCTCCTTTCGGCGTCGGTGGATGGCGTAGAACAAGTCCAGTAAGTCAGAGCTGCACTGTCGTCGGAGGTGGAAGGTCGTCGGTGGCAGGAGATGACGTAGGGCGAGTCCAGTCGGCCAGAGCCACGTTGACGCGGGAGATCGCAAGCGCGCGGAGCGCGCGAGCGCACGACCGGTCAGCCCGAAATCCAGCAAGCGAGCCGCAGTGCTCTTCCGCGTCGTGTGTGTGCCGCCACTTGAGAGTTCCCACGAGCCCGGCAGCATACTTCAAAGGGTCCGCCGATTTTGTTCGCTCAATTAGCGGGGTAATTTGCGGTGGCCGTTGGTCTCCTTCAAGAAGGTGCTGTCTCTGTTGGCCTCTCTCGAATGGTTAGCGGCGTCTTGGCGACACGACGTCTCGCCCTCCGGCTAGCACGTACAATGCATGACGAGCATAGGCAGTCTGCCGGTCGGCTTGGTGAATGGGGATCAAAAGGGAGCGCCGCTCCTCGGTTAGCTCCGGCGCCGGGCAAGCCAGCCCTCCTGTCGCCCGACGAGTCGACGAGGTCATCAGTCACGCTGCTGCTCGAAGGGACGACCAAAGGGTCCGCACTTGAAGGACGGGACTCGCCTCTGCCCGCCGCCTGGTCGGGACAATCACTCAAATACTTGACGTCGTCGGTGAGACTGGGCGCCGAAGGGATTGAGAGATGAATCCCCATGCCAAACCTAACAGCTCCTCCGCCGCCCGGAAAATCTCGGCTGGCCAGCGCTCCCAACCGCTGGGCACGAAGAGAATGGGTGGTGACGAGGACGATGGCCTGGCTTTTCTCTCCAGCTGCGTACTCGAAACCAACTCCCAATCCAGCTCACAATGACCGACAACAGCAAGGCGAACCACGCAACACAATACCATGCTGCAGTCAAGCACATTGGACCCGCTTAAAACCCTCCAGGCTTCTCAAAACACAAGCAAAAGAGAAACCTGTACGCTAAAATTTTGAAACAATTTTGTGCCGCCAAAGTTACAACAATCATGGCTGTGGAGATGCTTACTAAAGATGGAACAAATTGCCGTGTGAGAAAAGCACACAAAAGCAAACTCAATTTGGCCCCATATAACCGTAATTCCATTTTACAATACTAGCATTCTCCCACTGTCCGCACTAATAGGTTGTAACTCACATTTAACTTCATGACTAATTTTCATGAAAGACAAGTACCTAAATTCCACACAAATGCAGCCTGAACCTACTAAAGGTATCTGGGTGCATTTTCTATTCTCGCATTACCAACTTACAAGGCGTAGTCGCGAGTACCTACTTTTATGTCACTCTGACGCCAACAAATCTCTCATACATCAGATCGAACTATGTTTTTATACATCAGTAAGATGTATTTCTAGCCTCAGAATTTGGTGAACGCAGTTCCCTCAGCTAAAGCGATCATATGATCCTTATAAGCAATCACTAAAACAACAAAATGAAGTAAACCTGGTGTACTAACACGCTCATTTGCTGGATGTAGTTTCATGTCAGCCCATGTTTTTAAAGAACGGACATTGCTGTGCGCCCTAGCACGACATCATACTCTCATCCACAGAGCGTCAGCACACCAATCAAACACCTAACCATAGGCGATATCGCTCTAACCTATAGCCATCACTCTTTAAAATTTAGCGGGCGTACCAAATCTTCAATTACGACATGCGTGCTCTTATCTTAAAAACTCCTTTCACGCAGTCGGTTGACTGATGCGGGTAACTGCTTCCGCATACCGCTTAAGAACTTAACTCAAAATTTTGACAAAGCTTACACACAAACAAAATTTAGAGGGAAGAAAAAAGTATCCCAGCAAACTAGCTGTGGAGATGACACAGGAGCACCACTTTAAAACCAAATATAAACAATGTTTCCAAAAAAAAAACTCCTGTGTCCGACTCTCCAGCTTACCGCTGTCCCTCACTTCAGTCGCACACGCGGCGGTCGAGGACTTGGCGGATTTCGAGGGCGCCCGAGGCAAAGTCGCGTAAGTGCTACAAGCTGAACAGCAGCGCTACGCCTCATTTGCAATTTCGGCCTACTTCTGTCAGTCTGGCGGAGGGAACCCGAGCAATGCAAGGGAAAGAGTGACGGTGTCCTCTTAGGTCTAGCCGAGCGGTGTTTAGCTATTGTCGCTTTTCTTGTAGGACCCCTTCGACACTCCCGTCCACGCAAAGCTCTTAATCTCCGGCGCGCATTCCGTCGCGCGAATGCGCGCTGTGGTCTACCCTTTCGGCGCTGGCGCCTTACTTCCCGCCACAAAGGCCCTTTCTTTGAACTGGTCGGTAGCCCACTCTTCCCTCGTTCGCCCGGCTGATTGCTACCTCTTTCACCCCTTCGCTTTGTCCCTCGCGTACGCTTCTTCCTTTTCCGGCGACGTTTTCGACCAACCTTTCCCTCTTTGTTCTCAAATTGGTCGCGGTTTGAGTCATCGGCAGTGTTACAGTTCACAGGCAACCCATAAGACTTGCTGGGGACAAAATCCGAAGCCTGCCGCTTTACCCGAGATTCTATCAGCGAATCCGCTTTCTTTGTATTTTTCTTTCGGTGTCTAGGACGCATGCAAGCCGAGTTCGACGCCGATGCAGAACACCTAGTTCTGTTCACTACGCTCAGAGATGTCGAGCCCTTCTTTACACCCTTAGTGTCTTTTGTATCGCTCGCAGCTCTCCGACGTCGCTTTCGTCTGCGCCGCTTCTTGCGCTTCGTTTCTAAGCCTACCGCTTGCATCTCAACCTCGCTCCCTCTCTCACAGCATTTGTTAGCTGTCTTGCCCGCGCAGTCCAAATGATTTTCTAAAGAAACCTCTGTTTCACATTCTAGACTGGCGGACAGCGTAACACACTGACGAACAATGCCACTGTTTCTCACAGAAAAATCTCGCTCGCATTCATGGGAGCCATCTACAACCGCACTGTTCCTCTCACTCTCTGCTTTCGCTGCTTTTCCTGAGCTTTCTCCGGTGTTCTTGATGTCTTCGACCTCATTTGCAAGATCCACCGTTGCGACAAACACAGGTGAGGTCTGTACCAGTTTTTCTACAGCTATCCTAGCTGTTCCGCTAACTGTTGACTGGCACAGCACCTCGTCGCACTCGCTCTGGCCTCCTTCGTCGGCCTCGCTACGCAGCGCAGCATCTGTAGCAGCACTCAAATTTGGTTCCTCATTGAACCTGCTGCTGTCTTCACACGTGCTAGCCTTCCCTTTGGCTCTAAACTGCACCTCACTCATTTGATTATCGCACTTCTCGTGCGCTACAGTTTCGAATGGCTGAATCTTTCGCCTCATTGCCTCGTTTTTCTGTTCTAATTGTTCGAGCACCAAGGCGCGTGCTCGATCACGCTCTTTTCTATCCCTTTTTTCATTTTCTCGCTCCTCCAACCTTTTTAATGCTTTTAACGCGTATACAATATCAACCTCACTGGCGCTTTCCAAAATTAGCTCTAAAATTTCGAACCTGCCCATTCCCTCCTTAACCTTAATACCCAGGTCTTCACAAATGTACAAAAGACCATCTTTTAGCAGTGTCTTCACCTTCATGATTGCCGTTGTACTTTGGTCCTGCATAACGCACAAATGTAGGGGATCCCTCTGATTCACTCACTACTCAAAATTAGGTGATCTCCCTATCTCACACACAATCCAGCTTCTATCAACTCGCACTCATAAAATGAAGCCTGGAACGTCAAAGCAAAGACCAAGCACTCACCACAGCACAGCACCATGTCGCGAAGTCCATCTCACCGCTGCCAACCAGTTGTTAGAGTTGGAAGGAAGGAATGGTCGCTGATGATGACAACCCGCCGCTGCCATCAGTTGTTCAGGTCGAAAGGAGGAACGCAGGAGGATACGGGAAAACATAACAGGGTTTATGACATTATTTACACTTATTTACAGAAAAGAAGGGATAGTGGTTTAACAAACCACGAGCGTGGTGATTGAACGTTATATAGTTCCGCGCCAGGTTCAGAGAGCCCCGTCCAGCACTCTGCTGCTTCGTTTTATGCCCTGTCGGGCTCCTCCTCTCAGAGTCGAACACCAATCACGCACACACAGGTGAGGGAGGCGAGCATGCAAGGTCCTCGTGAACACTGCACGGTGGTGGCGCCAGCAGTGCTCTTCCGCGTCGTGTGTGTGCCGCCACTTGAGAGTTCCCACGAGCCCGGCAGCATACTTCAAAGGGTCCGCCGATTTTGTTCGCTCAATTAGCGGGGTAATTTGCGGTGGCCGTTGGTCTCCTCCAAGAAGGTGCTGTCTCTGTTGGCCTCTCTCGAATGGTTAGCGGCGTCTTGGCGACACGACGTCTCGCCCTCCGGCTAGCACGTACAATGCATGACGAGCATAGGCAGTCTGCCGGTCGGCTTGGTGAATGGGGATCAAAAGGGAGCGCCGCTCCTCGGTTAGCTCCGGCGCCGGGCAAGCCAGCCCTCCTGTCGCCCGACGAGTCGACGAGGTCATCAGTCACGCTGCTGCTCGAAGGGACGACCAAAGGGTCCGCACTTGAAGGACGGGACTCGCCTCTGCCCGCCGCCTGGTCGGGACAATCACTCAAATACTTGACATCGTCGGTTAGACTGGGCGCCGAAGGGATTGAGAGATGAATCCCCAGGCCAAACCTAACAGCAGGTTCTGCGCCAACGTCCCGTGGCAGTTGCCCCCAACTGCCATTTCTGAACGACCCGAGTTTACTTGAGTTCGCGAAGTTGCGGCACTGCAACCGATTGATCACGCACTGTTACAATGTGTCACTCGCATCTTTATATCTATGTAGCGACTAGCTGTACAGAACGAGCTACGTGGTTATTCTCGAAAGATCCGCTTTCAAGAGGCGTACGTACACGCAACTACCACGGATGTACGGACTTTGAATGTTGTAGGTTTTCGTATGTACTGTCTCATGGTGGCCCTTCTCGATCCCTTATGACTGGCCCGTCAAGGAGGCCGTACCCGATTGGACATTGCCAGTGACCCAACCTGTCTATTTGGTTCAATGCATATAGTGAGGCATTCATAATAGCACTTAGCTATAGTGTCTAACTTTAAATGTACGAATGCAGGAACAAGAAAGAACCCTCCAAGTTTGCAGTCACCTAGAAATGAAGGTAGCGAATACGTTCTATATATAATAATAATCTATTTATTTACAAATACTGCTGGCCGTACTCGGGCCTGAGGAAGAATGGAAACATCCTGATACGTAAACAATATTAGTAACGATAATTGCAACTCTCTGCAAATATATAACAAAGAATATATAATATGTACATATTTATTGTTTGTGATTACAGTCAACAAGTGATTGAGTGCAACAGCAATAAGGCTCGTATAATAATAATAATAATAATAATAATAATAATAATAATAATAATAATAGCTTTTACTTCGTCCGGCACGCCCAAGAAGCCGTCCATGTCCAAGGACTCGAGGCCATCACCTTGGCTATGGCTTGTAGCGCCACCCCGCACAATACCACCGCATATTGTCAATAAAGTTTTTGCCCGCTCACTTTGCGTATCAATAACAGTGTGTACTGGTGGTACACACTGTTACTTTGATACCTGTACTTTGTTACTTTGATACACTGTACTTTGATTATACCTTCGTAATGAATGTCACCGCCGAAATGCCAAGAGAGTAGCGCCGGCGTTTACTAATACGCAATTTCACAGCCTGAGATTGAGGAATGTGATATGAAAAGCTTCGTGTATTTAGAGGGTGAGCACACGAGTAGTGACCGGAGAGCATAGCTGATGAAAATTATATCAGAGTTCTTTGAGTGCGCAGGTGCCTCCGGTGAAGGTTTGCAGGCCGCGATTACGGAAGCTGGGCCCGATTATTGAAGATAATCTAGCTGATAGCACTTATAGACTTTCTAGTGCACAGTTGGGCTTGAAATTTGCGGATGTGGAAGCTCTTCCCCGAAGGAACTTTCCCGTTCATGTCTGCTCGATTTATTTTTGTCGTGTGGGGAGTTATTTCGGCACAGAATTGGCGGACTTCATGCATGGTCGCATGGCACGCGACATTTCTGGCGTCGACCTGAAGCTTTATTTAGGACGAGCGATAATCATCGCTTTCTGAGTCTGTTGCTGCCTAATATATGGTCCGATGGATATTTGTTCTCCTGATGCGTAGCGAACAGGTATCCTGCTGGATAACATATGTTGGATGCATGCGGTTCATTGAAATAAGAACGCAAAAAGAAGGAAGAAAAAAAAAAGGCAACTCCACGGACTGAACGATGACGAGTACGCGAACCTATAGGTCCTAAGGTCAGTATATAATGTCTACGTCGAAGTAACCGACTAGTATAAAGGTTAGATGGACGGACAGATGGACACAAGTATCTATGGACGTACGGTGCAAGTGATGATGTATTGCACGGACTGACTGACGGATGGACGGACAGATAGGCACACGGACGCACGGATGGACAGATGCATGGCCGCAGGAACTGATGGAGAGATGCATGGACGAATGGACGCACGGACGCGGCAGGTGGTCATGTATTGTGCTGTCATATACTTGATTCATATACATATAAACTTAGTTTTTGCAGAGATGTTCTAGTTTTTCGTTGTGCAGGTGTTCATTTTCGGTTTTTGTTTTGGGGAGCATGACGGACGCGTACGACAACACATGGCCCTAAGCCCCTAAAATTGGTTTTTTGCAGAAGTTTTGATTGCATCTGGAATAAACTCACATTGTTCAAGTATAGGTATTCCTCTGCCAGCGATTTCTATACCCATGGTCTATTTTAATGGATAAATCAATTGATTAAATAATTAAATAATAAACAGTTAATAAATATTTAATTATTATGCAAGTAAGTTGAGAAGTACTTTCTGGGCCAGGGATCGCTCTCATCCGAATGATAGTGGTTCCACCCACGATACCACCATCGCATGTTGACGCGTCACCTTCTATGATATTAGACAGTTATAGTTTACGGTAAGCGTGATAGCGGAGGTTAAGGGAATGGCGTTACCGTGGAGCAAACGTTCGTTGTGGACAGCGTCTTATAGCTCAGCGGGATAGCGTTTACGTGGTTTATGTGCCTTAGCTGAGACGGTGGCGCCACCTATCAGACGGTTAATAAATTAAAGACAGTGAGAAGGACAAGAAAACGAGAATGCTTGCCTATGCCACCAAGCGAAACATTGTTACTAGTTTATTTTACTAATAATAAAAGCAAATAAATGTGAACCAAGCACCAAACGCGAAAAATGTTGCCGATTCGTTTACATCGATCTTGTAGTTAGGCCTAGACGCGTTCGAAATGGGAAGCGATCTCGAAAATTACGCCAACTTATCCGTAATACTCGGTTATCGAAGGTAAATGAAGACAAGCGAAGCCACTTTAAGCAGTTATTTGCTGTGAACAAGGTGAATATTTCAACAACTACGCCAAAATCACTTCAGAGCGGGCATCCGAGAGCGCCGCCATCTTTACGTACACTACGTACACTTACGCTACCACGGTAACTTTAAATCTGAAAAATACCGCGCGTACGGTAGGTGGTACGGGTAACGTACGTATCTGCGAATGCGCACTTTGATTCCGGTATCACGATACTACCGATATCCTGCTAAGCCCGTTATAACTGTCTACTGATGACGTTAAAACTGTTAAAGAACTGCGCAATTCAAGTTTCCTGAAGATTGTGGTGAGTTCTATAGCGTAATCGTCATCGTAATCTCACAGCCAAAGCTCACTTGAAGTCATCAATATTCCTTACTCAGAGCCACCTTTCTATCTTTCTGTCCATTAGTTCGCGTATGGAACAATGGCGTTGGCCGGCTTTTGGCTCGCTACAATGCCTTTTTCATATGCTCAAGTACCAGTATGGTATAGGCGAGCAATGGTATGGTATTACACCGATAACATACTTCGAGTGAATTGCTCTTGTCGTTACACTTGGGGTGGTAAAAAGAGACGCGCATAAAAAGCAGGAACGAGGTTTTTGTCATTTATTAATTAACCCCCCCCCCCTAAGCAATACGCGTTCTTTCATTGTCGGATCCACTCTTCAATGCACCATGCTCTCTACGGAAACACGAACAAATGAACGGTCATGGTTACCGATACGCTGCGGACGCCCTGGTTGTTTTTTGAACTTTCGTCCTTACATCGAAGTGGCACCTCACACAATACAATGGGCAGAGATGTGACCGAGACTGTGAGTTACTAACGCAACCTAAACGGCCAACTCGAAAGAATGTCAGTGTAAAACGAAACTGTAAGTTAACAAGTATTGTTCTTGCGTGTTCATATACACCATTTTCAGTAAATAATTTAATTGAGAACACCATTGGAATGTTTATGGTACCCGACTGCTGACCCAAAAGTTGAGGGATCGAATGGAATCCCTGCCACGGTACACCCTCGTTTCGATGAAGGCGAAATGCTACGTGGACGCGTGTACCTAGATTTAGGTGCAGGATAACGAAGCCGTGGTGGTCGAAATTCCTGAAGCTCTCCACTATGGCGTCCTTCGTTATCATGACGTGGTTCTAGGACGTAAGGTTTCTATTATTATTATTACACTGCTACCAGCGAAAAAGATTCGATCCATAACATCACCAGAATTTCCGCTTATTTTCGTTCTTCATTTACATCTCCTTTAATTGGTTCTGTAGGATTGTAGAGTGAAAAATAGTCAGGGAAAGAAGGCTGAAAGTAAATGATTGGGGAAGGGTGGAGGGTGAAAGCAAAGGCCAGGGCAGTTTCTATCGCCGCAGTCACTACGTTGTTGACTGCGGCATCGGTTTCGTGATAAGGGACACTGCATGGGCGGTTAAGAATGCGCGGGTCTCTACTGAAAACGCTGCTGACGCTTCGCGTGCACGAATAAACTCTCGCGAACTTTGAACAATGACCACAGTATCCCGTCTTCTCACCAGATTGTCCGCCGGCGTTTTCTTACTGCACGCAATTAGCGCTCGCCAGGGCGCGCGTTCCACGGAGACGTGCGACAGACATTTAATTTAGCCCGGATCACCGCAGTTATTTTTTCGCTGACGCGTACTGTATTGAACCTCCGGTAGCGTTTTCTTTCGATGTCACAGTTAATTTGGGAACAACGTCAAACCTTTTTTGTTTCGCCTTGCAGGAATGCGTCAACGAAATGAACAGTACCTTGCGGATGCGGCAGTAGCTATTTTTTGCCGCCTGATAGAGGTTAGACGGTACAGCGAGCAGAAGTGGAATTGTTTAGTCAGAATACTTGAATAAACACGGTATGTTTTTTCTTCATCCATTATATCACCTCTTACATTGGTCCAATGCTAAGAAAATTAAATTCCCCGTGAATGACAGAAAAATCTCAGCGTGTGACGCCGCCGCATGTAACATCAGACAGCGAGGTGTTGCAAGAGCAAAATATTTAGTGCCTAGACTGACGGCTTTGAGGTAGCGAATGTAATTGGTGCTCGGAATGTACTTGTTAATATTAATATTAAAAGAAAGGATCCAGTTCATGGCTAAGAGTAGGGGACATGTGCACGTAGCGCCATCTCTCGGCGGTGACAGTGGCGGCCTGCCGTAGCTGAATGGGAAATAGGCGGAAAAAAATCATACCTGACGAAGAAAGCTAGGAAACGAAAACGACTCCCAGTTCAACACAGTCAAGACTTCATAAAACATTCCGTTAAAATTTCAGTGCACTCTGCAAACCGCGTTGCTTCAAAGAGTGCCTAATATTATTCGATGTGTACCCATGTTTTTCATATGGGCGGTGTTCAATTGTCTTGGGAAGCCACATGCTTTCTAGTAAAATGCTGAAATTTCGACAAAGTGTTACAGTATGTATGTGCGCTATAAAGCCCGGAGTCGTTTTTGATAACTAGGTTTCAAAAGGTATGTTTTCACATTCAATTATGGCAGGAAGCCATTGTTGCCACCGAGAAATGGCGCCTCGTACAAATGCCCCCAAGTCCTGGGAATGATCTGGGTGGCTCCGACAAGAAAACTTGTAATCTATAAGATATGCCTTATATTTTAAATTGCTAAGAAGGGCGCTAGGTGAGCAGAATATCCTGGCGTGCCTGACAGACCGGCACGCCAATTCAATGGATAGATAACTTTCTTTTTCTAAACATTTTAGTAGCTATTGGGAGAGACGGTGATTCCTGTGTTCTTCACCTTGTCAACATGGCTTCTTTTACGGGATCATCGAAATAGGCCATGTACAGAACGATAATGTGTGCATGCGATTAGATTATTGCTTCTTTCCAAGCATTTGGTGTACTGACGGTGAACACGATAAGAGACGTGTTTCGAAGGAATAGTTTGTTGCTAGACACACAAGCATACGAAGTCAACAAATAAATAAGCCGAGGAAAGCACAAGAGGCCTTGTTCGCAGCTTATAATAGATAGATATGTGGCGTTTACCATCCGGAAACCACCATATGAATATGAACGACGCCATATTGGAGGGCTGCGGAAATTTTGACCACCTGGGGTTCTTCAACGTGCGCCCAAATCTGAGCACACGGGCCTACAACATTTCCGCCTCCATTGGAGATGCAGCCGCCGCAGCCGGGATTGGAGCCCACAACCTGTGGGTCAGCATCCGAGTACCTTAGCCACTGGACCACCGCGGCGGGGCTCGCAGCTTATAATTGAAATGTAGAAATCCTGCATCAAACTACAGTGCAACGTTTTATGAGGTGGATGCTGACAGTGTTTATTAGACAGAACCTTCTGCAAGTACTTCCACGGTTAAATAACAGTGCAGCGTTCCAGGTTGTGGCACTTGAAGCACCCGTAGTTCCCGCTATCAAGCTCTGGAGTTGTCTAGAATCGTGGGGAATGCCTATGTAGCTATTATCGCCCAGCACAGTTTTGCACGCGGCCATGGTGACGCACACAAATGAGTCGATAAGACAAAAGCCTGTTATCGCCTATCGCGAAGTGAGGTCGCGCTTTCGTTACACTGCTGCGCAGAAATATGTTGTCAGGGACGATAGCGTGTCGCTGTGAGCGATACCCGCGAAGTGTGGCTGCGGGGTTCCCTCGTTCCTTTTGTCTTGTACTCATCTTGAACTGCGCGCTGAACAATGGGCAGTGGCCGATAGTCCAGTAGGACCTAATCCATAATCTCCGTACTCTCTAGTTTGTCGTGTGGCAGTTCTCTAATGGTCACGCGCTTTTGCTCTTCGCGTGCCGAACGTTCCTGAATAGCGGAGCGATTCTTGGGGGCATCATTGAATAGATTGATGTGGGGTTTAACGTCCTAAAACCACCATATGATTATGAGAGACACCGTAGTGGAGGGCTGTGGAAATTTCGACGACCTGGGGTTCTTTAACGTGCACCCAAATCGGAGCACACGGGCCTACAACATTTCCGCCTCCATCGGAAATGCAGCCGCCGCAGCCGGGATTCGATCCCTCGACCTGCGGGTCAGCAGCCGAGTACCTTAGCCACTAGACCACCGTGGCGGGGCGGCATCATTGAATAGACTCGCGATAAAGGTAGAATGGAAAATGAGCCCTATTACGATCACTCCACTAACGTGCGCAGAGTAGGGGATCTGCTGCTTGACTGGAAATCGCGTGCACTTGTTCGTAACAGGTGGATCGTCTAAATGTACCTTGTTTTTCTTCCTCTTCTTCCCCTTCTTTCCCTAATATTATTGATATCTTGTTTACGGAGGTAAATAATAAGTAACTGCCCACGATTAAGCTTTGAAGATTTGAATGAATTATAAGAATTACTTCTAATCTTCTCCTAATATTATTGATATCTTGTTTACGGAGGTAAATAATAAGCAACTGCCCACGATTAAGCTTTGATGATTTGAATGAATTATAAGAATTACTTATTCTCTTTTTTTCCTAATATTATTGATATCTTGTTTACGGAGGTAAATATTAAGCAACTGCCCACGATTAAGCTTTGAAGATTTGAATGAATTATAAGAATTACTTCTAAACTGTATGAAATTTTGAATTTAACACATTTTCTTTTGATGTCAACTTTTATTTATCAGTTTCTTGTAGGAATGAAAGTTTTAAAGGACTGGCTGTCATAATTATAAAGTTAGTGTAGTTATTACAGCTCTCCAATTTGTATGTGACCAACTCGTGCAAGTATTGCAGTAATATGGCCACACTAAAGCAGATTCTGCAAGAGTGTCCAACGCTAATTAGCAAAAGCATATACCTGGCCTCCAATGAGGAGCGTTGGGTGCGTTCGCGGACGAAGCTGCTCGGCTCAGGACTCAATAATCAACTTTGGGCGATGCAGTAGGCCAAGGAAGATGCTGAGAGACACGTGGACTCTCGGCCGACTCCTGAGTTAATGACATATTCCATTTCCTGCAGGTTACCGGGCAGGATTGCCGCACCTACAGGAACTGCATAAAGTTATTAACTCACTCACTCACTCACTCACTAGCTGTCATGACCACTAAGTTCAAGAACAACGCAACATGATCAATTGAAGTGATGTAAGAACATTCTTCTCCTTCATGTAAAGTTTTTAAAGAGGAGTTGTCGCTGTGGTGACGGCGTCGCTTGATGCGTAATTTTATTTGAATTACGAATCGGTATTGCACATCCCGAATGGTCGCCTCGTTCGAGATGTGCAGAGGGTGGTGGTGCGGCGGGAAGCTGCATTTATGCGCCGCCTACCGTGACGTGCACCATGGTGTTGAGGTTATCAGCCACGGCTTCCGAGATTACATCCATCAGCGGCGCGTTTTCTAAACGAACCGTTGCTAATCAACGAAGCCTCATACGGTAGCCTCGACACCACGCAGCAGCACAGTACATGGCGCAGCAATCCAGTTTTCCATTAGTTTGCCACCGCTCCGCCACGGTGATGTTATCTCACAAACTTTTGCAATTGACAGTGCTTGTGCAGTGAATGACTTCTGTATCGGACAGTGTAAATATGCGTACAATTTTTCAATTAAAGTTCGGTGCTCACCGTCTTCTGTGTTCCGTCCGCTGTGTACTTTTTTGCGTTTCACTGTGTCCGCGTTATCTTTGGAGGCCAGATTAGTAGCGATATAATCTGTTATCTCCAGAAGTGGCACTTATCAGTCGCAGTATTGACATGAGGACTGTAAGTTGTGCAACCTGTCAGCAAAAGAGAAAAAAAAGTATGCGGATCATGAAATCGCGACTTGAAATCTCTTTCTATAGGCTGTGTAGGCGCGAGCTCTCTGCTGTTTAAACCATTGCTGCGATGGAATAGCTGTCGAGATCATTTCTTTAACTGCGTATGTTAGAGAAATTCTGCTGACAGCAGTTCGCCACTAGACGGCAAGGGTATACAGATGGCAATGGTCAATATATATATATTGTTAAGGATGTACGTTAATGCGAATGATAGAATTACGTTAATGAGATTGATAGCAGTACTGTGAAGCAAAGACCGCGAGAACACCTAGCTTCATACAATTGCATTCAGTGAGACCGGTGGCCCGTAATTCGTACTTTCCTAGTGTTTAGGATGCCATTCGTTAGGCGGCTATCATACAGTGGTGTGTATGATAGCCGCCTCGTTTGATGACCTCTATGTCATTAAACCGCCTCTTATCCTTATCTTAGGCATTGCGCAAACATATAGGCGAATAAAAAATCACAGCATATCCCAGGACTGCATGATGATGAGGGGGGTAAAGTGTCCATCGGTCTTTTTGTTCTTGCTTGCGTCCGTCCGTGCGCCCGTTCGTGCGTCCGTCCATTCGTCCCTGCGTTCGTCCATGCATCCGTCCATCCATGCGTCCATTCATTCATCCATGCGTCCCTCTGGGCATCTGCCTGTCTGTATGTCCGTCCATCTGTTCGTCCATCCATCCATCTAGTGAACACTCCAAGCACCGCCATCTCACATCTTTTCTTCATATATTCAGCACATAGAAGTACCGCCGTCTAACGGACATTCCAAGGACTAAACGAGAGGTGCACTCGCGCGCTTTCTTGCGACCTGCGCTTCGTGTCTACTTCCCACCTTTCGCCGCCTCTAGTTCATGGCTATGTACTAGTTCACTATATTGATGTCACTGCCGCTTGACCCTCGCTAAACTTTTCTAATACCGGTGTCACAAGGGCACTTTTAATCGCGATCAGTATCGATCCGGATTAACCACGATCCGGATAAGGTGCTGCTACAAGGTCAGCTTAAATCATCATCAAGGGTGATGGAGATCAAGACTATCACGATCCGCGCATCGCGATCTGCCAGGGAGATCGCGATTTCGCTGTCATTTGCACCCCCTGGTTGAACCTGATTGTTGAAAGTCCAATTTGTAAACAAAAAATCGAGCATAGTTCAGTAGAAATACTTAAAATCAGGTAGATGTTTATTAAAAAAAAGAAATTCTAAACTGTTTAATTTGAAACAATACCGGAAATATTGAACCTAAGATTCGTTATAGACCGCATAGTGTCGTGGGAGAAGCAGACGACAAGCGGACGACCGCTTAGTTCAACTCTCGAACCGTCGGAGCTGTCGGAGCACCATTCGACTACGTCAAAAAGAACGCGCACCTCGTGGTCGAATGAAGAGAGAGAGAGAGAGAATAAAATGAGGGAAAGGCAGGGAGGTTAACCAGATAATGGAGCATCCGGTTTGCTACCCTGCACTAGGGGAAGGGGGAATGGGGAAGAAAGATTGGAAAGAAAGCGAAGAGGGAAATAGACGCGCGCGAAAAAAAAGGGGGGGGAGCTGGGGTGCTACAGTTTATACAATAGGCCGCTGCCACGCAAAAAGTTCAGTAGGGCCTTCACTGATTTTCTGTGAGCACACAAATCATGTCTTCTTTCCAGCACTGATTGTTCAGACAAAGGTCTGTCGTCAAGGCGAGCTAACGTAGCAGCTAGTTGCCGTCTTTGAACGCTGTAATGGGGGCAGTGACAGAGAACGTGCTCTATAGTTTCATCGCTGCCGCAATGACCGCAAGCAGCACTGTCTTCCATGCCGATTCGGTAGGCGAAAGCTTTGGTGAAGGCGACACCAAGCCATAGTCGGCAAAGCACCGTTGTCTCGAGTCGGGAGAGTCCAGACGGAGGCCGGAGTCGACGAGACGCGTCCAGTCTACGCAGTCGCGTGTGCCGTAAGCACTCGGTGTTCCACAGGGATTTTAATTCTGCATTAGCGATTTTTCGGATGGTCATTGCAGCATCAGTCCTTGAAAATGGTATAGATTTTTCTTCACCATTTTCGTGTGCTGATCGGGCAGCTGCATCGGCATGTTCGTTGCCCAATATGCCGCAGTGACTTGGAATCCACTGAAACGTGATTCTGTGTCCTTCGTCGAAGAGGTGGTGAAGCAGCTCTCTAATTTCCAGCACTAGTTGTTCATGAGGTCCCCGGCGTAAGGCGAATGTCAAACACTGTAGTGAATGAACTACACTGTCGAATGAAGAGACCTAAATTTGCAGTCATTGACCATGAGCAGAACGACTGGAAGACTTGAGGCGCCAGAAATGAAACACTGGTGCTTAACACGAGATTGACGATTCGCTGAGACTGGACGGCTATCAGCAAGACCGTCAGAAATTAAAGCGAAGGTTAAAAATCTCGCACAGCAATACAGGTAAGTACAAGAAAAAATGTCAAATTATGGAATTATGAAAAACTGTCGTACTGGCACGCAAGGTTTTTGAGGTTCGAGTGGTTCTTGCACTTATGCTGATAGAGGGCTCTATCGAAAAACCATACGCCGAGATTTGTCAGTGACGTGTTTTACCACACGCAATCAAGGCAAACTTCACCTGGTGCATTTTATCTGACCCAAGCTCAAACTTGATTAGCCTGCGCCGTGTAGCACTGGTCATAAAGCTGGTCGCGATTAAGAAGGCCAATCCGTATCGCCTCGATGTTGATTAAAAGTGACCGTGTGACAGCGGTATAAAACTATGGACGTTGCACCCAGCTAGTTCAACGTGGTAACCCTTCCTGGTCAAAGTGCGTCCTTCTGATACTATAGTTTTTTTTAGTAAGCATCAAATTCAACGCGAATTTTATAGTAGATTAGGTCACCAATACTCGTCTCCGCGCGTTATTTTATCAGAAACAATTATCTCTTTATTTATGATTAACGTGCGCAGTTTTCTTCCTCAATTAAAAGAGGGGTACAGTGCTGCAGGTGTGCAGGTGTGAAGAAACTGGGCGTGCACGTTTTCTCCGCTCGGCCAGTGAGGCATTGGGGAAACTGGGTGGGCTTGTCAAGCTGGTAATGGTTCTTTACGCAACAGCACAAGTAAAAGGACCAGTCACCAGAGACGAAAAAGAGACAATTGCTCAGAGGAACGCTAAAGTAAGGCATCATCTCCAGCACTACCCAGTTGGCCTGTCTCTACCTCACATTCGTGGTGCGCACCGCCCGTGCTCGGGGTCCGTTAATAGAGGTGTTGACCTAGCTGCCAGTCGACCCTTACGCCAGCGTTCACAAGACGCATTTACTGAAAAAATAAGGGCTGACTAACAACTGAAGCTCTATTTCTAAGATAGCCAAAAGTGACTTGTCTCGAATGGTGTAGGAGAAGTTAAGAACAAGCTAAATATGAGCTTCACTGTATGTAGATTCCCAGAGAGCCCCGCCGCAGGGGTCTAGTGGCTGAGGTACTCGGCTGCTGACCCGCAGGTCGCGGGATCAAATCCAGGCTGTGGCGGCTGCATTTTCGATGAAGGCGAAAATGGTGTAGGCCTTTGTGCTCAGATTTGGGTGCACGTTAAAGAACCCCAGGTAGTCGAAACTTCCAGAGCTCTCTACAGCGGCGTCTCTCATAATCATATGGTTGTTTTGGGACGTTAAACCCGACATATTAATGAGATTCCAAGAGACCTAGAATTTGCAGCAATTTGTCCTGGATCTGTAGCTATTTGTTCAGAGTTGAGTGAATTTCTTGTTGTGCTGTCAGTGAGTGTTCGGTGGGAAACAGTGTAAACAGAAAACACTGGGGATAATGACATAAATAAAGTAAACCGGAGCAAAGTGATTTCAGAAAGGTAAAACGTAGATAACTTCAGCCACTCGAGCGCTATCAGTGTGGTTCGAACTGGAGTGTCAACAGACCCGTTTTGTCAAGCGATACACGAGTATCTCACAAGGAGCTTCCGGATATAGGAACGTCTTCAGGGCCTACTGCGCATGTGTGTGGCAGTTTTAATTCAACAACATATAAAAAAGACAGGTACCACAGCGCAAATATACACCTCATCTCCAACTGTGGGTACTGGGTTCGTGAGATCGTCACGCATAGTATAGGCTGCAATGCGTACAGATTTGTGTTGCCGTGAGTAAGGGTCGAAATACTTCCTTATTTTCCCGCGTTATGCACCGAACTTTGTTGCGAATTCCTTCAACATTCACGAAGGGGACCCGCCACGGTGGAATATAGTCACTAAGGCACCCGGCTGCCGACCCGCAGGTCGCGGGATCGTATCCTGGCCGCGACGGCAAAAATGCTTGTGGCTCATGTGCTTGGATTTAGGTGCACATTAAACCACCCCGTGTGATCAAGGGTTCCGGAACCCTCCGCTACGGCGTCTCTCACAATATTATGGTGGTTTTGGGACGTTATATCTCAATAATAATAATAATAATAATAATAATAATAATAATAATAATAATAATAATAATAATAATAATAATAATAATAATAATAATAATAATAATAATAATAATAATAATAATAATAATAATAATAATATAACAATAATATTAATAATAATAATGTCTCAAAGGTTATACTATAGCGTACGTATTGCACAAGAAACCGAATTGATAAAGTAAATGATGTCACCTGTTTGAACCATGAAGCCTAGCAAAGCACATCTCGATAGAACATATTAATCATGACAGAGATATTGCTATAGCCCTATACTTTCGTTCAGGTATCTGCGGTATACCATCACGTTTTTACGAGAAAGTTATGGTTGAGTTAATTCCACAGCACATGCTGAAGGTGACCTTGGCATTCGTTCCTCAGCATTTATTCAAGGTTATCTTATTGACTTCGGAAGAAGGTCAACTCGATTGAACTTGAAGCTGCGCTGGTGTCATTGCAGTCTTGGAATCGGACAAGTGTTTGGCTTTTATAAGGATTGTATCACCCAAAAGCACACCTCAGCTGTATATTTACCTAACGGAGGAGCTTGTATTCTGGAATCTATACACTGGGACATAGTAAACAAAAATATTCAACCTCCATAGATATCAGCATTCATTCAAATCCATATTCAATTCGAGAATGTCATCGAACTTGTTAACTACACCAGTCAAACACAGCTTCGTGCCATGTTAAATTAGCATTATTTGTTGTCATGAAATAAGTGTTCGTTGATATGGTACACTAGACACTCCGGGCCGCATTTTCATACTTTCATGTCGGTGTCCACTGGTACACATGCCAATAATTACGTTCACCAAACGAGCAAGGTTCTTCACTTGACAACTAAGGGTGGCGACATTACATTGCCCAAATCGACGCGTGGACGACCACAAGGTCGTGTTATAAGCCCCACCTTGTCCAGCATTTGCCAGTCTGGCTTAGAGAAACGTGTGGTATTGTCAGTGCATATTTCTTTTTATGCGGATGACATCACACTATAAAGATCTGGACGTAACAAGTGTGCTGCCTGCGAGGCTGCAAAATGCGTCCACCTGCACTGAGAAGTGTGCTGCTGTAGCGTGCACACTTCTGATGATGAACGCTATAAGGCCTGAAAGTAGAAGGCATACCGAGACCATGTGTTTACAGTAACAAGCTTCTGGGCGCAACCTTTAGCATGCAGCTGATGCGGCCGTCACACGAATGAAATGTTAAGGAAAATCTTTCCTATGTTGCTCGTATCTTGGGCGTGCATTCCAGCAGTGCTGAGGTGTGTTATGATCAATCTCTTCTTGATTACATAAGGTGTTTAGAGAATGCATATTAAAATATGTCTTTCCCTGTATAGACTGTCCTATACGAAAGTGAATACTTTGCACGGATTAAGCGATAGCATTATGCCATTGCCTTTCGCGTGCCTGAATGCATGGCGTGAATGAAGCCATCTCATTATGTACATGGCATGGCTTCCCGAGTAGCGTGTCGTCGTCGTCATCATCATCATCATCATCATTATCATCGTCGTCGTCGTCGTCGTAATTATTAATACTAGTCATACCACGCCCACTCCTGGCCTAAAACCCTTCCTGTGTTTCGCCAATCAACCCAGTGATGTGCTTACTGCGGCCACGTTGCTCCCGCAAACTTCTTAACCTAATCAACCCACCTAACATTCTTGTCTCCCCTCGCGCGCTTGCCTCCACTTCACATCTAGCGCTTCAACAAGCGGAAGGTTAAAGGAAAGCAGGTACCGGTCTTTGCCAGTCATACAAACACAAGAGTTTAAGTTTTGCTGATGGACAATATGTTGCGAGAGTCACCAAACAGGTTCGTGTCAAAGCACACGACGTGAAGCCATCAACCTGCCCTGGACTAACTAACTTACCCAAAGTATTGCGACCCACGCCCACTTCATGGTCATAATTTGGCCGGTTCATAACTTTAACTGTGTTTAACACACACACACACACACACACACACACACAAACACACACACACACACACACACACACACACATATATATATATATATATATATATAATTTCCGTAGAATACTGATAAATATTTTATATTTATATATCTATCTTAAATTCTCATGCCATCGTGTGATTGAATATTCTACCTCTAGGTTTATCATATATTACAATACATCCGTATAGCAGGCTTTCCCCAAAATTCACTTGAGGCCAATTCTTATATTTTTTTTATTTACTTATTTGTTTCTTTGTTCTTTATGGCAAAATCACCGAGCGTAGATTCATATTGAAGAACACATAAGGGGTATCCCGGCTGCCGTTTTTGTTGCTCGGGTCACTGTTGTTAACTTGAAATCTCTCAAGTTTCTGTGAACCCTTTTTTGGGTGACTGTGTTTGGGTACCGCATTCACTATTGTTTCGTGTAGATGTCACAGAATTCCTTTGCCTCTTCATTCGTCTATATTGATGGTGCTGTTGACATGAGTGTTGCCCAAACGTTCAATGCCATGCGAGATGTTATTGTTATTTATGGCAAATCAATTGTCTGTTTTGTTGACCTTGTCGTTTTCGTATCGGTAGCGGCTGATACAGCAAGGCCAAACATCATGGGCATGTTGCCGGGCACGATTATCAATTCCTTTGATTCATATTACGCTGAAAAATTTCGGGCCAAGGCTCACCAAAGCAAAAAAAAAACACAACAAAACAAAAACAAAATAACTATACGAGTGTCGTCGTTTTGTTCTGTCTCATTCACCTGCATGGCACAATTAATGAACTGGGGTTGCTTTGTTAATGCTATCAGGGCCCTTGGTCGAAAAACTCGTGAGTTGACTTGCTCAGATATATATCGAGCCGTCAGTATCAGTATGAGTGACTCCAGATCAGTAACACTTCGGTGAGTTCAAGTCCGAGTGAACCCTATGCGCAAAATACATTTTTATGATCTATGTTCCTATCTACTTAGCTTGAGTAATAATATCAGCCTTATACCGGCTAACGTTTTACTCACGTCTACTCGCAGAGATGTGCACTATAGCGTTCATTTGCAAGCTCAATACTTATTGATCATGGCCAATGCTTGCGTTCCGGATGTGGCAATCTATTTCACGAGAAGTTGTTAACAAGGATATACCGTGTGAGTCATGCATTACAATAAAATGTCTTTACTGAATTGCAACCACTGATAACTCGTACTTGGAAACGTGAGATCAAAAGGCGCAGAGGACCGAGTATACGAGATATTGTTGCTAAAGAGCTTTGACAACTTGATCAGAAAAAGCTAATTATACGCCGTTGGTCTAATGCGTCGGCTCATCAAAATCGCTCAGACTGAGGTCGAGCCGTGAGTCTGCGTCTGAGTACGGCTGAGTAAAATATTGGTCAACTTGAGTCTGAGTCAGTTTGATAGAGATAACTTTTAGTCAGTCTGAGCCTTACTGAGTCCAGTTGAAAAAAATGTTGGCGAGTTTGAGTTGGCCATAAGCGGAAGATATATTTCATGAGTGAGCTTGGGTGAGGTACGCATTTACCGCGGGCTCATCATCACAACTGTGACGTTCATTCAAGTAAGGGGAAGGTATGTACGAGCAGAAAAGTGAGTCAACTGTCCTCAACCACAATTTTAGTTTTGCTGATAGCAGTACGCTTCCATTACCAACGTTCTTCTATTCTTTGATGTCGCCTTCCACTGACGTCACATGACTACTGGCCCTTCATGTGACTTCCGGTTAATGAACTTTGGTCTTATATAACTCATCCTTTATGTCTCGGTTTGAACTTACGGTCGTACCACTGATGATAAAGGCACGCACGTCTCCATCACTAGGTTTCATTTGATTCAAAGACATTAGCTCAAACTGGCCCTTCCAGAATGTTAACTGTTATGAACCTTCCAAATTTCTAAATTAACCCGATAGCGTGAAGGAGCTCCTTTTACAGAAATTCCGGCTTCGCGGCGTCGTTGGTTGTGAACGAAAAGTCATCATGTTGTCCGGGAGAAAAAAAAAAGCCGGGAAAGATGCCAATAAAATAGACAATAAAAATCACCGGTTTGAATGAGAATCGAGCCCACACCATGTTTTGCGTAGGTTGAATTGCCATGACTTGAAACTGCCTGAAAAAAAAAACATAATATTGGCATGTAGTTGAGGGATTGTACTTATAACGCACGTAATAACGTCGCGAAGAAAGCTAGAATAGCGGGAGGCGTCACAACACGTGAATCGTGCAGCCAGCGGGTGTCTGAAAGGCTGATCCACTGCAATCGCTCAGACATTTTTAATCTTCGTAACCTGCAATGGCATTGACAAACCAAGGAGTGGCGCCAATTCGCGTGTTATCTTACGGACGCGTAGTGGGCCCTTCTCATGATTCACACACACACACAAAAAGAATACTTAAGCGTTCGTAAGCACGCAACATCTGTGACTTGTAGTAGGCATTTTGGGCTAGTTTCAAAGGGCCAATGTTACGCACACAGTCATCAGTTTCCCCATTTCAGGCTCGGTTCACACACAGAGAATCGAAGCTAGGCTCTAAATTGAGAAATCGGTGCGCGCGGAGTCCAAATACGCTACAACAATCTACTCTTGAAGGCGAAGCTCAAGCGTTCCCCCTTTTTTTTTGGGGGGGGGGCGAAGTTCCCTAAGCCATGGGTCATGCTTTTGCGATGTATGTAGTAGTAGTAGTAGTAGTAGTAGTAGTAGTAGTAGTAGTAGTAGTAGTAGTAGTAGCAGCAGCAGCAGTTAGTCGTAGTAGTAGTATAAGTAGCCACCTCCACGGCCGGACTAGAGGAGTGGCACGCGCGCGCCCTTTTCAATGCAGAAGGAAGCCCGTGCAGGTTAATCATAAATAAAAAGATAGTTGTTTCTGATGAAATAACTTACAGAAACGAGTAATGGTTACTTAATATTCAATAAAATTTGCTTGACTTTGATACCTACTAAAAAATTAGCATCAGAAGGACGCACTTTGAACTCTATCTGACCAGAAAGGGTTGCCACGTTAAACTCGCTGGGCATAACCTCCTTGATTTTAGCAAGGTTTAGCGAGGGTTGGGCCGCAGTGCCACGAATAATGTGAACTAGTATGTAGCCATGAACTAGAAGTGGTGAAAGATGGGAAGTAGACAAGAAGCGCAGGCCGTAAAAAAGCGCGCGAGTGCCACCTCTCGTTTAGTCCTTAGAATGTCCGCTGGATAGCGGTACTTCTATATGCTTAATATATGATGTAAAAATGCGAGATTGCGGTACTTGGAGTGTTCACTAGATGAACGGACGAATGGACAGATGAACAGACAGACAGATGCCCGCACAGACGCATGGATGGAAGGACACATGGACGGACACAGGAATGGACGGAAGGATGGATGGACGCACGAACGGACGCACGGACAGACGGAAGCAAGAACGAACAGACGAACGGACGCTTCACCCCACTCATCATCATGCACACCGTGGATATGCGGTGATTTTTTTATTCGCCTCTATGTTTGCGCAATGCCTAAGATAAAGAGCGGAAGCGGATTTAATGTCATGGAGGTCATCAAACGAGTGCATCGCGCTTGGTTCAAATAGTTTCCACGGCACCGAAATCAGTTCGTTGCGTTCATGAAGTGGCATGAAAGAGGAAGAGTTTCGGACAGTGAACCTTACCGCAGGGACGCGATTATATCATATCTCTTGAACTGGACAGCACAGGTGAGTGAGATACGCCAGGGTTGACGACCGCTATCAGCTTGACATTCACTGTTTGTGCAGCGTTGTTTGCCGAAAACAAGGTTAGATGCGACGACCCAGCCTCTTCGCCTCAAATGGCAGGAATGCCTTCCAGCTCGCGCTGACCCTTCCGGGTGATGGTCGCTTTTCTGGACAAAACGCGAGCTATTTCCAGTCTTAACGTTGGTTGTTCGTGCTATTGGCCGGCTAGGAATAACGAGTGGTTTTGAACCACCATTACGTACTAGGTGTGTACTTTAAACAGTTACCACGCGAATAACGCATTCACTCGTGCTGCGCTATAGATGGCCTCTCGAGGGCGCTGAGTGGTATCAGTCATGAAGAGAAATGTCGGTCCTCCAGTGTGACTCCCAAGACACAACATCGAAAAATTCCCGCATCTCCACGAAGTGAACGAGGACTAGTGGGCGAAGCGACGTCCCGAAGTCCACAATGTCCACGTTGAAGTTGCCGACTAGTATAAAAAGTTTGTGCTTGTGGGTGTTTTATATTTCTCTACTTTAGTTGTGATTTATAATATAGTCTATATTTAAGCCTTTTTGTGTGTGTCTGTATCACATAGGTTTCGACTATATCCATGCGCACGGACGCCAAAAGAATGGACAAACCACGCCCTTAAGCTGTTTCGCCCCCAATATAATTACTAAGGCGAACGCCTTAGATGCCTCATCAAGCGCGAAAATTGACCGGCATCTCCGGGCCGTAGGCGCCGTCGACTCAAGCGATCCAAAAAATCACTATGACGCGATGACGTCACAACATCACGTCCTCACGACGTCAATAATAACCAAAATGAATGACGCCATTGTGAAGTCATCATGACTTTGCCCCACCATGATGTTCTCCAATTGGCTGCTGCGCGTGCTTTGCTTGAGTATGCGGGAACGTGTGCCTTTCTCAGTCTCTGGATCGTCGCCGTACGTGTCAGATCGTTGGTGGGGCATGGACGAAGCAGAGCGGCGGGTGCGTGGCTCACGTCTCTTCGGTGTTACTCGTGCGCCGTCTGTATTCTCGAGCGTGATCGGACGCATAGACTCATGCACGGACCGGCGGACGCAAGGATAGATGGGTGGACGAACGCACGCACGGACGGACAGACACACAGATAGACACACGGAAGGACAGGCATACACACAGACAGACATATGGTCGGACGGACGGATGGATGGACCAACAAACTGGCGGAAGGAAGCACGGACGGACAGAAGCACAGATGGACGTACAGACGTTTCACCCCACACATCATCATTCACTCCGTGGACATTTTGGGATTTTTTGTTGGAGTTTTAAGTCCCCAAACGACGATAAGATAACAAGAAACGCCGTGTTAGAAGGACCCGATTGGTTCTACCACTTGGGGCTCCTTAATGTGCACATAAATACAAGCCGAAAGGCTTCCTGCACTTTGATTGCACCGAATTGCGGCCGCCACGGCTTTGACTCTATATTTGCCACTTTCGGGAAAGCAGTTGAGCTACATAATCTCTGAACTAACGTGACGTGTCTCGAGACGCAATAAACAAGAACAAAAGTAACAATAAAGAAGACGAGAAAAAACAAGTTAGCTGTCGCAATCTTGTTTCTAGAAGTCTTGAGTGTGCGTTTTTTTTTTAATAACAGCAACTGCTACTTTCCATAAGATATCGTATTCGGATATATCTACGTTGTCATGGATAAGGGTGTTCTATGTTTTGCTCTAAGAGTGCAAGGAAAACATCGCTGCATGAAAACCCATAAGCATTTTCAATGTGAACACCACACCAATGAAAACAGAGTGCCTAGTTTGAGCCCGGGTACCAGTAACAACGTGGTGGCTCTAATGTCGTGAATAAGTTAACTAATGCATACATAGTCATATTGCGCTCATCGTGCGCATTAAGGTGGTTAAGTTTATTCTTCTAGATCGCATACAAAAGATGATTAGGGTACGCAGGCCCTGTTTTGTTTAATGTGTTGTCTTTCCCAAGCATAACTGTGCTGGTACTTAAGGGCGGTTATTACTAGAAGCACTTGAAGGCGGCGCGTTTCTTAATGAGCTCTTAGTTCATGTTCTGAGTCAGTGTGCTGGTCGCGATGTAATATACGCCATCCTCAAATGCAGCAGCAAGCTTTCTGCGCTATTCGAATTCTATAAAAGGTAGGATAAGCTCATTAAACGGAGAAAAAAAAAACGCAGGTGACTTAACTAGGTGCTCGCCTATTTGCTACCCTACTCTTGGAAAAATGAAATGGCGCGTGCCTCTCCATTCAGCATGCACTGAATAACCATGTACAAGATTTTCTGTAAAGAGAAATGATAGCTATTCAAACGGAGCATAATGATATTGAAATAGAGTTCTCTTGTCTCTTTAAGTAGAGTCGTATACGGGGCAAGTCAGAAGACCCACCAAAAAAAAAAGTGAGTAAAAGGACTCCCTTCCTCTCAGAGTGAGAGAGTAAAAAGCTAAGCTGACGGAGAGAGAACGAGCAGGGAGAGAAGGAGCTCCACGTGAGTATACACTCCGCTGAGGTTTGATTGGCTGAATGATCCCTCGGTGGTGACGTCACGTCACATGACGACAACACCTGCGAATTGTTTCGCAAGTGTGAATCTTCGGCTGCTAGCGGGCAGTGGCAGCCAATCAGGATCGTTCTTTTGCGCGCCATCAGCTCTGTTATCCGTCCCATAGCAACTAAAAGGCGCTCCTGTTTACGCCCAAGTAGGATCAAATTAACCGCGCGCACAGATCTGGATCCTCCAGGTCTCCGGCCTATCGGCTTACTCTGCGAGGGCTTATTGTAGTTAACGCCCGAACCTAGCACGTACCGTCGTCGCGCGTTCTTTGTTGGTTTTTCACTTTGCGTCTCTCCCGTCTTCTCCGCTTGCGTTCACTCTCTGGCGCCGCACCGGCGCAAACGATACGACACGTCTGCGAGAACAGCCGCAACGAACGGCGCCTGGTATTGTTCTTCGCACGAGTCGTCGGCCGCTTGCCATACGAGTACGGTCCTGCGTAGGCGGTCATCTCCCTTTTCTAAGGTGACCCTGCGGTGGCGGTAGGAACCAGACGGTACGGGCATGCCGCATGATCCGAGGCTCTTTCCCTCGCCCTCACTATCATGCATCTGGAAGGGATCACTGCAGGCAACCGGTGAGGCACGTGCTTGCGCACATACAAGTATACGAAGGCATCGAGAATCTGGCTGGAGGGTCTTACAAGTACACTATACTCGAGTACAGTGGCATCATATCAGATGTTAGTTCTATTCAGAGGAGAGAAATGCTTTCTTTCCTAGGAAGGAATCACCGAAATTGGGCAATATAAAGATGAACACTCACGGAAAATCAAATCACTACACTAGATGAGAGTTTCAGCGGGTACAGTTAATTTGGGGTGAGGGGTGGGTAAAAAAAGTGAGCCACAGCATAACGGCTACAAAACAGTGCTCATGGAATGATCAGGACGTCACAAACAAGGTTGTCTTGTCTGTGACAGTGACCACATCGACAGCACAACAGTGAACCTATTGAGAGAGCATGTAGACATAGAGTTTTCTATAAATACACTAGAGTGAATTCTGGCCCTACCGTCTCTGGGAGCTGAAACACACGGCTTTTCAGCCGGCATGAGTATTAGGGGTAGCACACGCGTTTTAAATGTGAAGCATTTCTTAGCGAACTTCGGCAACATTGAGCGTATCTATCTATCTATCTATCTATCTATCTATCTATCTATCTATCTATCTATCTATCTATCTATCTATCTATCTATCTATCTATCTATCTATCTAGCCACCTACGACTTTTAGCTCTCCTGGCCGTTTGTATTATGGTATCGATACCAAACTTGGTATGGCATAACATGGCTATATGACGAGCATATTTGACTAGTCATAACATAAAAATCATGATATGTATGTCATGAATCTCATGATTTACATTTCATGGTCTTGCTGCCCTTGCCGTGGTTTTGTTCACATGTCATGTTGCAAAACTGGTATGGTATGACATGATTGCATGGCGAACATAACCGACAGACCCTAACATGAAAATCATGACATGTGTGTCATGTAAGAACAAGAATACATGCCACGCTCATAATGCTCTCTCAGCCGTCTTGCTAGCTTCACTTAAACGCAATTTGGTATTACAGGACGTGAATGGATGAGGAAGGTATGAGACTGGTGCAAACATGATATTCATGAGATGCGTGTCATGTAACAACATAACTACATGCTAGGCTTTGATGCGCTCGCGGCCGTTTTGCTAGCTTAAAAAATACCAAACTCGGTATTACGTGACGCGAATGGACGAAATAGCCAAATGACACATCCAAACATGATAATCACGACATGGTGTCACGCAACAACATGACTACATTTCACACTCATGATACACTCACAGCCATTTCACTAGCTTCACATATGCCAAATTTGGTATTACATGACGTCAATGGATGACGAAGGTATGCGAGTGGTGCAAACATGATAATAATGAGATGCGTGTTAAGTGATAACATGATTACATGCCACAGTCAAGGCGCCAATACACTTCGACGTGACCGGGCGCGCCGGCGTTGCCACGCCAGGCGCCGGTCCTGCCATATACTCGCAGGCGCGCGCTGCGTTGCTTTGACGCATGCGCGTTTCAGAGCGCCCGGCGTCCCTCCGTCTCGAAAAGAGCCAGACGCAGTGCTATCTGGGTAACACATTGGCGCCAAATGCAGCATGTCGCATTTCGCGCCGGTTGCCATCGGGCCGCGCCGACGGACGCCAGTCGCGCCGGTCGTGCTTGTCATCCGACTATAGAGTGCTCGCGGTTTGCTAACGTAGCGTCGCTGTCAACGTTACGTTGGAGTATATTGGGCCCTTCATAATGCACTCGAGGTCGTTTTTCTAGCTTTACATATGCCAAAATTGGTGTTACGTGACATCAATGGATGACGAAGCTATATGATTGGTGCAAACATGATAATCATGAGACGTGCGTCATGAAAGAACATGACAACATACCACGCTCATAGCGTGCTCGTGGCCACTTCGTTAGCTCTACATATGCCGAATTTGGCATCACGTGACGTTAATAGATGACGAATGTAAACAACACGTCCAAACATGATAATCACGACACGGAAGTCGTGTACGGCTTAATTTACCTCCACTTTGCTGACGCTGTGGTGATATTAAGTGACATATCAACCTTTCTCATTCGTGCTTAGCATATAATTGATTCCCACTGCACGTGGGATCTGCCATTTTCTATTCCAAACATAACCATAACACAACATTAAACAATGCCTCTAGAGCGTTCGAAGCCGCCAAGCAGGAACTCTAGGCAAATCCGTGCACTAACCATCATTCCTATGGTGGCTGAATGATCGCAGTGTCAGAGTTCCCTCTACGTAACTTTAGGAAACTGTGTGCTTATCAATAGATAGATAGATAGATAGATAGATAGATAGATAGATAGATAGATAGATAGATAGAATAGATAGATAGATAGATAGATAGATAGATAGATAGATAGATAGATAGGATAGATAGATAGATAGATAGATAGATAGATAGATAGATAGATAGATAGATAGATAGATAGATAGATAGATAGATAGATAGATAGATAGATAGTGTGCGTGTAAGGATGCCACTTCGACCAAATACAAAAATTCAGTGTGATTGTGGTGAAGTGCTCGAGCGCCCACCTCAAATACATGAGTTGCTTGGTTCCATTACCAGTTCCAACACAAGCACACACAGGTATTTTTTTTTCTTTTTCGAAGGGGAGAGTAGTATCTCGGCGTAGCGATCTGTAGCGTGTGCGCAACACCTGCAATGGTTGACTGCCTCCAGTGGTTGGATAGAGTTTGTAAGCGCATTAAAATTCAGCTGTTGACTTCGCGACAAGCAGCCGACAACCGTTGCATCAGGTTAGATTTCTAGAGAAGCTTAATGCATTGCGAACCTCCGCTGCGGCGCGGCTCTTGTAATGCCGCGCTGCCGTTGAATTTTAGATCGCTCAGTCGATTCAGTGCCGCGGAGCCCGTTTTGGTCGAGGTCAAGAAAGCGTGCTTGGCGCGCGTGTGTGCGGGCGCGAGGTGCTCGCACAATGCGGGCATTTCATGCTCGCTTTGCATGCTAACGAGGGTGCAAATGTAGATTGCACTAGTAGCACAAGATTGAATATTGCGAGTATAAAGCAGGCGGAGAACTGACTAAAAGTGAAACGCAAAGCCCCACTGCTGGTTTTATGAGGCATCGTGAATTGGGGCAGGAGACGTCGATTAGGATACCGTTTGGGCGACATATCAACAGAAGCGAAGCCAAGTGCGAAGCAGTGCAGTCTGTGATGAAGGAGTGAGGCGACAGTGCACTTCTGTCGTCTACACGCGAACACGCGTTCGGAGGGCAATCAAACTGGGCCGACGAAAGCACGTGTCGGAGCATATATCGAGGCGCTCGGCCCGATTTGAAAGACAGATATTGCGCTAAGCAATGCTCGGGCAACGTCCTTTGTAGAAATACTCTGCGGGTGGCCGGCATATCACGTGCCCGAAGGTCTGGTGCTATTTACTGTATGCGATCGCCGCTCTCGTTTACGCGGGGCTGTTTAGGTATGCGTGTGTCCTTGTGTTGTCTTCTACACTGCCGTCGGCTGTTGTTCAGATTTGTAGCCAACGAAGTAATGGCCTGTTTTGAAAAAAAATATGGCTGAGGTTCATGGAAGCTAGTGGGCTTGGAGTCGTCCCTCTTCTGGACCACGAAGTATCACTGCTGCGAACTGGAATCGCCATTTCATCAAAATATAACGAAACGGAAACGTCATTTCTATCCAAACCTCTGTTTGGATAGCTTTGTTGACGACCTAAGGTGGTGAGGCATAGATACTAAGGTGGTGAACGGCTCAGTCATGCGGTCGCTAGTATTGCGCCACCCACGAAGATCGAAATTGAACGAGGACCGTGGGAACACAGAAACTCTCGTTTCTTCAAATTGAGGCGCACTTTAAAGAGCCTCAGGTGACTGATACTAAGACGGTTCCCCGCTATTCAGCGTTTCTTATGCCACGGTGGCTTTGCCACTTAAAATAAAAGCAAAATAGCTTAATCTTTTGAATATTCATGGAATTTTTCCCCATTGGGTCCCATTCTTTGAAAAGTATACCTAGCCACTCAAAAAATACATTTTTGCGATAAGGGTTGTAGTTGATACCGCTAAACAAACTTAATCAATATTTTCAACATATTTCAGCTTTGCTTATTGAACTCCCCTGGTAGACGCAAAACAACCAACCCACGTGGTTACTGTGGTCGGTTACTGATTAAATAGGCATTCACGTATGAATTACATTAAGGAACAAGGACAAGAAAGGCTACAACATAAAGCCAAAGCGAACAAAGCACCACTACGCATCAATGTCTACTGACCGTTCAGAAAAGAGTGGCATGTAGCGAATGCGACAACAACGTCACTCATGGCTGAGCATTGAATGCAACGGGTTGTTGTCGCTCATCTATCACCTAAACAATGCGATGTATTATCTTTTTTTTATTAGTTGCACATATACCCGGTGAGTAGCTCGCGATGAAAAATCGTGCCCGCAAGGAGCGTCATTCCCTCCAATGTTTATCAGTGTGACCGGTGGCTGTATTTCTCTACGATACGGATGCAAGCAGAAATAAGCTATAGTTCGCTTGAGGCACTACGTCTATATCAACGCTTACAGAATGCAATAAAGGCAGAAAACTTCTCGAGATTTGGTATGTACAGGCACTTAGGGAAAAATAAAAACAGGCACGAGCGCACTCATGTGGCATAACATTTAAGGACGAACCGCAAGGTGTCTCTGTTAAGCAGCTACGATATCGATGGGCCACAATATCTGTGGTCACCCGCTTCAAAGTAATAGCTATCTATCATCATCAAGTTCAAAATCATCATGGAGCACGGTCAATACCAACACCAATCGCGGTTACTTATTTGTTTTGACATTGGACTAATGAACACTACGTCATGGGTTGGATATTGAAAGTATGTTCTACGATACGCAAGATATTTTTGAGATTTTCACATAGTATCATCTGGATTTCATCCCACTTCCTCCCAGAAAACATGGTCATTCGCGTATCTATCACTCGGCCATCATTTCACAGAGTAGTTTTTCATTAAAATTAGGTTATAGTTTAGAAGGAGCAGTAGACCTTATTGGTCTAAGCAGCAGGCAGCATCTTCGTCCAGTGGGTGGCGTTTTCATTGCTGGAGTCGCCACTGATTCCTTGCAGCCGGAGCCGCCCTGTCATCAGGTGATTCCAGTAGAACGTCAGACGAGTGAAGTAAGGCTATACACAAGCACGTACATTATTCTGCTTTCTCAAAGGACACAGCTTGCCGAATAATCTTTCTGGTACAATAATGGCGGAAATTAAGAAACATGCGCGGTGTAAACAACACTACTCCTGATAAAAAGTCACACAGCCCAATTCGAATTCAACTAAGACGACGCGAAGGGCAATAGCCATTTTCTTTTTGTTTTTCTTAGTCAATTGTATTCGTGCCATACTCCAGCCCGAAAGCTTTCAATTCCCAACGTGGCTATCCCTGCTTCTTGTATCGGAGGCTTGAACGCTCCCTGCACCTCACGTGGTTTTTGCTGCACCTCCGGGACCGGTCCACTTTTCAACAAATGACTACGTCACGCGAGGGCGTCATCGTGTGGCAGCACATTATTCGACGTCACAGTTACATCACAAACTGTGGCGATCTGTGGAACCTTGATGACGTCAAATAATCAGTCACGTTAGCACACGATACTCTGCGCCACTTTGTGTTGTGATCACTTTAGTTTGTTCAGGCATACAAGGTTTTCGCTGTAATGCCAATGGTGAGCCACCGTATGGGCCACAGTGCATGCCTGTTTACCTCAGATATCAACCCAGTGTTCCCCACTGAGACCTGCGCAGAAAATTCTTGCTCCAGAAATGGAAAACATAGATGGGCTGCAAAGGCATGCTCCCAGAGCTCACGATTTTTTGGGAGCATCTGAAGGCTACTGGATTGAATTTTCTCTGTCTCTAAAGACAGTAGAAAACATCAAATTACAGGTGCCACACTTTGACATCTTCTTTCCCTTCGATTCCCGTGTCCACATGCGGAGAATCAAACTAGACAATATGTAGCTAACGACAGGCGTGCGCAGAACTTTAGGGACTGAGGCAGAGTTGGGGGGGGGGGTGCCATGTCTGTATAATACTTTTCCGAGCAAACTGAGAACTAAACACATAATTTCGTCAGTAGAACGTCGCCGCTTCATTCTTGATTCTACGCCTCTCGTCAAGCGTGTTTCCTTTCAGACTAGACCAACAGGGGTTGGAGGGAGGGAGCAGTAAATCTACGCCCCCCTTCTCCCCCATCACTTCCATTGGAGAACCTTTCACACGTCCATGTGGCTCACCTTTGTGCTTTTCCACCCATCTCTCTCTTTCTCTCCCTCTCTGACTCGAGCAACGCGTGGCTGGCCTTAACCACAGAGCGTCGTCGTGGATATGGTATCGCTGACGGCACCGTTGTTGGCATACGTCAGTGCAGACGGTGCCTACACGAGGCGCTTGTCATAAATACTCCGGGAATATGGACCACGTGGAGGCCCATTGTTCTCTTTTACGATGTTTTTCTGCTCCAGTCGGCCAAGTGTTTTCTTTTGCGTTGGCCGACTGGCATCCTCTGGCGATTTGACTTAAGCTTGATCTCACTCGCGTGCACGAAGAATAAATATTTAATACGCTTTCTTCGCGGTGGTGCCTTGAAAACATCTTGCATTGAGGCAGGTTGATTAACGACGAACGTTAACAGAGGTTGTCAACCTCAACCGATATCGCAAAAGCACTTGTGCGTTTATAACTATAAGAAGGTTAGTGATGATTGAAGATATTTAATCGCCGTCACGTGACTGTCCGTATTTTCTAATAAACTAAGTTTTTGTACTGGTTAATTCAATTGATAACGTGCTAAATGGCCGCTTTAAGATAGTGAGATATTGCATACGCTCAGGAGATTACTCGCACTGCAGGGCATAGCGTTTCTGCCTAAGTGGCAGACATGGTTGCGGCTCTGTTGTAGAACATCTGCTTACCCCTCAGAAATCCTGGGTTCGATTGTCATTTAAACCGAAGAGTTTCATTCAGTTATTCGCACGTAACTCGAATTTTCACTCACGGACAACCCTGATTTTTCGATCACACCTTTGTTTCACGTTACCTCCTAAACAGCACTCATCCGTCCTGTTACCCTTCCTCTTGAGAATTCTGCGCCTCTTCCACAGCAGACTTGAACCACATCATGTGGCGCTGCCCCAAGCACCCTCTTCCCCCTTTCCTGAAACGCCCAATTTACAGTGA
The DNA here is from genome assembly GCA_013436015.1 of Rhipicephalus annulatus. NCBI lineage: Eukaryota > Metazoa > Arthropoda > Arachnida > Ixodida > Ixodidae > Rhipicephalus > Rhipicephalus annulatus. The sequence continues at coordinate 349,350 of WOVY01011788.1, forward strand.
GGAACAGTGGGAGGCTGCCTTGCGCACCTTGAGGCCTGAAATTCAGGAGGCCATTCTGGAGTGGGCTGAGAGAATAAAGGAGGGCTACTTCAAGTAGTTCGTCCCCACCACACTCTTTCCATTTCCCCCTTCCCGTTAACAAGGGATAAATAAAGTTGTTCATTCAGTCATTCGATCAAAACCAATGGACGATGATGCAGACATTTCTGCACATCAAACTCGTCAATGCAATTGCGTTAAAACAAAAGTGAAAATCACCAGAACGCTATATAGCGACACACATTTACGTCTACTCACGACCCGTGCATGCATACTGGGGCTGCAGAAATGGCCACCAGGAGCGCAATCGAAACCTTCCTTTGAGTTTCGCATGATGCCAAGTCGTGGCATATGTACGTGGACGAGTCGCGGTCGACCCTGACAACGTGTGCGAGTGAATTGGTTTTCGGGCCCTGTGTAATGTGAGCTGTAGGTGCCTCTCCCTCGGAGTCATGCACGTACCCAGTGGTGCGTATATACACACAGCCTCAGCTTTTGTGCGGCGACGAAAGCGTGAACCGCAAAGGCGAGTGACGAGGCCTTGAGGGTTATGTGTACGCTTATCCAATACTGGTAATTACTTCTAATTGGTCCCAGTGATAAAACGTGCGTGCTTCTGTGCGTGTGTGCGAGCGCTGTGTATGAGCGTGCTTGATACTTGTTATTGATGTCATCGCTAGAGACTGCATGTCCATTCTTATCGACGAATATCTGCGCTGCAGGCTACGTAATGGCTTGTTCGGAGCAACGAGGCTTTATTCTTGCAACTGTGTACTGCACTAGAATTTCTCACTTTAGCAGGTTTTTTGTTACGCGTTTGGCACAAGAGAAAGGCGAAGCGATCGTTATTCGTTTCTCTGCCTTTCTAGTTTAGTTTTTGTTTTTGGCCAGATAAGAAGTGTAACACTAGTACATCGTCCGCTGTCTCTTTGACTGACCTAATAGAAAAGAGAGAGGTGGGGCGGAATGGAGGCCCTTCTGACCCTGAGCACTCCCCAGTCGCGCACTATAAACCAGAATGCCCAACAGGGTAAAAAAAAGTAAGACGGGCCCTCATGCCTTTGCCTAGCAGTAAACTTTAAGGCAAAAGCCCAGTTATTTTTTTTCTCAGTCGATCGTATTGATCGACTGATTGAGTGATTGATCCACCCAATCCCCTCCTCATGAACTTTTTTTCTCTGCACCAAATGCGAGTTTGCTCGGCCTCTAGAATAAGCTCACCTTTCACAAATTAGGTGACGACGTCGTGCTATGACCGGATCAAGTGACGCCACGTTATGTCACCTCAGAACGACGTCTCCTAATTTGGTTATCGCTGACACTATGACGACGTTGCATGATGACGTCTCCACAAGATCGGAACCTTTATTTCACTTCGTGCTGATTCCGACGCCGCAGACGATGGTCACTTATCACTTTTTAAGAGGCAGCTAAAGTTTTCGCATTACAAAAGTGAAATTGCCCGCTTTTATTCTCAGGGCTAAGCCCTCACAGATCGCAAAGTGTCGGCGTTTTCACGCGAATGGGGCTTCGTCGACTCGAAGAAACTAAGTGTTAAGATGGAATTCACATGAATCACTCAAGCGACCCGCACAATGACGAGCTCGCTCGTCGGCCCGCGTCGAGATCCGGGAGCGCGCCTTGTCTCCGCACCTCAGTCGAGCATTATTCTCGTTGTTTTCCACTACGAGAACAGACATCACCTCTGCTCTGTTGTCGAAAAGATAATTGGCCGTATTTAATGAGTCTAGCGAGCTCCGGTGAGAAACTACTTTTCGCTGGATGAGCACAGCACTGCTGTGCGAGTCACCGAACTGTCCAGTGATTTCGAGTCCCTCCCCTACTAGAGACACGGCAGCCTCGAATTAAGGGCTTATCACTCTTTGCGCTTTTCAGCCTTCCCAGACGTGAGGAACAAGGTGGAATGGCAGCGTGATGATCTAGCGTACACGTCTGGTTCAAGGTAGACAGCTCATCTCGACTTTTCTCGCACGCTTGAGAAAAGACGGAGAGGGGAGGCACGAGGGGGCTGTGGCTAAGACAGGCGCAGTTGAAGATGGAGGTCTGTGGGGTGTGGGCAGAAAATCAGCAGGAATGGAGAGAAATTTACAGGATAGACTCTGGTGGAGAGTCTCTCTCTCTCTCTCTCTCTTTTTCTGCGATGTAGACTTGCCCTTAAGGCATAACATTTGTGTCTATAAATCTGTATAAATTGTGCGCCGTTAGGCTGGTGTGGTGGATAAAGGGAAACAGTGTCTGCTGGAATCCGTTTTTGTCACTGGAATAGAGCAGTACGGAAACGTAACACCTACTAATAAATATCTCGACGTGGCTGAAAGTCTGTCGTGGCAATTACTTTCTGTTGGTCCCGCGACGGTGGCCTAGTGACTAAGGTACTCTCGGCTGCTCACCCGCGGGTCGTGGGCTCGAATTCCAGCTACGGCAGCTGCATTACCGATTAAAGCGGAAATGCTGTAGGCCCGTGTGCTCAGATTTGGGCGCACGTTAAAAAACCCCAGGTGGTCAAAATTTCTGGAGCCCTCCACTACGGCGTCTCTCATAATCATATTGTGGTTTTGGGACGTTAAACCCCAAATATCATCATGGTTACTTTCTGTTGGCACTGCTTTTCCAGTCATACCCTTACGTGAAGAACGACGCATATTCCTGCAACCGATAAGGAAACACGGCTCAGCCGAGCTCCGGACTGGTTACCTTTAGAAAAGCCACTGGGCCACCGGTGACACTGGGAATTGAACTCAGTGCCACCTGCATTTCCGTTGGATTAACACATGCATAAGTGAAGGGAACATGCGGAAAAAATAAATAATACAGACCGAAAAAGTCACGAGATGTAAATGAAAATCTAGCGCTTAGCATTGCGCTTGTTCTGCGGTTACTGTAGCGCTAGAGTAGGTCTTGATCCAGCCATAAGGTAGGTCTTGATCCAGCTTGTAGGTCTTGATCCAGCCATAAATCATGTACCGTGAAAATCAAGGAAAGGCGCAGCAGTAAGCAACCCGGGGGTTCCCTTGACAATTGCGCAGTTGCCGTTGCGGTGGTGCCCTCTCCTGCGCGCCGAGGGTATCAGCTGGGTGTTTGAGACGTTCGCAATTTTAGGTAGTACACAGTGAATGATTGTTGATTATTTCTGTAGTTTGTATTGTTTTGGACCTTATTAGTTTATGTTGCACTAGCTTTGATCATTTTTAGCCTTGTTTCGAGCACGTATTGGTCCCGTGACTGCGCGATGTGAGACGGCAGATACACGAAAAGCCGGTCGGGCCTCTGAGGTGCTGCGTACTCAAACATTGGCGCAGAATTCCGTGTACGAATTGCCTAGGTGATGACTGAGCGTAGAATTTCTTTGCAGGTTGCGGTCGCGGCCTTGGCTGGAACGCCGTTGTAAGTCTGGAACTGCATGGTGCCTTCAGTCTTATTTTCATCGCTCGTCAGTGCGGGATCAAACTGTCTCAGAGAAGTCACATCTCAGAGCAATCGAAATGTGAGTCTATCATTCAATTTTGGCTTGTCATAGTTTTTTCAATGCATGAAGTACTGCGTGTCACTTCTATAGCTTGTTCAAGAGAGGCCATACTTATATACCAGTGTCACGAAGTTCAATGGAGTCGTTTGTAGTAAGTGTCTACATTTTTACATTTGTTTAGTACCGATGGCACAACGTGCTCTTATCCTTCGGATATTTTCAAGTTCAGCAAACGTGCCCAGTGTTTTAGACACTCTCTTTCGCAGCATCCAGCCTTGGGTTCGAAACCAAGCACCGCCGAGAAAACGTGTTTTATGGATTATTTCTTTATAGTGATCCTTCTTAGGCGACAGATGGATGAATGAATCTATGTACAGTTACGCCATTCATTGAGTTGGCATATAAATGCTTACGCATTTAAAGGTAGCAAACATAACGTCTCTTGTGAAAAGTCATTGAAGTGAAAATACTCGAAGCTGGTATGTACAGTCGACCACAAAAGCTTACGGACCACACGAGCGCATGGCCAAGAGCCTCTGCGCAACACTTCCGCTACGTCAGCCATGGCCGACGGCACCGCAGTGCCCTATAAGCATCCCTCCCTTAATCTATGGCTTGCCTCTTTTTAATCTATGGCTTAATCTATGGCTTGCCTCACACCGTTAAGTGACGCGGGCAGGCAGTCTGGCATAGAGTTGCTTTATATGCTCCCTACGGGAGCTGAATATCTACAGTTTAGCAACCAAAGTTTAGTATCTACAGTTATCTACAGTTGGTCTGCGAACTTTTCTAGTTGACTGTGCTTATATTTCGGTGCACGTTAAAGAACTCGAGATGGTCAAAATTTTCGGAGCCCTCTAATAAAGCGTTCCTTAGAATCACAAAGCTGTTTTGGGTCGTTAAGCCCCTACAGGTATATAGTTATATGGTATGAGCCGGGTCATGTTTTGGGACAAAGGTAGAGGAAGAGGAAGTTACTTGGTTCGGCCTATGTTCGCCATCATCGCCGATCATCGCCTGATTTACCCTGTAAATAAACATAGTTAAACTCAATCTAACCGTAACAGTTTTATGGTGGAGGTGCTGGGTACTTAACCAAGTAACTTCCTCTACCTTGGTCCCAAAACATGGCCTGGCTCATACCGTATCAATATTATTGTACCTTATGAACTGTCGGCCACGCGCTTCAATCAATTTTATGATCAATTTATGTTGACACGCCATTTCTGTACTCGTATTTTTATAGAGCAAAACAGCGCTTTCGACCGTCCCTCTCAGTTGTGCCCCTTCACTACACCCGTGCTATCAACGCGACAGATAGCCGAGGGGTGCTTGTAAACACGGATGCGTCGAGACGGCATACCTTTTCATCGCACTCGAGAAACGTCCCCAAACTTCGTTATCGCCGCGCTTGCGAGGTCAGAGTCACGAAGGCTGTTCGTCTCGAAAGAAGTAAGAATTTCGCCTTAGTAGAACCCATGAAACGCGACAATTTACAGTCGGCGGCGGTGTCAGCACGAGTGGTGCAAAAAAGATAATCACGCGATGTCATCGTCGTGTGACGTAATCACGTGATAGTTGTCGCCGATCACGAAGGCCATGGGGAACCAGGTGGAGTCCACAAAGCTTAAAATGCCTGCGCTTTTAGAGGCAGTGCAAGAACTGCGTTAGGAGCAGAGTTATTTAATCATACGAGTGGCGAAACTCCCCATAGATTACAGGTATCAAAATCCGAACACGCCATTGGCCCCGACGTCGGGAGTGAACAGATTTTAGCGCCACCTGCTCATCAGCACGCCTACTATTAAACGCATTACTTGTGTTTTCCATGGCTGCTCGCAGGTGGCGCGACAGTCAGCTAACTCCTAGAAAATTGGGCCAATCACGTGTCTGTATTTTCGAACGCGGTTTCGCAACCGGTGTGATTAAATAACTCTGGTCAGGAGTTGAGAGCTTTTGCAGGACAGTGTAGAAGGATGAGTAAATGGACTGAGAAGTAAAAGAATCTGAATATAACCTTCAAGTCATCTTAAGTGAATGCTTTAAGGACAATGTGGGCTTCTAATGGCACGATCACCAAATGACTTATTGTTCCTCTTCCAAGCTCTTCCAGTCGGGCGCTTAC